>CM028358.1:76791198-77376084 GCA_016618105.1 Dendrobium huoshanense | reverse complement strand
ACGATCTGTACAGAATTGTGAAGAAATCTGTCCTGTTTCGTCTGTACGAACCTGAAAGAGTCGGGACGAACAGTCAGGACGAACCAAACCCGAGGGTTTCGTCCCGGGACGACGAAATTGGCATTTAATTTTGTCTGGACGATCTGTGTATATGGGAGATCGTCCCGGGACGAACAGGGCATCGTCTGGGACGATCCTGTGTATTAAATATCTGATTTTTAAATTATTTTGAAGAAAGAGAAAGTCCAGGAGAGAGAAAAATCGAAGGAAAAGAGGAAAAAGTGGATTTTTGAGCGACTCTGGTCCATTTTCGTCCGTCACCGTAGTTGAAGAAGTTGACCGGCACGAGGTAAGGCACATTTCGCCTTTCTAAATTTTCAGAAGTGAGATTTTTGACGCGTTTTCTGTTCCGAATTTTATTTCCGTTAGCGAATTTCTGGTATTATTTTCGTCTGACAAAGGTTTTACCGCGTAACTTTTTGTATGTTTCTGAGATGGTAATTGTGCGCGTTTTGAGTATTTTCTGGAAGATTTTTACCGGATATTTTGGATTTTGCGGTGTTTTAATTGAACTACAAAAATTCTCAGGATGTTGAAAAATATTTTGTTTAGTACAATGAAAGTCTACAATGTTGTTGTGAATGTTCTGTGGTAATTTGGTAAATTCTGATCTGTGAATTTGTGTAAATTCTGTATACGTCATATGCGCTGTTTTTCGTACGAATTCTGCTTTTTGTCTGAATTTTACATGGAATGAATTGATTAAATGTATGCTATCAGAAGAGAGTTATAAGGGGTCAGAATCCTATGTGATTCCGTTGTCTAGGTTCGGGAAGGGAGACATAAGGGGAAGTTCTGAAATCTAAAATTCTGTATATCTGTTATGTTCTGGTGCTATAAGCACAAAAATGGAGCTATAAGGGTAAGTTCTGGTGCTATAAGCCAAAAAGGAGCCATAAGGGGAAAGATGGGAAGTTCTTACATCTTGAAGAAAGTTCTATTATGAAAATTATCTATTCTATAAAGCTGTAATGTGATTATTTCTGCTATGACTTCTATACGTTGTGGTTTATTCGTACGATCCTATCCGATCTGTGATTTTGAAGCTTTATGATCTCTGCTTTTTGACTTGGATTTTGATAGACTTCAGTTTTTTCGAATCCGATGTTTGATTTCTGATTGAGCTGTTATCTGTTATGTCTGTTATACGATTTCTGTACGATTGTTCAAATTATGTACGGATACTTTTCTGATACGTTTTCTGATGTGAGTTTTTGATTATTTTGATTGGTGATTGATGTCTTGCTGAGCTGTTAGCTCATCCTTATTTTCTGTGTGGTTTTTAGGTTCTGGGAAAGGGAAGGAAGTCTTGGATTAACAGTTCTGAGTCTGATCTGTGATTAGGTACTTGTATTTTTTGATTTTTGTGCAGTCATGACTTTTCTGTTATGTTATTTATGTCTGAAGCCATGTACTGTATTTGTATATGATTGTTTTGACGAAAGAAAAGATAGATGAATCATTTTGCATTTGAATATTTATAGTAGCTCTGTGTTTTTCTGTCTGTTTAATATTTGGAAGAAAGTCTGAAGCAAATTCCAAAGCTAGATCCTGGATTTTTTTTTTGTCTCCGTCGCGACCCGATGCGAGCGGGATCCGTCCTGGTCGGGTTGGGTCGTGACACAAGTTAAGTCCGATGGGATATTTTGATCAAATTTTATTAGAATATTTAAAAAAATATTTTCATTAAAAATTAATTATTAAATCTCACTGCTATCGATTAATATGCAATCCTCAATAAAATAGAGCTATATTTGTACAAGTTTCAATTAAAATAGTTAATTTAAAGTTAATTAAAAATCATACAAATTTAAATAAAAGGTTCTTATTGGAGAATAAAAAAATTAATTAAATATTTTGATAAAAATTTTATCACATTGAATTTTAGAATTATACACAGCTCACCTTGACCTGTTGGTTGAGAGCTTCTGCTTCTACCTAAGAGGTCTTAAGTTTGAGTCTTTGTGTATGCGTTGTGTGTGTGAGTTTGCCTTAAATGGCCTAAATGTCTCAAAAAAAAAAAAAAAAACATATAATTGAAGATAAATATAATATATAAAAATAATATTATACTTATTTTAAAATAAATAGATTTTAAAACTATAAAATTCATCATCAATTTTTTAAATATGATATTTTTTGGGAGTATTTTTTTTTTTTTTTTCAATATGATAAATGAATCATTCAAACTTACATGTCACCTTCTCTCATTATACGCCTGAGTATTTGGGTTTTTTATCCCGCTGTCCAAAAATATCTCTTTTTAATTCCTTCTATAACTACCTCCTCCTCTCCATCCAAATCTAGCCAAGGCTTCCCCTCTTGATCTGATTGAAACCTTGATTCACAGCAACGCCCACTCACATCGATCTCGATGGATCGAAAAGGCCACAACAAGTCGAAAAGGCCACAACACGCCGCTGCCGCCAAGGAGACGCCTGTGATATGTGAACGTGCCTGTGAGATGTTCATCCACGAGCTCACCGAGAAAGCGTGGGCTCACGCCCAGAAGTCAAATCGTCAGACTATCGAAAAGCGTGATATCGTTGCTGCAGCCAAAGAAACAGGCCATCGTGACTTCCTTGTGGATAGAAGAACCACAGAGGAGGTCATGGAGCCAGCTCCTCCTACGGCGATCCCCGGTGATCCGCTTGATCCGCCTGATCCGCGGTACCACGGCAATAATTGAGGTGGCCTTACCTTATGCTACATTGCCACTGTCCTTCTCCAGCTTGAATTCGTAGTTTTATTGCCTTTTTTTTTTTAATCTAAACTTAGTTTATATATATATCTGAGTGTCTAAATAAATGTGGAGATGTTTTGTGTTTCTAATATTAGTAATATGTGCTTTGAGATTCGTGAAGGAATGTTTTAGTTGTCTAAATAAATGAGGAGATGTTTTATGTCTCCTGAAAATTTCTATTATTTTTTGTGTATAGGTTGATATTTGCATATTTTTTGTCTATTGTAATAAATTTTTTAGCACGTAATTGCTTTATTTTAATAAGATATAAAAGTAAATGATTTTAAGATTATTTCTATTCAAACATTTTAATTAATCAAATACATTAGGTGAAATTAATTGTCAAGGCTTTTCTATACAAGTACATATGATTTATATTCATGTGTATGATTTAGACATTCATTATTCTACATAAAATCAATTTGTTATGCATATGATCAATTTGTTTATATTATTAAAAACTTCTATATGCATAATAAATATGTGGATATGTCATTAGAAATTTTATCAAATCATATGTTGATTTAATATTTGAATTCGAAACTTATAGATTAATCGAACATGTTCAAGGGGGTTCCACCCCTGAGCTCAAGGGAGTTCCGCCGGCCCCTGGCATGTATGAGTGTGTGTCCATGTATCGAATAAGCTAATGATAAACTAATAATAACACTAAATACTAATATTTATTGGATGTATGATTATGATCCAAATCATAAATTATAAGATTGAAATTTTATTTGGGAAGAAACAAAGATCATTTTTATATGGTAGTATAGAAATTTTGAAATATTATTTACATATTCTTTATATTTTCATAAAAAAGAGCTTTTGATTAATACACACATTAAACATAAAGAAAAATGATAAATGCTAAGAAAAAAATTTCATACAAAATTTCAATTTTTTTTTATTTAAATAGATAAATAAATATAACAAAAGTCTAATTAAAGATACAAAAGAAAAACTCTAAATAAAGTCTTAGAAAAAAATTTATAATTAGAGATATATATGTAATTGGGATAAATCTAATTTAAGTCTGAATATGAGTACAATGATATCAGTTCATTTCCCATTCCTCTGATTGGAATAATAATAATAATAATCTAGCATGCCAAATAAGTTAAAACCGCCCCAAAAGCTCCCATAAAGTGCTGCAAAAGTTCATTTTTTTGATAGTTAACACTTCCAAATACATCAATCCTGTTATTTTGCCTCCATTAATTTATGGTGTGCTTCTCTCCCGCTAACTCTGACCTGCTTCAATTTTTTTTTTGTGACATTTAGATCATTTAAGACGAACTCATACGCATAACGCATACACAAAGACTCGAAATCAAGACCTCTTGGTTGAAAGCCTAAGCTCTCAACTAACAGGCCAAAATGATGAGCTGTCTCCTATTTATATTCCCATGAGCCCTAGTGGAGTGATTATTTCTTGCTTCAATGAATATGAAGAGCTTCACTCTAACCCCACCCCCTTTCTTCTTTTACACTCCTCTTAAGGAGCAATTATTACATCCGGTGTCCGAATGCGTTCAGAGACCAATAACCACGTGCCACGTCACCTAAAAGTCTAAAACTCGGTATTGCTCGGTATACATTCGGACCATTCGGTTTTTGACCGGATGCACGGAGCTATAAAATTTGACATTCAATGTGCCTAGTCTATTTAGATGCTCACAGTTGGTGCTCGACCATTTGCACTGTCTATATATTTATGCTAATTTTTTATGAGATATAATTATAATCGACTGTCTTTGCTAATTATAGTTGATATATCCTCAAAAATTAATCATGATCGGGCATGAATCTCGAGGAAAAATCAATTTGAAAACTTCCAAAATTAATATGGGACCATCTGAACTCCGATTTCAGGAAACTTACTATCGAACTAAATGTCTCTAAAACACGAACTAACGACACCAAATTTGATTCAATAAGAGTACAAATGAGTCCAAATCAAAGACCAAAAGAGCTTTAAGAAGGTTCAAATGATAAATTGGATGACCAAATGGTTTTCAAAGATGACATGCTTATAGTTGAATTGATCAGCTCGACGAGACAAATATGGGACCACCGACCATCACCGGATTATTGCCTGACTTCGGCTCGTCCAGCGGCTGACACTGTACTTCTGTCTGACCACCAACTGATACTGGACTTCCACCCGGCTTCCAATTATTGATGGACTTACACCCGACCAGCAACTAACGTTAGATTTTTACCTGGTCACAAATTGTCGCTAGACTTCCACCCAGTTGCTGACTACGGTCCTTCCGACCTCTGTCGCCAAACAATGGTCTTTATGATCACTGCCGCCCGTCGACTACGATCTTTCTGGTCACTATCACTAGTTGACTACGATCCTTCTAACCTCTGTCGCTCGTTGACTAAGGTTATTCTTCCGAACCCCGTTGCTAGATAACGATCTGTCTAACCATTGTCGTATCCTGATTACGGTCCTTCCGACCTTCGACGCAAGACAAGAGTCTTTCTGACCACTATCGCCCACCAACTACGGTCCTTCTAACATTCGTCGCCAAACAACGGTCTTTCGGACATTCATCGCCTGGTGACTAAAGTCATTCCGACTTCCTTCGCCAACTACAGTCCTTCCGACTTCCGAAACCAAACAACGGTCTTTTTAACTTCCGTCGCCTGCCGACTACGGTTCTTCCAACCTCCATCTCCACAAAATGGTATTTCTCACATCTGTCGCCAAACTACGATCTTTTTGACCTTCGTTGCCTGCCAACTATGGTCCTTCTAACTACCGTCACCCAACTACAATCTTTCCGACCTCCATCTCCTGCTAGCTTTGGTCTTGCCGACCAAAGGAATATGTCAATATTAATTTTTTCGATTCCCACCATGTAATGCACTTTATATATATGATGTATATTTGCTACATCAAGCCAAAGCCTTCCCCCTCAAGGGCCTCATTGTCTCATTTGTAATTGATTGTAAACACTAGTGGATTCATTCAAGGGTTTCCACATGGAAACTCTGGTGTCTCTTATAAATGATATGCCCTCTCTTTTATCTAATTGTGTATTGGATCTTTGTAGTACGCAGCTAAGACGTTAAACTTTATATTTCTGTATTGCCACAAATATTTCAAGACCCAACAATAGTATTATGTAGAGCACAATTTAGAATATTATGAAGAGCACGATTTGTTGATTCCATTCAACTTGATCATTAAAAAATCTTTATTAGAAGCTAAAAATAACAAAGGAATAGTTTATTCAACTTCCTCTATGTCGTTAAGCTCCATAATACCAAAATAGACAATAAATCTTATCCGTCGCTTTTCTCTCTTAGCGTCCGGTCCATATTTTTTCTTGCGCCATATTAACGGCTAGCCTCATTGCAAGTTTGCAACACGCCCGAGTAGTTGGGCTTCTAATCTCCTTGCCCAAAAAAGCTCTGTCGTTCCTTCTATATAACTAGCTCCTCCTCTCCACCCAAATCCAGCATTTGCTTCCCCTCTGGATCAGACTAAAACCTCGACTCGCATCAATCTCGATGGATCAACAAAACCACGACATGCCCCAAGCAATCGGCGATGCCGGTTCTGTGCCCAATCAGATGATCGCCGTCGAGGCGCTGGTGGTCCTCGCTTGCGCCTGCGATATGTTCATCTTCGAGCTCACCCAAAAGGGATGGACTCACGCCGTGAAGAACAAGCGTCGAACTCTCCAAAAAAATGATATTGCCGCTGCAATCAGCCAGACATACATTTTTGACTTCCTTGCGGATATAGTATCATCTACCGAGGAAGAAGGAGAGGGATGAGGCTGTTCCTCGGCCGCGATCATCTTCACGTCCTCAGTACCAAGCTTCCGGTGACGTGGCGCGTTTGTATTAATCTCTGGACGCGTTGGGTGTCTGGACACAATAATTACTTGTTCCTAAGGCGATCCCTGCTGGGGTGATTGATTCGTTGCAATACTACGTACAACAATAATTGATGAGATGTTTTATGTTAATTATTATAATACATACTTTGAGATTCGTAAATGGAACACTGTTAGTTGATAATATTAAGCTTGCAACGAAGAAATTCTAATGTCTTCTGCACACTTCTATTATTTATATGTATAGGCTAATATTTATATAATATTAACATAATATTTTTTTTCTCCATTATCTTAAAATTTTAACACGTGATAGCTATATTGTAATTAGATTATTTATATTCGAGCATCTAATTGAAATAAAATTAATGAGTTAGGCTTTTTTAATATACCTATATATATGATTTAAACAATTATTATTCTATATAAAATAAAACTATTATTAACATCAATTTAATTTATATTATTTAAAATTAGATAGAAGATATCTATACAAAATAAATATATGAATACATAATAGAAAATTCTTCTGATCAAACACGAATATTGATGTAATGTTTGAGTTGGAAACTTGTAGAATTAAACTCATGATCATTTAAACTCTCATTTTTATAAACGTATAAAACAACTAAATATTTTGATTAGATAAATTCAATTACATCAAAATCTTTTTTTTTTCAAAGTCTAAGTATGTCCATATTAAATATTTGAGGCATTGTAAAAAAGTTTGTGATATTAATTTAAAAAATCAAATGATCTATGAATTTTATGTGCTTAGAACCACAACAAGCATCTTGATGAGATGAATCCAATTAGTATAAGATAACTTAATTTTGTTATCATTAAGTTGCTTAAATACGGAAAATAATAATCTATAACCAAAAGAATATGGATTCACCGATGGAGTATTATGATATTTTTCGTAAAATTTTATAAATAGTTCTTAATTTATTCTTCATAATTTTCCAGCACATATAAGGATGATGCACATCATAGACTTCGCTGCCTATCGTTGCCAATAATATCGATACAAGTTATCAAATAAATACCCATGCACGCCATCAATATCAATATTGTTGCTTGTTGAAATTTTTGTCTATATTCACCAATAACACCAATACATGTCATTGCCAATAAGCACGATGCACTTCGTCTACTTCAAATTTAACTTTGCATCAACATTATGATTTATACTAGATTTGTAGTCTATCATCTCCTCACCTTAAAGGAGAAAGATCAAACACACTACAAAATGATCTATTGAAGAGATTCAAACGCCTTAGTGGTCCTCCAACTACCAATATGCAATTCATCCTTCATAAATCATATATACTACATTGTATCAATATATTTTTTTTAATTATATGAAATGACATCATTTGCAATCAATAATATAAATTAATAAAATTATTTCAATTGAATTAGGCATTGAATTTTTTTCCTTTGGAATTTTCCATGCAGAAATTTTAGTTTCTTTAACAACCTTCTTTTATTTGTATATGCTAAATATTTATATATTACACTTATTTTAAAATGAATTTGAAGATTATAAAATTCATTCCGGTTAATTTTTCTTTGGATATCCTACTAAAACAATTTCAATATAATAAATTAATTATTAAAACTCCCTTCTAACTTGCATGTATTAATGTCCAATCTTGTACAATGTAGAGCTAAATTTGATTTAAAGTTAAATTAAAATATTTTGAGTTGAATTAAACTCAATTAAATTTAAATTAAAAGTCTTTATGTGAGAAAAAAATATAAATATTATAAAAATTAATTTAATAAAAATATTCTCATAACTTCAGAGTCCTTATTTATATATTTTTAAGGTTATTGCATGCAATAAAATTTGAGTCAGTAGATTGTGTCTCACGTCTTAGCAATGTACAAAGATTCAATACAAACATATAAAAATAATAAGTCTAGAGAAATTTTTGAGTGAAAATTCAAAAAGGCAAAAGTCACAAGGTCTATCCCAGTTGAAAAATTCACTATATCGTAAGTGATATAAAAAACATCATTTCTTCACCGTTGAAGAGGAGGAAGAATATAAAGATAAAATGTTCATATATAGACAATCTATTCCCAACAACATGGAATAATTTTAGCAAGAGTAATTTTAGAAAGTCGGTGTTCACGGGAGAGCAAATGTACCCAACAACAGGATTAAATCTTCAGAGTATTCTAGAAATGATGGTGGTTGTCGGTAATAATATATGATGATTGTCGGTGACAACTATTGTGTCCTGGAGTATTCATGGTGGTAGAGAAAATACAAAGTTTTACATCTTAGCTTTTGTACAAAGATCTAGCATGCAATCCGATAAAAAAAGAGAGTGTGTTGCATTTTGGAGACACCAAGATTTTTACGTGGAAAATCTCTAAAAAGGGTGAAAAAAACAACGGGGCCTAACCGGCCAGAATGAATGAATCCAATATTATTTGCAGTTGATTACAAATGAGGCCCTTCATTGGGGGAAGGCCTTAGCTTGATGTACCTTATAAATACTAGATTAAATGATAGGAATACAAAGAATCATTATTGATATATTTGTTTGGTTGAAAGAGTCGTAGTCGGTGGGCGACATATGTCGAAAGGACCGTAGTCGACGGGCGATGGAGGTCATAAAGACCGCTATATTATAACAGAGGTAAGAAGGAGTATAATCGGATAGAAGTTCAACGATGGACATAAGTCTAGCGTTGGCACTACAGGAAAACCCGCAATTACCGGCAGACATAATTCGCCGTTAACATGAAAATTGCGACGGAAAGAGAACATTTCCGTCAGATTTTTGGCAGAATTTCATGCGCCGTTTTGGCACACGTCAAAAAACTTTTTCGACGTAAATAATACACCGGAACACGTTCCGACGTATGTTCTGGTGCATTGCCGGCAAAAAAGTGTGTGCCGTTACGTCGAATTCAGTTAGATTATTCCGACGTTAAATACGCCAAAATTATCAGCATAACAATACGCCAAAAATTTCAGCCGATTACACGTCACAACGTTTGTCGAAAATATCGGCGTATCACAGACATCAGAAAGAATTAAAGAATTCGTTGTATCGTTATTTCTGGCAAAATACCGATGTATTTTTCGCCAAAAATCTATAGCATAAACAAAAAAAATTTGCCTTCCTAGACAGTAATCAGATTTCCACACCTGCTAACAATTATAAATAATTCTAACAAAATTGCTTCACAACACAGATCTATACAACACAGATTTCAAAAACTTCAGCAAATACTCAAAACATAAACATAAACGTTACAAATTGTTCATTAACATCAACAAATATTAAAAAACATTACAAATTGTTCATTAACACTAAATATTCAAAAGCTTATACAAGTTCATATGACATTGAAAAAACTAAACTACTCTGAATTCGTGGACTCATCCTCAGTTGGAGCTACATCTTTTTCACTCAACTACTCCCTCATTTTATGCATTTTGTCTAACAACTGATTGTGTTGCTCCTGCATCTGCATCTGTATCTGTGCTTGCAACTGAACTTGCCAATCGGCTTGCGATTTCCTTACTTGTTCTAGTTCCACTTGAAGGGCAGTTATATGTTGACTATGTAAAGACTCATGTGAATTGGCTGCGAAGCTAAATCTAGTAGAGGTCATCCCCTCATATGCCTGAGCTAACGAACCTAAATCATAAATCCTGCCATGTTGCATTCCTCCTACGGCTTGCAACCAGATACGGTACTTAGAATACTCTACAGAGCCGCCAGAAGAACCCTCACTTATTGCTGCCTGACTCTCTCGAAGCCGTATATACTCCTCGTATAAAAATAGTATATATATATATATATATATATATATATATATATATATATATATATATATATATATATATATATATTAAACACATATACTTACATAAGTTTTTCTTTCTCGCTCATCAACCCATTGTTGATTCTCCTATCACTTATGAGTATGACTATGCAATTCCATAAAAGTTGGATCTCTACCCAGCATATCTTTCTATAATATAATTCTATTAATGTTTCTATTAAAAAAAATTTAAAATACTTTTAAAATTTGTTACCAAACGTCATATGTGCTCAGATATGGAACTAAGCCCATAATATGAAGGGAACTACCCATTCCCCCAATATTAGAAGCTCTGTTATGTCGATTTTGATCCCTTCTCCTGCTATACTCTACGCTGCCCCAAGCAGTGTTCAACTCAGCACATATAGTCACTCTAATCTATAATGGCCGCTCGTCAGTCTTTCTAATGTCTGTAAATATGTGGCGCATCCGAGTGGACCCACACTTCTTAAAATTCTTTTTAATTTTGTCATTGTGTTTAAGCAGCCAACAAAAATCTTTCTGTATTAAAAAAATACAATATAAATTATATATATATATATATATATATATAATATATATATATATATATAATTATATTATATATATATATATATATATATATATTTATTAGCTTAAGTGAAAAGGAATATACCATTTATTTAGACATATCATAAAATAATATTAAATAAAAATATCTCAAACTCACTAAACCACATTTCCCAGACTTTTTTCGGGACTTTCTTCCAATAAACATAAGGAGCGTCAAACATGCTCCGTATAATGTCCCGTATTTTATTTGTCGGTTGTTTTGACGGGTAGAACATACAAAAATAATATTATGTGAGAAAAATATATAATATAAAAATAAATAGGAAAATTTACATACATACCACTTTATAACATCCTATTTATATATCTAACACCTAAAACTTTAATATTACAAGCATACCACCCTATATTATTTTAATATCAAATATACTGCTTATATTTCTTTCCTACCACTAATATATTTCATTTCTACCACTCATATTTGGTATTAAAATGAACTATGGGTGGTATTTATGTAATATTAAAGTTTTAAGTGTTAAATATGTAAATAGAATAGTATTAAGTGGTATGTATGTAAAACTCCCTTTTTATGTTCGTTAGCTTAAATAAAATAGAATGTACGTACATGCCATCGTCATGTGTTATTAATATTTGACCATCCATCACCTAATCTGGTGAAGCTGGTGTCGAAGGTCCACCTATAGCAGATTGATGGGGGAGGTGGGGGATAGTATGGCGAAACATATGGTGGATATTGATAAGCAGGAGGGGCACCATAAGGTGGGGGTGGAGTACTCTGTGTGGGATCTGGTGAAGAAAATTGGGGGGTCTGGTGAGTAGAACTGCGAGCTACTGGCTTTAGGAGTGGATAAAGACTGAGTAATAGGCTGAGACAAAGTGGTAGGCTGAGTGGTATGATAATTATGCATGGCAGGCTGAGATGAAGTGGTCCCCTCAATACGTACTGGCCTAGATGGTTCAGTTATAGTGATCTTCTTGTTGCGCCTATTAAAAATATTTTTGATCAATCATATTCTAGGCTCTTCACCTGAAGCCATCTGCATAGAAAAAAAAAAAGAAATATTAAAAATATGAATTATAACAAAAAATATAATATAAAATATTATAATAATTAAATAAATACAGTATAGAAATAATAAAATAAAATTTACTTTATGTTAATTCATCATTTGTTGATTCACTTTCATATGGTGATACATTTTCAACACTATCAGATTTCTCGTGACCTTTCTCTATAGTTAAATTTATCTCCTCTAACTGTAACTCGCTCTCATTAATTCAAATTTGTTCATCCATATTAATATGAAGATTTTTAAATTTTAACATAAACTCTTCTTGATGTGCTGATGATATTCAAGTGATTTTCTCAATTACTCCTCTTGGTTTTGTCTTCATAACTACAAACCAATCTAGTTTGTCTCGTAATCTGCTTAGATAGTTAGTATAATAGGCTTGGCTTGCCTGACTAGCAATGATGAATGAGTCAAACTTTGCATATCTCATACCCCGCTTTACTTCTGTTATATCGTAAATCAAATGTACTCTTGTACCTCTGTTTGTACTGGATCAAATCATTCACAATTGAAGAGATACACAATATTCCTGTGACCGGGATATTCTACCTCTAATATTTTTTGTAATAACCCGTACTACTCAGAATCATCCCCTATATGGGCGTTCCCTCTTACACATTGCCTAATTTGGAATTTTCTACAATTAGTTATGAGTTTTTTAAGATTGGGTAATTAAGGGAATTTTCTAAATTTCCTAATAAAGGGCCTTTTTATTATTTTGCTCCAAATCAGCTCCAAATAGATTGGAATCACCCCCAAAAGTCAGGAATGACCAGAAAAAGTGTTCCCAAGTGTTTGGAGAAGATTTGAGATTTTTAATAATTTTTAATGAATTATTAGGGGCAAAATGGTAATTTCCACCTATGATCAAATTAGGGGTCAACCTAGAGTCAAACTAAGGAGCCCTATTTATCTAAGGTCAATGATTAGATTCTGGTCAGTTCAAGGTATTATGGGTAATTTTCTGACCTAAGGTGTATTTATTATATTTTTTGGAAGGTCTCGGGGCCTTATTTAGCGGGTTAATTAGGGTTGGTTAGCTAAGGGCTCTAAGAGCTCCTAAAAAAAAAATCCTAGAAAATTATGAGAAGCTTATGATGTCACTAAGTTTAAGTGTTGAAGTTTTCATGTCGTTCTAGGATCTATCCTAGCTCCTAGAAAACTTCTAAGTTTGCTAGACAAGTCCTTAATTTTTGTCCTTAGGGTGTCACTACGTTGTAGGAGTTTAAAGTGATGTTTTGTCTAACCCTCAAGGTAATAAATGCATGGGAGTACAAAAATTAAATAAACACACCATGTCCTTAGGGTGTCACTACGTTGTAAGTTTTTCACCTCCATCATCCTTTAATTCTAATGCTTTTCTCCTATAAATCTCTTTTAAGTTCATCCTTGTTTTTATATTATCTTTAAAATTATCTTTGTTGTAAATAACTGTATTGAAAATATTATCAAAAATATTTTTTCTATATGCATTAAATCCAAATTATGTATAATAAGAATTGTTCTCCAATATGACAACAACCAAAACATACTTTTCTTGGTCTAATTATGGTTGACACCATATCCTGTCAATCTGTACCCAGTTAATATTGGAGAATATATTATTGTGGGCATGAATCTTACTCTTTCAAATATTTCTTCACTACTTAATTTTGGAGGAGGTTAAAACATCACCATTTTACTTTTAATAAAGACATCTTTATTTTGCCTAAAAGAATGACTTGGATGTAAAAACATGCGATGATAATCGAACCAAGTGTTCTTCCTTCCATACTTTAAAGTGAATAATTTTGTATGTTCCATACAATATGAACAAGCTAACTTGCCTGAAGTATTTTAACCTGAGAGCATACTATATACAGGAAAGCCACCAATTGTCCAAAGTAATACTGCTCTCATTATGAAGTTCTGTTTGATGGATATATTATATGTACTTACTCCCTCTTCTAAAAAATAAACTTAAATCAATAATTGATGGATGTAAGAATACATAAATCTTTACTTTTGAATTATGTGGCCATTGAATGATAAATGTCAGAAACATATAAAGAGTAGTCATACACAATTCCGGAGGAAGATTGTAATGAGTGAGTATCACAAGCTAACATGAGTAAGATGAAGCAGACTAACTGAACGGAGTAAAATCATCCATGCATAAATCCAATCTTACATTTCTTGGTTCTATCATGAATGTGGGATGTGTACGATCAAAGTGTCTCTAAAGCCTCTGCTTTTGATGAATATATAATAACACCATCTTATGGAATATGATCATTATAAAATCTTATATGTACAACATATCTCATGGTTGCATATAGCCATTATAGTCTAAAAATTATTGTTAAGTAAAATATCCCACTAACAAGTACATCCTTTTGCTTTCTTTTATTTATAGATTTTGGTTTAAACTTTGGTGCATTGTAATAACGGTATACAATCTCTGAGAAATCATCTTTAAAGTATAACATGCATCCATTGACACAACAATCTATCTTTGTATATATCAAACCAAATTTAAAAACTAACTTCTTTGTCCAATATAGATATGTATGAATTATATTATCTGCCGGGTTGGTTTCCTTACGCAGCCCAATGAATTGATTAAAACATTCACGAGCAATATTATATTCTGCCTCGATGCTTAACATCTTCACATCAATAGATAGCTCTGAGTGAGTAGTGCACCCCTTTCATATTTGTTGATGGGCATCATGCAACAAATCATAAAAATTATGTGCCTCCTTATTCAACAACTCTTTTGTATATTGTTCATATTATATTTCAATTACATCATGAACTAATTCCTCAGTACTTGATCAGATATTTTCATCCTCAACTATATTACTACTTGTAGATGGACCGCATTGAGAATTAAAATATGGCTCGTACTCACCATGAGAAGCCCAAATATCAATACCGTGATATAAATACTCTACAATATAGATCAACAATTACATCATCTAGTCTTAGGTGCAATAGATTTTTATGTTTAGAATATGGACATCAAAACATTCCATCTGATATGAAGCTGGGTAGTTGTTTCGCTGTATGAATGAAAATGTTCACCCCATTAATGAATTCATCTATTAATGTTTTTTGTCCTTGCACCAATCAGTTATACATCCAACTTCTTTGATTTTTAATATCCATAACCTATATATAATATGGAGCAGATAATTAATGGCAGATGTAATTAAATCGAGCAATGTATGTTAGATAATATAAATAAGGAGATGTCAATAATTGGCAACATGATAACTTGACTACGATCCAATGGAGCTACTCCAAGTTGGCTCGTTAGTTATCTTAAACTCAACTCGATAATGAGCTCGAGAGTCGAGCTTATTGGGTTTTGAGTTGAGCCTGAATCAACTTGAAGACTCATCGAGCAGCTCGATTGATTAATGCCAACAGTCTGTAGTCATTCCATTGTCCACTCCTAAGCCTCTAATATAGTGCCTCGCCTAGATGCCCTAACTATATTTTCCAATTTTTTTTGTCTTGAGAGCTTGCGATTTATGACGATTGTGACCTATGATTGTGGAACTATCTTATCACGTATATACTCCAACCTTATCATGTATATGCTTATTTCGAAACTATCTATAGTATTTTGGAATATCTAAAATATTTTTCATCTAATCTTATCTTCCAATGGAGGTACTCCAACCTTATCACATATATGCTCATTTCAGAACCATCTATAAGGCTAAAGCCACTCATCCACTTGAGTACCCTCATCTCTGCAACACTATAAATAATACGTCTAAAACATGTACTCTTATTAACTACTTGCTCGCCTAAAGTCATAATCCCCTCACTAGGTCTACTATATCATCTCTCTCTTTACCTGTATCAACATGAATAATATCATCAGCAAAAAGCAAACACCAAGGAACATCCTCTTGCAAATGTATAATAAAAAATTACAAGAAATAAAATCTTACAGTGGACGAAATCGGCGATTGAGGCGGCGAACGTCGGCAAACAAGGTTGAACGATCTTCAGAGCAGCGGAGCTACTCCAACCTATAAAACAAAACTCCTTATCATTCTATGCAAATTTATATTAAGAAATTTAACAAAAAAATCGAAACTAACGATGGATTTTCCCTAAAACTAAGTCCATTCACTAGCAATGGAGGCGGTGATCGTCGGCGACCTCTCGTGGAAGTTTGGAAGGCTTGGCGGCGGTGATCTACAATGGGGCGACACGGGGGCGACGTAGTCGAGTGGAGTCTTCAAACAAAATAAAGAAAGGAAATGGCAAGCCAGACGGGCTCAGGTTGGAAATAGGGCTTTCGCCGACAGAATTTCTGGCGGATAAAACGTTGGAAGCTTTTCTGACGTCTTTTACAACAGTAACATTTTGTTGTGTTTAAAATGACGGATGTCTAATACGTCGGATATTTCTGGCGTAAAATACGCCGCATTATACGATATGCTTACATATTCCTATGTATAAACCGGCGTAAATTTCGTCGAAAAAATAACGGCGACTATTCCGCCGGAAAGTACGCCGTAATAATTCCATCACAAATAACACCGGCAAAAATGCCATAGTTACCGACTCATATATATCTGCTGGAAGCTCCGATGGAAATCCTGCATTTTCCTGTAGTATGGATAGAAGTGTGAAGAAAGTCCGACAAAAGGCAGAAGTCCGGCGTCAAGTAAAATTCCTGCGTCGGGTAAAGATCTGAATACGAACGAAAGTTTGATGTCGGTCGACGGTCGGACAGAACTCTGGCGTTAGATTGCATTCGGGCAGAAATTTGGCGTCGGTAGGCTGCCGGGTGAAAGTCATGTGGTGGTCGAGGAGGAATTCCGACATCACTTAGAGGTCAGGAAGAATTTCGACGTCATATGTAGATTAGGCGGAGTTTCCGCGTCACTTGAAAGTCACACGGAACTTCGGTGTCACATAAAAATCGGGCGGAACTCCGGTGGTGGTCGAGGAGAAGCTTTTTCCCTCATTATCTTCTTCTCTTCTCTCATTGGGTGGATTGGGAGTGGTTTGAATGAACGACCGATATGGAATCTCTTGATCGTGGACAATTTATCAAGCATTTAAAGGCTCTAATGATATCGGAATTTGACGATCTTGGGCTTGTTAGATTCATCTGATCGAGCCGCTCGATTTGATTATAAGCATGTCATGTTTGAAAACTGTTTGGTAATCCAAATTATGATTTGACCATTCCAAATGCGCTTTGGGTCTTTGATTTGGACTCATTCGAGCTCGGATTGAGTTGAATTTGGTGTCGTTGGGTTTGTATTTCAAAGACATTCATTTTAACTGTAAGTTTGCTGAAATCGGAGTTCAGGTGGTCTCTGATTTAATTTTTGAAGGTTTCAATCTTGATTTTCCTTTGAGATTTGTACCCGATCAATATAATTTTTTGATGATATATCAAAAACGATGGCTGGAAAATGCAAGTGAGCTCTCACTAGTTCTTTTTTAACCTTTTTTCCTCTTCCCCTTATGAATAATAAGTCTATTTATAATTTTTGAGAGTGACATGCTTAGTAAATATAACGAAAATTAAGGATAATTTTGGAATGTTCTTTCAAACAGCTCATAGTGATTCCTTCGATCATAAAACTTTCATCAAGCATTTAAGTGCTTTATTGATATCATAATTAAGTGATCTTAATTAGGCTCATTCGATTTGTCGTGCTGAGCCACTAGATTTGATTATATGCATGTCATATTTGGAGATTATAAGGTTACCCCAATTAATATTTTAAAGCTTTCAAATAAGCTTCAATCCATTGATTATCGAGCACATTTGAAATTAGATTGGACAAATTTATGTGTCATCGAGTTCGTCTTGGCGAAACATTCAATTTAACTATAAGTTTTTGATATAAGTGTTTGGATGGTCGTAAATTAAAATTTGATGTTTTTCAATTCAAATATGCTTCAATATTCGTGCCAAATCAAGATAACTTTTGATTACTTTCATAGATAAATCAGAAATATAATTTATAAATAATGAATATGATATTTATTTTACAATAAATAGATTTTAAAATAATAAAATTAATATCAATTTGTCATCTTAACTTCTAGAAATTATTGCATGCGGAATATAATTTCATTAATTTGTATATTCAAAAGCAAGCAATGTCATCGTATACACGCTCTATATAATTCGTATTATATCATGTGCCCTATTTTAATTAGAGTTTGGACTCCCGCACTCCGGACTCCATAATTTCACCTTCACTTCCGGTCCCAAAGTTTGTCCTACGCACGGCAATTTAGGGTTTCTAGAAAATTCTGTTTCTTCCGTAAGAAGCTCGATTTCTCCATCCAAATCCAGCTTCAGCTACACCCTCTAGATCAGATTGAAACCTCCATTCACAGCGGCATCCACTCGCATCGATCTCCATGGATCAGCAAAACCACAGCACGCCGCAGGGGATGGGCGTCGCCGCCTCTGTGACCTACCCTGCCGCCGCCGCTGCACCCTACCAAGCAGCCTATCAGCATCTCTACCACCAGCAGCAACAACAACAACAGCAGCAACTTCAAATCTTCTGGGCCGATCAATACCGCGAGATCGAGCAAACCACAGATTTCAAGAACCACAATCTCCCTTTAGCTCGCATCAAGAAGATCATGAAGGCTGACGAGGACGTGCGGATGATCGCTGCCGAGGCGCCGGTAGTCTTCGCACGTGCCTGTGAGATGTTCATCCTTGAGCTCACCCACAGGGGATGGGCTCACGCCGAGGAGAACAAGCGTCGGACTCTCCAAAAGAATGATATCGCCGCTGCAATCACCCGAACTGACGTCTTTGACTTCCTTGTGGATATAGTGCCGAGAGAGGAGGGGAGGGACGAAGCTGTTCCTAGGGCGATCCCTGGTGGGCCGGTTGATCCGCTGTACTACTACGTTCCGCAATAATTGAGGTGGCAAATTGAGTGCCCTGCTGCCTTCTGTGTCCTGAGGCCTTATTTATGTTGCTGTTGAGGTTGTTCTTACCTTTAGAAAATTATCATGGCCTCGCATTCTCTAGTTTGCGTAGTTAAACGGCTTTGTTTATCTAAACTTACTTTATATTTGATCGCTAAATTGGATGTGAAAATATTTTATGTTCTCTTATATTAGTAATATGTGCTTTCAGAATCGTAAATGAACCAGTTATTAGCAACACAAATATTAATACTAAATAACCTCTGTATGTAGCTTATTATGTGACCGTTACTGTATACCATACATCTGTATATAAGGGTGTAATATGTACATTCAGATATGAAATAAGGTTTCTATTTTACTGTTTTCCTTCGTCTTCTTGTTCTTCACCTGCTTGCATTCTTTCCATTTCATCATGGTATCAGAGCGGGCTTAAGATCCAGGGCATCGATGGCTACGCCGTCCACCTCTCCTCTCTCCGATCAAACGGAAACGGTGACATCTGACTGCTCAGACACTTCCCTCAATCTCAAGTTTGTTCTTACAAACCTCAAAAATTTCGTCCAAAATCCTCTATCTACCGAAATTTATTCGGTTTGGCGTTCACAAATCGTGAAAATATGCCGTGCTAATGGCTTCGATCTGTTTCTTGATCCAAATACACCCATTCCGGACAAAACCACTCTTAATTCTGATGGTATCTCGGTCAAGAATCCCGCCTACGCAAAATGGCTTCTCATAGACCAGAACTTGTCTACGGAAATTTGCGCAACTATCTCTCCTCCGCTCCTTCCATATGTCTTAAATCTTGATTCCACATCTTCTATCTGGACCACTCTTGAAACAAGGTTTCAATCCACAAATAGGTCTAGAGTCATTCAATTGAAAAATGAGCTTCACCATATTTCTCTCAAGAACTCCACAATGCTCCAATACCTTACTGAGAATAAATCCATAGTTGATAAAATCTCTGCTGCCGGCTCGAATATTGATCCGGAGGATGTTATCCTCTATATTCTAAATGGGCTTCCAAACTCGTACCAATCGATCAAAACTTCCATCAGAACGATGCTCACTCCCTTGACTCTCGATCAACTCTACCCGCTCCTCATAAGTGAAGAAATTCACCTTGCAGCTGATGCAGCTCGTCTGACTCCGGAGGCCGATCCTCAACTCGCTCTGTTCGCAAATCGTGGGCGATCTCATCGCTCAAGAGGTCGAGGCTACTAGTCTGAAAATTCCGCAAGAAATCATCAAAACTCCTCTCCGATTGTCTGCCAAATCTGTCTAAAAAAAGGGCACAATGCCTCAGAATGTTGGCACCGACTTAATACTCAATACCAACCAAAAACCACAAAACAGTCCAACACGGCTCTTCTTGCAAGCTCTCAATCAGCCCACAATGAATGGTTTATTGATTCAGGAGCGTCTTCACACATGACGAAATCTTTGGACAATCTGTCCATTGCCACTCTGGCTCTGACAGCATTACAATAGGCGATGGGAGCTCTGTTAGCATAGCCAACCAGGGTAACGGTTTGCTACCGACTCCCTCTCGTAAGATCAATCTTTCTAATATCTTACATTCGCCATTTCTTAAATATAATTTACTTTCTATTTCAAAGCTAACAAAAGATAATAATCTTGCTATTATATTTGATCCATCTGGTTTCTGCTTTAAGGATCTGAAGACTCAGCAAATTATTCTTCAAGGACCTTGCCGTGAAGGACTATATCCTATTCAGCACTCAGCAAATCTGGCGTCCAACCGTGCTCTTCATTCTACACCTTCCAGCATCCCTCCTTGGCATGACCGGTTGGGCCACCCCAACCAGAACATCATCCGGAGCATTGCATTGAAAAATTCTCATCTTAAAATAGATTTACACAAATTCTCTTGCCATATTTGTAATACTTCTAAGCAACACAAATTAGTTTTTGAACATTATGTTAATAAGACTAGCTTTGTTATGGATTTGATTCATTCGGATGTTTGGGGACCGGCTCCCATGGTATCGAATTCTGGTTTTCTTTATTACGTAATTTTTATCGATGATTATTCGCGTTTCACGTGGCTATTTCCTATGAGGCAAAAATCCGAAGTGTTTAACATTTTCGTTTCTTTTAAAGCTCAAGTTGAAAACCTTACTTCTCACAAAATCAAACGTCTTCGCACCGATGGTGGCGGAGAATATCTCAACAACTCGTTTAATCAGTTTCTTAAATTACACGGCATAACCCATCAGACCTCCTGTCCCTATACTCCGGAACAAAACGGCGTTGCCGAGCGGAAACATAGGCATATAATTGAAACTACTAGAACGCTCCTTCACAAAGCCTCTGTTCCATATAAATACTGGTCTGATGCGGTTATCACATCCACATATCTCATAAATCGCATGCCATCCCCAAATACTCACAACATGTCTCCCTTTGAACTGTTTCATAAATCCAAACCGAATTACGATCACCTTAGAATTTTTGGTTGCGCATGTTTTCCTCTTATTTCATCTTCTCTCAGGCACAAGCTTCAACCTACGGCCAAAAGCTGCATTTTCATAGGCTACTCTGATGCTCAGAAGGGGTATAAGTGTCTTGATCCTCTAAATAATAGAATTATTATCTCACGCCATGTTACTTTTGATGAATGCTCTTTTCCGTTTGCAATGCCTCAAGTCACACATACCAACAATGCCGAACTCATCTCTCCTCTACTGCTCACTTCGGCTTCGATAGGATTGGTCAACCAAGCTCAGAATCAGACCATAACACCAACTGAACCATCAAGCGCCATCAGTAGTCCATCATCTACTTCTCAGTTATATCAGACTACAACCACTTCTCATCAAATTGATCAACCTGCTACTACCACATCTGCCAATACATCTATTCATCCTATGGTTACCAGGCAACGCACGGGTTCTCTCAAACCACAATCTCGTTTAAATCTTATACACAGTCACATGCCTTCTATGTCTAATGCAGATCGCACATCCTTTACCGAAGCAAGTAAAAATCCAGAATGGCGAAAAGCAATGGCGTCGGAATTTCTTGCCTTACAACAACAAGGCACATGGAGTCTAGTCGCTGCACCTATCAACACCTCTGTCATTGGATGTAAGTGGACGTATCGAACAAAATTACATGCCGACGGCTCAGTGGCTAGGTACAAGGCACGGCTCGTCGCTCAAGGAAATCAACAAGAATATGGCTTGGACTACTATGAGACATTTAGTCCCGTCGCCAAACTTCCGACGATACGCATCCTTCTAACTATAGCACTACATAGAGACTGGCCTGTCCATCAACTAGACGTTGCAAACGCTTTTCTCCACGGTACATTGCAAGAAACAGTTTACATGAAACAACCCAAAGGGTTCGAAGATTCAACACATCCGACTCATGTTTGTCGTCTCCATAAGGCCATCTACGGTCTCAAATAAGCGCCCCGCCAATGGTATAACACTTTCACTTCGCACTTAGTTTCTATGGGTTTTCAGCATAGTGTTTCTGACCCATCACTTCTTACGCTTAATTATCAAAATTCGAATATTTACATGCTTATTTACGTAGACGATATTCTAATTACTGGAGGTAATACTGAACTTATTCATAACATCATACACCAGTTAAACCAAAAGTTTACGATGAAACACTTAGGCGAAGTTCATTCATTTCTGGGAATTGTAATCAGTAGACAACCGGAGCAATTTTTCCTATCACAAAAACTTTATGCGCAAACAATTCTTGATTCTGTTCAACTAGGTGGCCGCAACCCGTTGGCTAATCCAACGTGTACAAAGTTACCTCCAAAATTCATTGCTGAAGGATTGCTCTCGGATCCGACCACATACAGAAGAGTCACCGGCTCTCTCCAATACTTGACCCTCACACGTCCTAACATATCATACAGTGTCAACTTACTCTCGCAACATATGCACCAACCGCTGGACCAACACATCTATCTTCTCAAGAGGCTTCTACGATACATCAAATGTACGATTGAATATGGCATACCGATCATTAAGTCTAATCTTTGTCTTTCTTCTTTTTCCGATGCAGATTGGGCAGACGACCCAGTTTCAAGAAATCAACCTCCGGCTATTGTTCATTCTTGGGAAATACGTTAATCTCTTGGACTGTCAAGAAGCAGACCACTGTAGCACGATCATCTACCGAGTCCGAATACAGATCGCTCGCTGCTCTCACAGCCGATGTGATATGGCTTAGACGGATTCTCACTGACTTTGGTATACCTCAAGATCAACCAACCGATATTCACTGTGACAATACGTCTGCTATAGCACTCGCCAATAATCCGGTATTTCATGCCCGCACAAAACACATAGAAATAGATCATCGGTTTGTGCTCACATTCAACAAAAGACGATCCGGCTCATTCCCGTCAGTACAATTGATCAAATCGCGGATATCTTCACCAAATCCCTCTCTACACCGAGGTTTCAACAACTACGATTCAAACTTCGTGTCATTCCAAGACCCAACAGTTTGACGGGGGATATTAGCAACACAAATATTAATACTAAATAACCTCTGTATGTAGCTTATTATGTGACAGTTACTGTATACCATACATCTATATATACGGGTGTAATATGTACATTCAGATATGAAATAAGATTTCTATTTTACTGTTTTCCTTTTTCTTCTTGTTCTTCACCTGCTTGCATTCTTTCCATTTCATCACCAGTTTGTGATAGTTGATAAGTCTGTTTAGCTTTTTATGTGCCATTATATTAGATTTTTTTCATGCTTTTTGATGATGATGGTACTGTCATGCTTGTTGTGAATAATACACGCATGTGGTTTATTGGTCCGTGAGAAGGCCTACGGAATGAATTTGCATGGTATTGCGTTGAAGTTTAATGTGCTTGTGCATAAAGGGAAGCTAATATGCAACACATTTTCTTCGCACTATCATCCTTTGTTGAATTTGCATTGGTTACACATCTTTTATGGGCTTTCATTTCTTTAGTATGAACATGCTGTACTCAACAAGTTTATTTAAATTTTATGGAGTAGTTTCTCATCATGCGATTTGCACTTTACATGATTCCTTTTATGCTTTTTCACTAATTTTGCAGAAACCTCAGTGTTTTTTCACTGGGATCAGTGGCTTCTATTTAAGAATTTGTTGATTGTGATGTTATTTGGTTGTAATTTTGAACAATCTATTCAGGTCAAATTCACCAGGGTTTGGTCTCATTCCATCAGGTTTGAGTTGAATGGTGTGATGAAGTTGGACAAATTCTGTTACAGTATGACTTCTATTAAAACTTTAATTTCATTGTTTAGTATTGCCAAACATGAATTTTATCTTTGATGTTCTATGGCTCTTACATAAATGGTTTGGCAATACAGCTAAATACAATTCGTATTCTTTGTCATACATATTATGCTTCTTGTATTTATAGGTTCACAACAAAATGGTATATACTTTGTTCTGTAATTGTTGTTGATATATTTTTTTTAATCTAACTTGCATATAATCTCTCGATAATTACTTCACAACAATTTGAGTTTTTTTTTTAAAATCTATCTTTCATTATCATCATCATTTCTATTATTCCTAAATCCTAACTATTTTGAGGTCATTTTTATCTTCTTTTTTTTTTTCTGTTGAGGGTTGCATTGTTGTAAAACCTATTCTTTTCGAATCTTTTTGGATAAATTTTATCAAAGTTATGTTTATTCTACTTCTTTTGCTTCCTAATTCTTCAATACCAAATTTATATTTCCATTTAATGGGTATATTGTCTATTCTTTTTTATAAATATCAATACCAGTAAAGTCCATTTTGAAAACGACCCTTCGTAGCTGATAGTATCTGTCCCTCTAATATATAATTCGTTTTATAATTCTTTTGGCAATATTTTTTGGTTTCTTGTAAACATTTTAAGCTTTAATAGTATTCCATTTTACCACTCTTTAAATTAATATTTATATCCCTTTATAATTTTCTGTGCCTCCTTATTATCCTCTTTGTTAGATTTCTAGTTTTCGTATAAATTTTATAAACTTTAATAGCATTCATCTTTTGCCAATCATTGAATTTATATTTATATTCCTTAGTAATTTTTGGTGCCTTCTTACTCTATCGCTATGTATCCCTACTTACGCACAAGTTGTTTCTAGATATTTCTAAAACTTTCTATGATCATATTCTCTTGGAGCTAGCCATAGTACCCGTTGCATTTTTTTTCCTACTATTCTATAATTATCATTAATTTTCCCATGAATTATCTATTGGAATGTATACATTTAAGTCGCCCTTGACATAAGTTCTTTCATTCGCAGTTGTGTGTTTTCATTCATCCATTCCCGAAATTTGATTTTTTCAATCTGTCTTCTAATTTAACTTGAGAATCTATTGTAATGTCCAAGCCCTAACAAACTCTAGCGTGCCTGTCACCTTGTCGAGTTAGGTTATGGAATGCTGCTCCTTGGGAACCCTAAAACACTAGAGAAAATCAAAAACTTGATTTTTATTTTTACTTTCAGTAGAAGTTTTATTATTGTCTATCAATTTAAGAGCAATTGATCTTTCTCATCTGGGATTGTGATTGGGGTTATGATTTTAAACTCTATCAGCATTTCCTGTTAGTTTCTTTTATTGGCGAATGCAAATATCCACGTGTTTTTGCGTTTAATCTATGTGTATGCGAGACTTCCTATAAGTAGCATTCAAATTTTTTTATTTATTTTTTCAATCCATTTCACTTTATTCTAGTTTCTGAGAATTGAGTTTGAATGAATTCACTTTGCTTTACATTTTTAAGCCATACCTTAAGGCTTAAGCTATTGGGTTAATAGGCCTACTTGAGAATGACAACTCAAATGACATGATACCTAATGTCTATGTAGGAAAATAAATGTACTTGAATGGAAGGAATGGAAGAAATTATCTTTTGTTGTTGACTAACGTGAGAAAAGTAGGAAGAGGAAGGAAACAGAGACGAGCATGAGAGAACAGAACTGAGAAAAGTAAATTGCTATGTGTTAGATAATAATTTCTATTACAGGCTAGGTGAATATATAGTGATAAAGAAACAAGAAGAGGTGATGATAGGTCCACGGGTACAGCTCAGACACAATGAGTTAACAGTCCCCCTCAAATTGATCATTCGTAGGTTGAATGTTCAATTTGTAGCGAATGTCTTTGAATCTAGCGGCCGGAAGAGGTTTTGTTAGAATGTTTGCCAGTTGATCGAGAGAGATGATGTGAGAATTTGAGACCGATACGTTGTTCATATGCTTGCGGATGAAGTGAAAACATATTTCGATATGTTTTGTGCGAGCGTCGAAGACTGGGTTGTTTGCGGGAGCGATAGCGGATGTGTTGTCGCGGTAGATGACAGTTGGAGTGGATCGAGGAATTTGGAGTTTGGCGACGAGTCTGCGTAGCCAGAGAACGTCTGTAGTTACAGAAGAGAGCGAGCGATATTCCGCCTCAGTAGTTGATTTTGCTACCGTTACCTGCTTCTTAACTGACCAGGAGATGAGGGTGTTGCCGAGGAAGGTGCAGTAGCCTGAGATAGATTTTCTGTCTTTGGAGTCGTCTGCCTAGTTAGCGTCTGTATAGGTGCGGAGTTTGAGGTCACCGGTAGTAAGAGGAAGGAAAAAAATGAGAGGTTCCTTTGATGTAGCAGAGTAGGCATTTAAGAATTTGAAAGTCCTGAGTTGTAGGCGAGTGCATGTGCTGACAAATATAGTTTGTAGCGAAGGCGATATCTTGTCGGGTGATGGACAGGTATTATTAGGATCCTGTGAGTTTTCGATATTGTTGAGGGTCCTTGTAAGGTTCGTCAGCATCCTTTGCAGAGTTTGGCTTGAGATTGATTGGAGTTGATGCAGGTTTACACTCCGTGAGACCTGCACTTTGAAGAATTATATTAGCATAGTGTTGTTGGCTTAAGAGAAAGCCTGATGAAGTACGTTTTATATTAATGCCAAGAAAGAGAGAAACTTCCCCATTTGTTTGATCTTGAAGTGAGATTGGAGTTGCTCGAACATCTTTTGGATAATGGAGTTGTCGTTACCTGTAATTAAAATGTCATCAACGTAGATTAAAATATATAGTTGAATATTGTTGTGAAAATATAAGAGAAGAGAGGGATCGGAACGACTAAACCGAAATCTGAATTGCTTAAGGAATGTCGTGAGTTTGTTGAACCACTGGCGTGGAGCTTGCTTCAATCCGTATAAAGATTTGCTGAGTTTGCAAATATGATTGGGATTCTGAGTATCAATGAAGCGTGGTGGCTGTTGCATGTAAATTTCTTCCTCGAGATTGCCGTGGAGGAATGCATTTGATACGTCTAATTGACTAACAGGCCATTGGCGGTGGAGGGCGAGTGTAAGGAGTAGATGAACGGTTGGCATTTTAGCCACTAGGCTGAATGTCTCGTGGTAGTTTATGCCGAGTTGTTGATCGTAACCTTGAGCCACAAGACGGCCCTTGTAACGATCAATTTGACCGTTCGGAAGAGTTTTTATTCAAAAAGTCCACTTGCAACCTAATATGGGTTGATTTGGAGGAGGTACAAGAGACCATGTCCCTTGCTGTTGAAGAGCCATGAACTCAGTGGACATGGCGTCCCGCCATTTAGAAGATTGAGCAGCTTGATTGTAAGAGACGGGAACAGCTGGTTTATTGATGGTTGTGGAGAGATTGAAAATTTTCTTTGGCATATAGATACATGACTTCATTCTAGTTTGCATAGGATGAGTAGAACGCGGGAGAGAATCGTTGGAGACAGAGGGATGAGGCGGTGAGAAACTAGGATTAGATGAAGTAGGGCTAGATGTTGATCTGATAGGTGAATTGGATTGCAGTGACGAATTTGGCATAGTGGTTTGAGTGGGGTTGATGGTAGAGACTGATGTTGGTGTGCGGAGCAAAGGTGAAGTATGAGTGGAGGATTGTTGATGTGGAGAGTTAAGATTTTGGTTCTTGAACGGAAAATATGTTTTGTAGAAAACCACATGGCGCGAAATGTAGTTTTGATTGATTTGAAGATTTAGACATTGATAGCCCTTGTGCGATGAGGAATAGCCAAGGAATATACAAGGTTGAGGACGTGGCGAGAGTTTATTGGAAACATAGGGGCGTAACCAAGGAAAGCAAAGGCAGCCGAAGGTTCGAAGATAGTTGTAGTTGGGCGGTTTATTTAGAAGTTTTTCATAGGGAGTTTGCAAAGCGAGAGATTTGGAAGGTAGCCAATTAATTAAGTATGTTGATGTGGTAACGGCTTCGGCCCAGAAGGAGATAGTAAGGCCGGAGGCGTGGAGTAGAGTACAGGAAGTGTCGAGCAGATGACGATGCTTCCGTTCGGCTATACCATTCTGCTGTGGAGTGTGAGGGCAACTAAGTTGATGGCTGATTCCTTTGGAGGATAGAAACTCTTTGAACATATTGCTGGTGAATTCTCCGCCGTCGTCAGATCGAAAAATCTGAGGCGAGGTGTTAAATTTGTTTTTGATTAGAGAGCAAAAACTTTTAAATTTGTGTAGAGTTTTGGCTTTAGAGTTCATTAGGTACAACCAGGTGAAGCGCAAGAAGTCGTGGATAAAGATGACATAAAATTTGTAGCCATTTGTGGATTGTTGAGGGGACGGACTCCATACGTCTGAATGAATTAGTGCCCCTCAAAAAAAAAAAATTCTAACTCCATCATAAACAAGATATGTGCATGAATAAGTATTTAGAATTTTTATCTGATCAAACATGATTCCTGTTGCGTCCAGGAGTATTCACGGTGGTAGAGAAATATAAAGTTTATCGTCTTAGCGTTGTACGAATATTCGGCACGCAATCAGATAGGAGAGAGGGTCTAGAATTTATGAGACACCAAGATTTTTACATGACAAACCCTTGAAAAGGGGGAGAAACCATGGGACCTAGCCCAGTTTGAATGAATCCACTAGTATTGTAATTGATTACAAATGAGGCCCTTCCTTTGAGGAAGGCATAGGTTTGATATATATTATATGAAGTACATTACATGTTGGGAATGCTAAGAGTCACTGTTGACATATTCGCTTTGTTGAAGGATTGTAGTCGGCGGGCGGTAAGTCAGAAGGACCGTAGTGAGCTGGCGACGGAGGTCGGAAGGAATGTAGTCGGCGGGCGACGTAAGTTAGGAGAACTGTTGTCGGCTAGCGACGGAGGTTGAAAGGATTGTGTCTGACGATTAAGGTCAGAAGGACGGCGTCAGGGAGAAGTCTAACAATGGGAAGAAATCCATCTTCGAATAAACGTCCGGCGAAAGTCCGATAACCGGTAGAAGTCCGGTGTCGGGTAGAAACTTGGCGAAGAGTGAAGGTCCGGCGTCGGGTTGAAGTCTGACGTCTGTTAGTGGACGAGGAGAACTCCGACATCACTTGGGTGGAGTTTCGGTGTCAGGAGGGAACTCTGTCGTTAATTGTGAAGAATTTCAGCATCACGTGGAAATTGGGCAGAATTCCGACATTCTCCCAAATATCCCGCAGAATCCCGGCGTGTTTGGGCGGCGGGAACTCCGGCGGTGGTCAAGGAGGAGCTGATTCTCCTTCCCCTTCTCTTCTTCCTCTCTTCTTCTTCTTGCTTGAGTCCCCTTTTATGAGAAATGAGGGCTCTATTTATAGATTTTTTGGAGTTGCTATCTTGTAAATATGTGTGAGATCAAGGGCAAATATGGAGTCGTCGAATGGACGATTGATATTGAATCCCTTGATCGTGCACCGTTTATCAGACATTTTAAGGTCTTAATGATGTTGGAATTTGGCAATCTTGGGCTCATTGGATTTGTCTCGTCGAGCTGCTCGATTCGACTATAAGCTCGTTAAAATCAAAGACCGTTTGATAACTCAAATTGTGGTATGAACTTTTCAACAGCACTTTGGATCCTTGATTTGTACTCATTTGGGCTCAGATTGAGTTGAATTTGGTGTCCTTGGGTTCGTATTTCCGAGACGCTCAGTTTGACTGTAAGTTTGCTGAAATCGGAGTTCAGATGATCCCGGATTTAATTTTTGAAGTTTCCAACTTGATTTTTGCGCTGAGATCCGTGCCCGATCATGATAATTTCATGATGACGTATCAATTCCCGATATAATATTTGAGTTTGAAGCCTATGAAATGAATCCATGATCATCCTAACTCTATTTTTTTTTTTTTTTTTTTTTTTGTAAACTTATATCGACAACTAAATATCTTAACAAGATAAAGTTTTTTTTTATGTGAGTCTAAATTAAATGACTTCAAATTGAACACTTGAAGCATAGTTAGAAACTTTGTGATATTAATTTAATAATTAAATGTTCTCCAATGTTTATGTGCTCAAAGCAAAAATGAGTATCTAGATTGAGATGAATTCAACGGCCGTATTTGGAGAAATTAATTAAGAGCTATATTTGATACAAGTTTAAATTTAATTAGTTAATTAAAATCATACAAATTTAAATAAAAGGTTGTAATTGGAGAATAAAAAAATTAATTAAATATTTTGATAAAATTTTTATCACGTTGAATTTCAGAATTATACATATAATTTAAGGTAAATATAATATATAAAAATAATATTATATTTATTTTAAAATTATAAAATTCATCATCAATTTTTCAAATATGATTTATTTTTTTCAATATGATAAATGAATCATTAAAACTTACATGTCACCTTCTCTCGGCTGAGTATCTGGCTGTCCAAAAAGTCTCTCTTAATTTTTCCTTCTATAACTACCATTCATCCTCGATGATCTCCATCCAAAAATATCTCTAGCCAAGGCTTCCCCTCTAGATCTGATTGAAACCTTGATTCACATATCGATCTGGATGGATCGACAAGGCCACAACACGCCGCTACCGCCCAGCTTGGGGCCGTCAAAGAAAGAAGTACATCAACCACGTCGAAGCTACTCGGCCGAGGCGCCTGTGATATTGGAACGTGCCTGTGAGATGTTCATCCACGAGCTCACCGGGAAAGCGTGGGCTCACGCCCAGAAGTCGAATCGTCAGACTATCGAAAAGCGTGATGTCGTTGCTGCAGCCAAAGAAACAGACCATTTTAACTTCCTTGTCAAAAAAGAACCAAAGAGGAGGTCATGGAGCTTGCAGCTCCTCCTACGGCTATCCATTGTGATCTCAGCTCCTCCTACGGCTATCCCTTGTGATCCGCTTGATCCGCGGAAATGATTGAACTGGCCTTAATTACCACCTTAATTATGCTACATTGCTACTGTCCTTCTCCGGCCACCTTTCAATTCGTAGTTAATTATATTGGGTTTTTTTTTTTTTTTTTTAATCTAAGTGTCTAAATAAATGTGGAGATCGATGTTTCCTGCTTTGAGATTCGCTAATGAATGCTTTAGTTGTCTAAATAAATGTGGACATCTTTTGTCTCCTGAAAATTTCTATTATTTTTTGTGTATATATAGGTTGATATTAATTTGCATAATGTTAATATATATTTTTTTGTCTGGCTATTGTTATAAAAAATTTTATATGCACGTAATTAATTGCTTTATTTTAATAATTGCTTTATTTTAATAAGATATAAAATTAAATAATTTTAAGATTATTTCTACTCAAGCATTTTAGTTAATCAAGTACATTAGGTGAAATTAATGGTTAAGGCTTTTTCTACTCAAGCATGTGTATGATTTAGACTTTTATTATTTTACATTAAATAAATTTGTTATGCATATGATCAATTGGTTTATATTATTAAAAACTACATAGAAGATATATGCATAATAAATGTGGATATGTCATTAGAAATTTTATCATATCATCTGTTGATTTAATATTTGAGTTCGAAACTTAATTAAATTATGAATAATCCAATCTCTAATATTTTTTACAAACTTATAAAGACTTGGAGAGCTTCACTGTAACCCCGCCCCATTTCTTTTTTTACACACCTCTTAAGAGAGCACGGAGCTATAAAATTTCACATTCAATGTGCCTAGTCAATTTAGATGCTCACAGCTGGTGCTCGAACATTTGCACTGTCTATATATTTAAGCTAATTTTTTATGAGATATAATTATAATCGACTGTCTTTGCAAATTATAGTTGATATATCCTAAAAAGTTAATCATGATCGGGCACGGATCTTGAGGCGAAATCAATTTGGAAACTTCCGGAATTAAATATGGGACCATCCGAACTCCGATTTCAGTAAACTTACAGTCGAACTAAACGTCTCTAAAACACGAATTAACGACACCAAATTCGACTCAATAAGAGCACAAATGAGTCCAAATAAAAAACTCAAATATCTTTTAGAAGGTTCAAATCATAAATTGGATGACCAAATGACTTCCAAAGGTGACATGCTTATAATTAAATCGTCTGGCTCGACGAGACAAATATGGGACCACCGACCATCGCCGTACTATCGCCGGACTTCCGCTCGTCCACCGGCTGACGCTGGACTTATGTCCGACAACCAACTGATACTGGACTTCCACCCAGCTTCCAATTATTGTTGGACTTACACCCCACCACCAACTAACGTTAGATTTCTACCTGGTCACATATTGCGGTTGGACTTCCACCCAGTTGCCGACTACAATCCTTCCGACGTCTATCGCCAAACAATAGACTTTCTGACCACTGTCGCCCATTGACTACGATCTGTCTGACCACTATCACTAGCCAACTACGGTCATTCTAACCTTTTGTCGCTCGTCGACTAAGGTTATTCTTCCGACCCCCGTTGTCATACAACAATCTTTCTAATCATTGTTGCATGCTGACTTCGGTCTTTCCGACCTTCGTCTGTCACGCCCCAAGATCAAACTTGGAAAGAATGTCGATCAATTTCTCAACAATTTACCAGAGCTATCTAAAACCTTCAATTAACAATCTAACAACATCTATAAAATTTAAAACATCAATATATCAGTCGATTCATATCTCAAAACATCATGTACAATACTCAGGAACTACACTATCAATACAAGTAAAGAAACTATCCTGTCATGAGTACAAAAGAATCATCAATCGACCCAAAAGACCAAAACCTGAAGATCTGGATCAATTCTTATCTCCTGCTCCCAAGCCCTGACCTGAAAATATCAACCACATATAATGAGCTTTACAAAGCCCAGCAGGTCACCTAATACCTATAACTGAAATCAAAGCACGGCGATGCTATCAATATGCATGTCAATCTATCAATCTGTATCAGTCAATGGTCAATGAGTCAATGCAATCTGAAAATCAATAGTCAATTAAAACCAGTCAATGCAGCGGTAGGCAAATCAATAAATCGACTCAATCAATCAATATCCGTCAATCAAATCGATGCTGTCGAATCAATACAATCTATTCAATGAGATCAATCTCTAAAGCAATACGAAACAATGAATCTATAAAGCAGTCAATATAGTGCAGAAACAGTAGCGATGACGAATCTATCAAATCTATAGGCAGTAATATCAATGAATCTATACGATGTCCATATCCATGCTATCAATGCAATATCTATATCTATCCATGTCCATATCATTGTCCATATCAATGCTCAGTAATCAATCGATGAAATCAATGAAATCGTACGATACAGTAAATCCGATCAAATCAATAAATCAATGGATAATCAATAAATTAATGCATATCAGGAAATCCATACAATGGTCTTACTCGACAAGCACAAACACTAGCTATTATCAATGATGCTGTTGTAGAAATCCATATTGCTGTTGTAGATATCCGCACGTTGGTTTCGATCAAGAAGAGTCGTCACTCTTTTGCCCGTCGGCCGCCCGTCGACATATAAAACTCCTTATAACTCCCAATCGTTATATCAATGATCAATGGTCTATGATTTAAAGGAAAGCCCGTCGGCCCACCATCCTGTACAGGTATCATCTCCAACCAACGTTCAACCAGGTTCCCACTTGTCTTTCAGTATCAATCAATTCAATGCAATAATCGATGCAATAAGAAGTAATAAAGAAATCTAGAACAATCATATCAATAGTCATACACATATCAATTCAATCTATCAATTTCAGACAAATCAGAAATCATACGAAAATTGGGCAGAGTAACGGTAGTCTATTAATTTTACACAAAAATCCTGCAAAAAGATACAAATTCCGAATTTTTCCAAATTACAAACGAATATCCACGGCATCAATACAAGGCTATCAATCTATAGAATCCAAATCAAATCAAGTCCTGATATTTTTCTATTCGATTAAAATCGCGTAGAATCAATTCTGACCGGTAAAATCTTCGTAGAATACAGTCAAATCGTGTACAATAGTCATATCTATAACATACTAAAAGTTGTGCGGTGAAAGTCGTGTCAAATCAAAATCATGTCTAAAAGTAGACTACGAAAATACAAAATAGTGCACAACTCGATCAAAACACAAGATATTCGAAAACAGAAACAGGGTTCGGAGTCCTTACCACGAGATCTTCACTTTTCCCAACAGCAGCGTCGGACGAAAAGCGCTCCGCGGTCTCCAAAAACCAGCTTTTCCTCCTTTTCCCCTTTCTCTTTCTCTCTCCTCAAAATATCTGATTTTTATAAAATGAATTTCTCTCTCCTCAAAACAAGCTCATTTCCTTATATCATACTCAGATCGGCCTGGCCGATCGCCCGATCGTCCCGGGACGATCAGACCAATTCTGATTGTCCTGGACCATTCTCAGGGCGATGATCAGGACGGTATTGTGAACAGTGCCGATCGTCCTGGACGATCTGAATATCGTCCTGGACGATCCTGTCCAGAAATAGCTCCAGAAATCTGCTGTTTGAATGCACTGATCGCCCTGGACGATCTCAACATCGTCCTGAACGATCCTGGGAGGAAAATCCAATTCAGAGAGAAACAGTAAGGGAACGAGATCTTACAATCTCCCCACCTTAGAAAAATGTCGTCCCGACATTTCCCTTCAGGTACGAAGCAAAACAAACAATGCAAAACAAACCGATCGAAATCCAAATCCAAATCAAATCTCGTCAAAATCCATACAAAACACACAATGCAATCAATCAAATGTCAATATGCAATGTTCATATGTCAATGTCAATCGGTTAGTCAAATCAATCTTACCAGTAGAACCTTCCGGTCGCTGCTGATCCTCACGATGCTGTAAACTCTGTAGACTGTAGATGCGTGGCACCACTGGAGATCGTGCAGGAGGTCGTGGCGCAACTGTATCTCTCTGATCTCTGACAGCTCTATCATCCATCCGATTCCCTGATCTCTCACTGTAAGCCCTCGAGCCAACAGTCCTCTGCTGTCCTGTACCCGTACCAGAATCAGTCCTTCCAACCAGTCCTTTCTGAGGACAATCTGCTGCTCTGTGTCCTTGCTGTCCACAGTAAAAACACTGCCCCGTCAACAGGTAGCACCGAACTGCATGTCGTTTACCATAGTGAATGCACGCTCGAGAATTACCAGACGATACTACCGATGCAGATCGTGATGCAGATCTCAATGCAGATCCCTTCGAACCCTCATACCTGTTTCTCTTCTCTCTATCTCGGTCTCTACCAGAATCATCTCGTCGTATCTCATCTCTCCTCCTCCTGGTATCCTCGTACCTCGATACCGGTGTCGCCAAATCAATCTCTATCAATCGGGCCCGCTCCACCAGCTCAGAAAACTCATGGATCCGGAAAGGTACTAGTGGATGCCTCAGCTCTCTGTTCAATCAGTGCAGAAATCTATAACATTTTTCTTTGGTAGTAGGAATCAAATGAGCAGCGTACCTCGCAAGTGCAGTAAATTCGGCCTCGTACTGCATCACTGACTTGCGGCCTTGTTCCAATCTCATGAAAGCTTCCTGCATCTATCGTTGAGCTGACGGTGGTACAAACCACATCCTGAACACTGCAGTGAACTCATCCCAGGTGATCTCAGCATTGGTCTTCCCCTGAAATTTCTCTCTCTGCTGTCCAATCCACCATCTCTCCGCCTCTCCCTCAAACAGGAATACAGCCAATGATACTTTTCTATTCCCCAGACACTGCATACTGTCGAAAATCTTTTCCACCCTCATGCTCCAATCCTCAGCAGTCTGGGGTCCCACAACCCCTTTGAACAACGGAGGCTTCAGCTTGTGAAACATCTGCAAGTGTCTATCAGCTTCTTCCTCTTTGCTTCCACTCATCTTGCTCTGCGCATCCCCCATAACATGTGCAATCGCAGTAGCTAACTGCATCATACTCTCTGAAGGTACTGGAGCTGCGCTGTGTTGCTCATTCGGTACACTGGATTCTGCCGGAGGATCCATATCTTTTCACCTGCACAATTCAAAACAATAATACACACATGCAATGATGTATGCCAATGAAGCTCTTAAAGCTACCCAATCTACCCAACTCTCAATCCAAACCTACAACTCTGGTAACAATCCATTCTTCCAATAACACTGCTCTGATACCAAAACTTTGTCACGCCCCAAGATCAAACTTGGAAAGAATGTCGATCAATTTCTCAACAATTTACCAGAGCTATCTAAAACCTTCAATTAACAATCTAACAACATCTATAAAATTTAAAACATCAATATATCAGTCGATTCATATCTCAAAACATCATGTACAATACTCAGGAACTACACTATCAATACAAGTAAAGAAACTATCCTGTCATGAGTACAAAAGAATCATCAATCGACCCAAAAGACCAAAACCTGAAGATCTGGATCAATTCCTATCTCCTGCTCCCAAGCCCTGACCTGAAAATATCAACCACATATAATGAGCTTTACAAAGCCCAGCAGGTCACCTAATACCTATAACTGAAATCAAAGCACGGCGATGCTATCAATATGCATGTCAATCTATCAATCCGTATCAATAAATGGTCAATGAGTCAATGCAATCCGGAAATCAATAGTCAATTAAAACCAGTCAATGCAGCGGCAGGCAAATCGATAAATCGACTCAATCAATCAATATCCGTCAATCAAATCGATGCTGTCGAATCAATACAATCTATTCAATGAGATCAATCTCTAAAGCAATACGAAACAATGAATCTATAAAGCAGTCAATACAGTGCAGAAACAGTAGCGATGACGAATCTATAAAATCTATAGGCAGTAATATCAATGAATCTATACGATGTCCATATCCATGCTATCAATGCAATATCTATATCTATCCATGTCCATATCATTGTCCATATCAATGCTCAGTAATCAATCGATGAAATCAATGAAATCGTACGATACAGTAAATCTGATCAAATCAATAAATCAATGGATAATCAATAAATCAATGTATATCAGGAAATCCATACAATGATCTTACTCGACAAGCACAAACACTAGCTATTATCAATGATGCTGTTGTAGAAATCCATATTGCTTTTGTAGATATCCGCACGTTGGTTTCGATCAAGAAGAGTCGTCACTCTTTTGCCCGTCGGCCGCCCGTCGGCATATAAAACTCCTTATAACTCCCAATCGTTATATCAATGATCAATGGTCTATGATTTAAAGGAAAGCCCGTCGGTCCACCATCTTGTACAGGTATCATCTCCAACCAACGTTCAACCAGGTTCCCACTTGTCTTTCAGTATCAATCAATTCAATGCAATAATCGATGCAATAAGAAGTAATAAAGAAATCTAGAACAATCATATCAATAGTCATACACATATCAATTCAATCTATCAATTTCAGACAAATCAGAAATCATACGAAAATCGGGCAGAATAACGATAGTCTATTAATTTTACACAAAAATCTTGCAAAAAGATATAAATTCCGAATTTCTCTAAATTACAAACGAATATCCACGGCATCAATACAAGGCTATCAATCTATAGAATCCAAATCAAATCAAGTCCTGATATTTTTCTATTCGATTAAAATCGCGTAGAATCAATTCCGGCGTGTAAAATCTTCGTAGAATACAGTCAAATCGTGTACAATAGTCATATCTATAACATACTAAAAGTTGTGCGGTGAAAGTCGTGTCAAATCAAAATCATGTCTAAAAGTAGACTACGAAAACACAAAACAGTGCACAACTCGATCAAAACACAAGATCTTCGAAAACAGAAACAGGGTTCGGAGTCCTTACCACGAGATCTTCACTTTTCCCAACAGCAGCGTCGGACGAAAAGCACTCCGCGGTCTCCGAAAACCAGCTTTTCCTCTTTTTCCCCTTTCTCTTTCTCTCTCCTCAAAATATCTGATTTTTATAAAATGAATTTCTCTCTCCTCAAAACGAGCTCATTTCCTTATATCATACTCAGATCAGCCTGGCCGATCGCCCGATCGTCCCGGGACGATCAGACCAATTCTGATCGTCCTGGACCATTCCCAGGGCGATGATCAGGACGGTATTGTGAACAGTGCCGATCATCCTAGACGATCTCAATATCGTCCTGGACGATCCTGTCCAGAAATAGCTCCATAAATCAGCTGTTTGAATGCACTGATCGGCCTGGACGATCTCAACATCGTCCTGGACGATCCTGGGAGGAAAATCCAATTCAGAGAGGAACAGTAAGGGAACGAGATCTTACACGTCGCAAGACAACAGTCTAAATAAATGTGGAGATCGATGTTTCCTGCTTTGAGATTCGCTAATGAATGCTTTAATTGTCTAAATAAATGTGGACATCTTTTATCTCCTGAAAATTTCTATTATTTTTTGTGTATATATAGGTTGATATTAATTTGCATAATGTTAATATATATTTTTTGTCTAGCTATTGTTATAAAAATTTTTATATGCACGTAATTGCTTTATTTTAATAAGATATAAAATTAAATGATTTTAAGATTATTTCTACTCAAGCATTTTAGTTAATCAAGTACATTAGGTGAAATTAATGGTTAAGGCTTTTTCTACTCAAGCATGTGTATGATTTAGACTTTTATTATTTTACATTAAATAAATTTGTTATGCATATGATCAATTGGTTTATATTATTAAAAACTACATAGAAGATATATGCATAATAAATGTGGATATGTCATTAGAAATTTTATCATATCATCTGTTGATTTAATATTTGAGTTCGAAACTTAATTAAATTATGAATAATCCAATCTCTAATATTTTTTATAAACTTATAAAGACTTGGAGAGCTTCACTATAACCCCGCCCCATTTCTTTTTTTACACTCCTCTTAAGAGAGCACGGAGCTATAAAATTTCACATTCAATGTGCCTAGTCAATTTAGATGCTCACAGCTGGTGCTCGAACGTTTGCACTGTCTGTGGACCTTCGAAAGAGCACCGCGCGAACGGGTCAATTAGAAGGGACAGATTGGATCGTGCATACGACTAACCATTGGGGATAGAGGCTATTGTCAACACACCTCGATTGGTAGTAATATACATGACCAAATCATGGGTTTCCCCCACCCGATGCAAGAGCTCGAATGGGGTTTAGTAGATGTGGGACCGAGTTTTCAACGGGCGCAAGCCCCCATGGTTAATTACATCCCAGGCCGGAGCCTGAGAAAACTCTCGATTAAGGATCATACATTATCCTTTCTAAAATTGAGATCAGCACATAGGGTGTAGACTAGGAAATCCTATCTGAAAGGAAGAATGGTCTCAAAGAGGCTCAGTCAACATGCGTGGCTCATACCAGCATTCGGAGGCTCTAGGGTACTAGAGGAAAACTGAAGAAAGAAAAGTCAGGCAATCAACCACATACGTGAGAGAAGGGATGGAGGTGGCGTCATCCTGTGACGCGGATAAGTAGGATTTATAGTCCCTGAAAGGAAGGGACCTACCTACTATTTAAGGCATACTACGAGACCAAAAGTAGTAGTCTCGAATCCTAAATCTATGTTGGGCTTAGTGCTCTACGAAACATTAAGACCCGTGTCCAGTGCAAAAACCTAGACTTATCCCGGTCTGGATTGGGGGAGCCAGCTAACCACCTAGTCGCTTTAAAACCATGATATTCAGTCAGTTATGAGAGATGGGTGGGTGGTACAGTTATTGGAAATCGGACCGACCTCTAGAGAATTTCCTAAACGGTCCTGGACTTATGTGGGTTAGATGCTCCCAACTAATGCAATTAAATTTTAATTAGTTGGTTACTAATGCAATGCATGCTAGTTGAATTGTCAGCTCATGAATGCTATAGAACTTTAAAAAACAGGCTTATAGAAAATAATTTTTTGAAAAGATTGAGTCTCCCTAGGTACGGCACTTCATCCTCATAGGCCAGATTATCCGGACTCTACCCGCAGGCAGGGAGATGTCTTATAAGAAGGAGAGAGAAGATGCAGTAATATGCATGCGACCCCGGACGATTCCGGCAAATTCCTAGATTCTATAAGTTTCTATGTTATTTAAACTTAAATTTTTAGAAATTAGTTATAAGTATAAAACATTTTGTAGTCCTTAGAAGAGCCTAACGAAAATCCATGCGAAAATAAAATCGGCATGCAAGAAAAGAAACCTAAGAAGAGCAGGCAATTTCTACTGCACAATCAGGTAAACATATCAATATAAATCCAAAAATAAATCATCTAAATGTCCATAGGAAGACTGCCCTTATTACAACCAGAATTTGCAAAAAATAAAGTGGCCGGGCACCACTGCCAACAACCCGGATTTCTAAGCCTATGACAGACGCAAATGACTTTGAGTAGGATATTGGTCTTCAGTCTTCTGGGTGTCTTCTTCTCCTTGGACTCCTTGGAACTCTCCTCCTTGGACTCCTTGGATCTCTCCTCCTTGGGTTTCTCCTCCTTGGGCTCCTTGGATCCGTCGTGGCTTGAATATCCAAACGAAGAGACAATTCTCCCTTTTGAGGATGATTGTCTTTTTTCTTTGAATATCTAAAGCCATCCAACTCGATCTTCCAAATGGAAGAAGACCCTCCCCTTTAGGGATGCCTTTTTCTTTTGGAATTCGAGTTGGATAAGAATATCCCACTCAGAGTGTATTTTCACAACTCTTAACTAATTATTACAAATTTTACATTAGATATAAAACTGAAAAATTCTACAAGACCTGCATGGTTATCCTAATAAAAATCCCAAGCAGTTTATATAAAAATAAAAGTGCTAAGAACATTGACCCTGTGCCAAGCCATACTCTTAATTATGAGGGCTAAGCAGCTCCACCTGTGCAATTATAATTATTTTAGCCCTCATTTTATTTAGGGGGAGTTGAGCATGCACCTGCACGGAAGAAATATATATATATATATATATATATATATATATATATATATATATATATATATATATATATATATATATATATATATATATATATATATATATATATATATATATATATATATATATATATATATATATATATATATATATATATATATATATATATATATATATAACGCTTCTAACCTAAGGGTAAATCTAGCGCTCATCACATCACAGAGTGCAATAAATGTAAGCAAACACACCAATCATTTTTCAAACAATATGCAATGAAATCCGCGAAAGCTTTGACACACAGCAGAAAAATAAACCCAGCGGCCTAACCTAGATCTAGAAGTAGTGCCCTAGTAAACAATTCTATGTGTGTGTAAGGCTAGTGTGGTTTGGATAGATCTTAAGTGGGGTAATTAATTAAAATTATCTAAAGTTCAGGTCTGTTGTAGGCCAGAAAAGGAAATTTTTGTTGAAATTCAAATATTAGTAAATTAGGGTGTATTTTAATTATTTCAGTTTGTTGATCAGTTTTAAGAGCTTAGGATATTGACATTTAAAGTTCAAGTGATATTAGCCAATTTTGAAAAGTCCTGAGTCATCCTAGGAACTAGACTAAGGGGGTCCAAAAAGTCACTATGGAAAATAGGCTATGTTTGGGTCTCCTAACACATTAGGAAAATACTATACCTTAATACGAGTAGTTAGACAGGTAGTAGGCTGAAATCAGAGTTTTCTAGGCAAGGTTATGAATTTTCTAAGTTTCAGGCCCTAAATGAACTATGGTTGACCAAAAAGTTGACTTTCTAATCTAAGCCGGTTTCTGGAATCCTAAGATTTTTAATAAATACTAGGCCTTAATTGGAGTCTAATGCAAGTGAGTTTACCTAATTTGGAGTTTTCTACAATTAGTTATGGATTTCTAAAGATCAGGTAATTAAGGGAATTTTCTAAATCTCTTAATAAAGGGCTAATTTTATTGTTTTGATCCAAATCAACTCCAAACTGATTGGAATCACTCCCAAAGATCAGTAATGACCTAAGAAAGTGTTTCCAAGTGTTTGGAGAAAATTTGGGATTTTAAATAATTTTTAATGATTTATTAGGGGCAAGACGGTAATTTCCACCTATGGTCAAATTAGGGGTCAACCTAAAGTCAAACTAGGGATCCCTATTTATCTAAGGTCAAGGATCAAATTCTGGTCAGTTCAAGGTATCACGGGTAATTTTTTTGAATGCATTTATTGTAATTTTTGGGAGGTCTCGGGGCTTTATTTAACCAGTTAATTAAGGGTAGTTAACTAAGGTGTCTAAAGAATCCTAAAAATTCCTATAAAATTCATTGAGGTTTCAGATGTTACTAAGTTTAAGTGTTGAAGTTTTCATGTCAATCGGGGATCTATCCTAACTCCTAGAAAACTTTTAAGTTCGCTAGACGAGTCCTTAATTTTTGTCCTTAGGGTGTCACTACGTTGTAGGAGTTTAAAGTGATGTTTTGCCTAACCCTCATGGTAATAAATGCATGGGAGTACAAAAATGAAATAAACACACCATGTCCTTAGATTTAGGAGAACCTAAGCTAAGTGCTCGTGGTGCGACCTACACATGCAAGCTACGACGAACAAAAAGTAAATAAAACTAAAGAAGTGATTAGTGAATGACTGGAACTCAACCATCCACTAATCCACTCCCCCATGATTGCTCTTCACATATGAAACCCATGTCTAAAATTTCATGAAGTAGCGGGTCTCCCAAAATTAGGATTTAATTATAAATAATTTTAAAGTAGTTTCAAAATACTTAAAAATATAAATATATTTTTTGGAAAATAAAGTAATTAAAAAGTAAGTCAATTCATAGTACATAAATATGGGGAGACCCACTGACCACTCTCACACAGTCTCAAAACGATTTAAAAATAATTTGTATCCTGAAAGTAATTATTATACTAATTGAGTAAATAATAATCAAATAATGCCCCAAAAACAGAAATCTGCCAAAACAGTGAAAATCAGGAGCTGAAAATAGTTTCAAAATAAAATACACATTTTTCTGAAAAGATCGAGGGGTTATACGTAAAAATCCGATTTAAAACGGCGAAGATATGATTTTCCGAAGTTTAAACATAGTAAAAGAATATTTTAAAATAGTGTTGTTTTACTGTTTTTCGAATAACAGAAAATACAGACATGATCTTTATCTAACAATAGTCTTAAAATATGCATAATTCAAAATACACTCAAAACAAGGTGCTGTGCGTAGACAGCGGACTTAAAACGAAGAAGTTACACAATTTCAAAGTTTAAAAACGATAATTAAATAGTTTTAAAATAGTGCTATTAGCTGTTTTAAAAATAACTGCATACAGATCCAAAAATTTTGAGTGAAATCAACTTTAAAATGTACAGAATTCAAATACGTTCAAATCAAGGTGCTGTGCATCGACAGCCGATTTAAAATAAGAAAGATATAATTTTTAAAAGTTTAAAACGATCAAAAGGGTCTTTTAAAACAATGCTGTTTAGCTGTTTTCAAAATAGATGCAGACAGATCCAAATTTTTTGAATAAAGCTAGTTCAAGAATGTGCAGAATTCAAATAAGTTCAAATCAAGGTGCTGTGCGTCGACAGCGGATTCAAGACGACAAAGATATGATTTTTTTAACTTTTAAAGCAATAAATGAGTTTTTTAAATAAATCTAGAATAAATAATATCTAAAAATAATTACTAAAATATCATAAAATAATACCTTAATAGCTCTGAAATCTGAAGTAATTTCACAATATATAAAAGAAATTTTTTTTTATTAATTAATGATATCCTAGGTAATTAAACTAATTAAAATAAGATTTAATTATATAAAAAAATACATTTATATATATAATTAAATAATAATAATAATATAAAAATAATAATAATAATGATAAAAGAATGAACAGTAAAATAATATAAAACAATAATTATTGTGATAAATAATTATAATTATATAATAGTATAATAATAATAATATTAAAAATAAGGATTTAAATAATATTAAAAATAAGTATTTTTACTGTTTTTAAAATAATTAAAAATATATATATTAATTTTGAATGAAAATAGTTTTAAATAAAAGAGAATAAAAATCCAAGCAATTTGGTATATTGTACGTAAAAAACGAAGCGAAATTGGATTTTTGGTGATTTTTAGAAGTTAAAATAGCTTTTAAAATAAATTTTATATTAAAAAATTCGGTCGGCGACACGTGGCGGGTCCTTACTGGACCACGGAACCGCGCCAATCATTGCTTGGCGGCGCGATGATTGCGCCGCCAGCAATGATTGACGCAATCATTGCGGCAATCGGACCGTGGACCAGCGTCACTTAGCCATGTCGGCGGGGCCTGGTGATCGCTCGATCGTCCGCTGTTAGGGACTAACGTCCCAGATCGAGCCGGACCGAGCCCAGAACCGCGGGATCAGGCACTGCAGGCGGACAGAACCCCGAATCCGCGTGGTTTCGACCGTTGATCACGAGATCAACGGCCAAGATCCCGCAAATGGTGCGCAAATCCGAGAGGTTAGGGTGTCTTTCGCCTCGTTCTCTCAAACGACACGATGAAACTTAGTAAAATTTTAGATGTAGGTAATAGGCATGAAGAGCATTCATGGGGTCCTAAGAACTCAACTAAATATGCATTGCATAAGAAGTTATTTAAATCTAAGTGTCTTAGGCTAGGGTTTGCGATATACCTCAATCCAGACGGTGGATTCGGGAGATCTTGGGCTCGTTGGACTCTCCAGGAACAAATCTCTAGTTGATGCCGAGCTCCAACTCTCCTTCGATCGTGCGGGATTCATGTAAAAAGGGTTTCACGCTCAGGTTCGCCGGACTTCTCGTCGCCGGCGGCTCGAGCAGGTCGGGATCTGGTTGGGAAAGGTGGAGAAGAGTAGTGGAAACACTCTCACAAAATCTCAGGGCCTGAGGAGCTCTGGAGATCGAGCAAGAGTCAAAAAGATCCTTCTAAACCTAATTTTCTCCCTATTTAAACTCCTAAATCTAAGGGGGACAGCTAGGATTGCATCAAGATAGAATTAGGAGGGAAAAGGGGCGGTTTTGGCCGTGGTTTGTATTTGAAATTGATTGTGAATCAATTGGGCATTAATTTGGGTATTAATGGGCTCTTAATGGGTCATATTTAACCCATTATGACTTGGGTTGACTTGGTCGACCTAGTCAATTAAGTCCATGGGGATGAGGGGTTTGAGCCATGAAGCCATGAAATTAATTTAAAATTGATTTTTGGCTTGAAGGGGCCAAACTGGTCAACCCTAGTTGACTTGGTCAACTGAGTTGACCCAGGGCCCAAGTCTGGTTCCAACAGACTTGGTTTGACCCATTGAACCCATCAGAGAGGGTCTTGGGGTCTGACTTGGTCAATTCGACCAAGTCAACCCTTTGACCAAGGATCTGGGCAAAATCGAGGTCAACACTGTCTATATATTCAAGCTAATTTTTTATGAGATATAATTATAATCGACTGTCTTTGCAAATTATAGTTGATATATCCTAAAAAATTAATCATGATCGGGCACGAATCTCGAGGCAAAATCAATTTGGAAACTCCCGGAATTAAATATGTGACCATCCGAACTCCGATTTCAGTAAACTTACAGTCGAACTGAACGTCTCTAAAACACGAATTAACGACACCAAATTCGACTCAATAAGAGCACAAATGAGTCCAAATAAAAAACCCAAATATCTTTTAGAAGGTTCAAATCATAAATTGGATGACCAAATGGTTTCCAAAGGTGACATGCTTATAATTAAATCGGCTGGCTCGACGAGACAAATATGGGACCACCGACCATCGTCGTTCTATCGCCGGACTTCCGCTCATCCACCGGCTGATGCTGGACTTATGTCCGACAACAAACTAATACTGGACTTCCACCCGGCTTCCAATTATTGTTGGACTTACATCCCACCACCAACTAACATTAGAGTTTTACCTGGTCACATATTGCGGTTGGACTTCCACCCAGTTGCCGACTACAATCCTTCCGACCTCTGTCGCCAAACAATAGACTTTCTAACCACTGTCGCCCGTCGACTACGATCTTTCTGACCACTATCACTAGCCGACTATGGTCCTTCTAACCTTTTGTCGCTCGTCGACTAAGGTTATTCTTCTGACCCCCGTTGTCATACAACAATCTTTCTAACCATTGTTGCATGCTGACTTCGGTCTTTCCGACCTTCGTCACAAGACAACAGTCTTTCTGACCACTGTCGCCCACCGACTATGGTCCTTCTAACATTCGTCGCCAAACAACGGTCCTTCAGACCTTCAACACCTGGTGACTAAAGTCCTTCGGGCTTCTTTCGCCAACTACAGTCCTTCCGACTTCCGAAGCCAAACAACGGTCTTTCTAACTTATGTCGTATACTGACTACGGTTCTTCCAACCTCCATCTCCACAAAATGGTATTTCTAACATATGTCGTCAAACTACGATCTTTTTTACCTCAGTTGTCCGCCTACTACGGTCCTTCTAATTATCGTCACCCGACTACGATCTTTTCGACCTCCAACACCCGCCGACTATGATCTTGCCGACCAAAGAAATATGTCAATACTAATTTTTTCAATTCCCACCATGTAATGCACTTTATATGATGTATATTTGCTACATCAAGCCCCTTAAGGAAGGGCCTCAATGCCTCATTTGTAATCGATTGTAAACACCAGTGAATTCATTCAGGGGTTTCCATATGAAAACTCTGATGTCCCTTATAAATGATATACCCTTTCTTTTATCTGATTGTGTATTGGATCTTCGTACGAAGCTAATTAGACGTTAAACTTTATATTTCTCTATCACCAGGTTTATTTCATGACACAACAATAGTATTATGTAGAGCACAATTTAGCAGTGGCGGAGCCATAAAATATATCTAGGGGGGCCTTTTTTTTTTTCTTCAATATTTTACATCCAGGCTTAGGAACAATATAATTAATATTAAAAATGATAAAACTTTGATAGTAAATTAGTTTATTTTCTTCCTTCACAAAAATGACTTCAATCATCAAATCACTCGATTTCTTCTAGAACATGTTTAATATATTAACTAAATACGTGATATTAAAAATCTCATTACACAAAAAAAAAATCATAAAATCTCTTTAAGACCGAATCAATATAGGATTAAACTAATATCAATTAAGAAAAAAAGTAAATTAATAGGAAATTAAATTTGGACTGATTTGAATGGATGACCAATGTTAAATTTCTTAATCGTGGACCGTTTATTGGGCATTTAAATGTATTAGTGATATCATAATTCGGTGATCTTGGACTCCTTAGATTTTCTTGTCTAGCCGCTTGATTCGACTATAAGCATGTCATGTTTGAAAACAGTATGGTAATCCAAATTATAATTTGAACCTTCCAAAAATGCTTCGGGTCTTTGATTTAGAATCATTTGGGTTCGGATTGAGCTAAATTTGGTGTCGTTAGGTTTGTATTTTCGAGACGTTCAGTTCCACTATAAGTTTACTGAAATCGGAGTTCATATGGTCTCCGATTTAAGTTTTGAAGTTTACACTTTGATTTTGTCTTGAGTTTAAAAAATTTCATTTTTTTAGGGAGGGCACGTGCATGAGCACGATTTGCTGATTCCATTCAACTTGATCTTCAAAAAATCGTTATTAAAAGCTAAAAATAACAAACGAATAGTTTATGCAACTTCCTCTATGTCGTTAACCTCCATAATCCCAAAACAGACAAGAATATATATAAATTCGTTTATGCAACTTCCTCTATGCCGTTAAGCTTCATAATACCAAAACAGACAAGAATATATATATATATATATATATATATATATATATATATATATATATATATATATATATATATATATATATATATATATATATATATATATATATATATATATATATATATATATATATATATATATATATATATATATATAGGGTCCATATTTTTTCTTGCGCCATATTAACGGCTAGCCTCATTGCAAGTTTGCAAGAAGCCCGAGTAGTTGGGCTTCTAATCTCCTTGCCCAAAAAAGCTCTCCTTCCTTCTATATAACTAGCTCCTCCTCTCCATCCAAATCCAATATTTGCATCCCCTCTAGATCAACTAAAACCTCGATTGAAAACGACGTCCAATCGCATCAATCTCATGGATCAACAAAACCACAGCACACCCCAAGCAAACGGCGACATCACCGGCGCTCATCTCTGCCACCACCACCAACAACAACAACAACTTCGAACCTTATGGGCCGATATGTACCGCGAGATCGAGCAAATGAAAATTTTCAAAAACATGAATCTCTCACTTCCTACCATCAAGAAGATAATGGAGACTGACGAGGACGTGCAAATGATCGACGACGAGGCGCTGGTGGTCTTCGGTTCTGCCTTCGAGATGTTCATCCTCGAGCTCACCCACAGGGCATGGACACACGCCGAAAAGAACAAGCGTCAAACTCTCCAAAAAAATGATATAGTCGCTGCAATCAGACAGACAGACAGACTTGAGTTCCTTAAGGATATAGTATAATCTACGGACGAAGAAGGAGAGGGATGAGGCAGTTCCTAAGGCGATCACTGCTGGGGTGCATAATTGATTCGTTGCAACAATAATTGATGAGATGTTTTATGTTCTTTATTATTATAATACATTCTTTGAGATTCGTAAATTGATGAGATGTTTTACGTTCTCTATAAATATAATACATGCTTTGAGATTCGTAAATTGATGATATGCTTTATATATGTTCTCTGTTATTATAATACATGCTTTGAGAGTCGTAAATGGAACAGTGTTAGTTGATAATATTAAGCTTGTTATGTATCTCAGCGAAGAAATTCTAATGTCTTCTGCGCACTTCTATTATTTATATGTATAGGCTAATATTTATAGAATATTAACATAATATTTTTTTCTCTATTATCTTAAAATTTTAACACGTGATAGCTATATTGTAAGAAGATATATAAAGATAACCGATTTTTAGATTATTTATATTCGAGCATCTAATTGAAATAAAATTAATGAATTTAATGAGTTAGGCTTTTTTAATATACCTATATATGATTTAAACATTTATTATTCTTGATACGTATAATTAAAAAATTATCTTGATCGGGCACGAATCTCGAGGCAAAAGCTAGTTGGAAACTTCAAAAATTAATTTTGGGAGCACCAAACTCCGATTTCAGCGAGCTTATAGTCAAATTGAGCGTCTCGGAAATACGAACCCAACGACACCAGGATCAACCCAATCCGAGCCCAAATGAGTCCGAATCAAGGGCTCAAAGCACTGTTGGAAGGTTCAAACCGCAATTTGAGTTATCAAATGGTCTTCGATTTTGACGAGATTATACTCGAATCGAACGGCTCGACGAGAAGAATCCAACGAGCCCAAGATCGCCGAATTCCGACATCATTAAGGCCTTCAAATTCTCAACAAACGGTGCATGATCAAAGGATTCGATATCGGCCGTCCATTCAAAACACTCCCAATTCGCCCATGATCTCACGCTTATTTATGGGCTATGCCACTCCAGAAAAATTATAAATAGAGCCCTCATTCTACACCAAAGGGACTCAAGTGAAGAGAGAGAAGAAGAAGAGAAGAAGGAGGAGAAGGAAGAAGCACCTCCTCGACCACCGCCGAAGCTCTTCCTGCCACCTGAAGACGTCGGAACTCTGCTGAATTTTCGGGAAACGTCGGGAATTTGCAGAACTTTGTAACTTTGTGAGAAGTTGATTGAAAACTGATCGTCTTGATTTGTAAGACGGATCAACCTTTGTACTTCATACAAACACTAGTTGAACATTACAACTAGGCGAGGCCCCGTGGTTTTTTCCCTTTTTGGGTTTTCCACGTAAAAACTCTGGTGTTCATTTTTCTTTTCTGTTTGTGTGCGGAATACTCGTGCAATGCTAAGGCGAATATTTTCTAACTCTACCGCAACATATATTCTAGCATGCAACAATTCTATATAAAATAAAACTATTATTCACAACAATTTACTTTATATTATTTAAAATTAGATATAAGATATATATAAAAAGTAAATATATGGATACATAATTAAATATTCATCTGATCAAGCACGAATATTGATGTAATGTTTGAGTTGGAAACTCGTAGAATTAAATTCATGATGATTTAAACTCTTATTTTTATAAACATATAAAAAAACTAAATGTACGTTTTGATTAGATAAATTCAATTGCATCAAAATTTTTTTTTTTTTATCAAAGTCTAAGTAAGTCCATATTAAATATTTGAAGCATTGTTAAAAAGTTTGTGATATTAATTTAAAAAATCAAATGATCTATGAATTTTATGTGCTTAGAATCACAACAAACATCTTGATGAGATGAATCCAATTAGTATAAGATAATTTAATTTGTTATCATTAAGTTGCTTAAATACGGAAAAAAGTAATCTATGATCAAAAGAATATGGATTCACCGATGGAGTATTATGATATTTTTCCTAAAATTCTATAAATAGTTCTTAATTTATTCTTCATAATTTTCCACCATCTATAAGGATGATGCACATCATTAGCTTCGCCACCTATCATTGCCAATAATATCGATACAAGTTATCATATAAAGACCTATGCACGCCATCAGTATCAATATTGTTGCTTGTTGAAAAATTTTCCTATATTCATCAATAACATCGATACATGTCATTGCCAATAAGCACGTACGGTGCATGTCATCTACTTCAAATCTGACTTTGCATTAACATTATGATTTATGTTATTAGATTTTGTAGTCTATTATCTCCTCACCTCAAAGGAGAATGATCAAATACATCATAAAATGATATATTGAAGAGATTCAAACGCCTTGGTGGTCCTCCAACTACTAATATGCAATTCATCCTTCATAAATCATATATACTATAATGTATCATTGTATTTTTTAATTATATGAAAGGACATCATTTGCAATCAATAATATAAATTAATAAAATTATTTCAATTGAATTAGGCATTGGATTTTTTTCCTTTGAAAACTTTAATGTAAAAATATTAGTTTCTATAACAACCTTCTTTTATTTTTATATGCTAAATATTTATATATTACACTTATTTTAAAATGAATTTAAAGATTATAAAATTTGTTCCGGTCAGGGGCGGATCCAGCTTCTTTTTTCAGGGTGGACAAAAAAAATTTTTTTTTGGTGGGAGATGGTCAAAGACACTTAGGATTAATAAAATTAGGACAACTTTTTTTTTTGAGAGGGGGAAAAATACCCAAAATACTCAAAATATTCTAAAATATACCCTCTAAAATTAATTTTTTTTTAGGGTGGGCATTTTGCCCGCCCCCCCTCAATCCAATGGGGATCCGCCCATGATTCCGGTGAATTTTTATTTGGATATCTTACTAAAACAATTTCAATATAATAAATTAATTATTAAATCTCCCTTCTAACTTTCATCTATTAATGTCCAATCTTGTACAATGTAGAGCTAAATTTGATTTAAATTTAAATTAAAATATTTTGAGTTGAATTAAACTCAATTAAATTTAAATTATAAGCCTTTATGTGAGGAAAAATATATAAGTATAATAAAAATTACTTTTAAGATTATTGCATGCAAGAAAAATTGAGTCAGTAGATTGTGTCTCACGTCTTAGCTGTGTATAAAGATTCAATACAAACAGATAAAAATAATAAGTCTAGAGAAATTTTTGTGTGAAAATTCAGAAACGGAAAAATCACAAGGTCTATCAAAGTTGTAAAATTCACTATGTCGTAAGTGATATAAAAATTCACTATGTCGTAAGTGATAAAATGTTCATTGATAGAAAATCTATTCCCAACAACATGGAATAATTTTATCAAGAGTAGTTTTAGTAAGTCAGTATCCATAGGCGGACAAAATATACCCAACAAGAGAGTTAAATCTTGACAGTATTATGGAAATGATGGTTGTTGCCAGTGATAGTAACTGATGGTTGTTAGCAACAACGATGGCTGAAACAGGCAAGTGAGCTCTCACTAGTTCTTTTTTATCATTTTTTCCTCTTCCCCTATGAAGAATGAGAGTCTATTTATCATTTTTGAGAGTGACATGCTTAGTAAATATGAAGAAAATTAAGGATAAATTTGGAGTGTTCTATCAAATGGCTCATAGTGATTCCTTCGATCATAAAACCTTCATCAAAGCATTTAAGTGATTTATTGATGTCATAATTAAGTGATTTTAGGCTCGTTGGATTTGTCGCGCTGAACCACTTGATTTGATTATAAGCATGCCATATTTGGAGATTATAAGGTTACTCAATTAATGTTTTAAAGCTTTCAAATAAGCTTCAGTCCATTGATTATCGAGCATGTTTGAACTTAGATTGGACCGAATTATGTGTCATCGGGTTCGTCTTATCTAAACATTCAATTTAAGTAGAAGTTTTTTGATACCAGTGTTTGGTTGGTCGCAAATAAAATTTTGATGTTTTTCAATTCAAATATGCTTCAACATTCGTGACAAATCAAGGTAACAATTGATGACTATCATAGATAAATTATAAATAATGAAGATGATATTTATTTTACAATAAATAGATTTTAAAATAATAAAATTAATATCAAATTTTTATCCGGATATTTCAATACAAAATTTCAATAAACTTGTTACTTATCTCTTAACTTCGAGAAATTAGTGCATGCGGAATATAATGTAATTTGTATATACAAAGTAAGCAATGTCATCATAACATATAATTTGTATGTATATTATAGGACAAATTTTTAAATGAAGCATAGGTGCTAAAAGTTTTAGGATTATGAGCATAAAAAAAATTAAAAAGGAGCATCCACGTGAATGGTAATTGCGCTTTTGAACAAAATGCAAAGCAATATGGCGATTTGCATGGAAAACGTGATGGTGCTCTGCATTTTCAATAGAAAACGGAATCCTACTTTGCATTTTTCATACAAAATGCAATTTAGATGTGCGTTTTCTATAGAGAGAAAAAATATTAATTTAAATAATGACATAAAAAATTATTACTTTAATTAAAGAATATCATTATACATATATTCAATTTTATTTAAATTATTTATAATTATTAACTTTTATTTATAATTAAAAGTTAAAATAAATTTTTTTTTAATTTTTTAATATTGAATATAATATTTATGAATTTAAATAATTTATAACTATTAGCTATTACCTTTTATTTATAATAAATATTTTTAGGAATTATATTATTTAGATATAATATAACTTTTTTAGATATCATATAAATAACTAGAGTCAGTTTTGAAGCAGGTATTGACTTGCTGTTTATATAATAACCAAGATAATATATATTTTAAAAAATTACTTTTAGTTACTTTTAGTTATACTATTAAATATTAATAGAAAGTTAATAATATAAATAATTACTTTTAGTTATTTATATGATATATAAAAAAAATATTTATAATATATATTTTAAAAAATTAATAGAATAATCATATATAATATTAAATTATATTATTTTTCTAATAAATTATTTTTAAATATGATTGACGTAGGTAGTTTGATTAAAATAGTTATAAATAATTTTTTTTTTAAAACGATTTAAGTTTATTAAAATTAAATATTATTAAAAAAACAGAATTAATGAAAATTTTTATTATAACTAAAAGTTAATAGTTATAAATAATTTAAATTTATAAAAATTAAAATTTATTTAATATCTAAATAATATAATTCCTAAAAATATTTATTATAAATAAAAGATAATATTATATTAAAAAATCAAAAAAAGTATTTAAACTTTTAATTATAAATAAAAGTTTATAATAATAAATAATTTAAATAAAATTAAATACATGTATAATGATATTTTTTAACTAAAGTAATAGGTTTTTATGTCATTATTTAAATTAAAATGTATATTTCTACCGAAAAAGCACACCTAAATTGCATTTTGTGTGAAAAATTCAAGCCCCATCGCATTTCCATGCAAAACGCCATATTGCTTTGCGTTACTATTCAACTGGATACTTCCTTTTAATTTTTTTTTTTATGCTTCTAACCATAAATTTTTTAGCAATTATGCTCCATTTAAAATTTTGCACTATATTATATATATACCATGTGACCTATTTTAATTAGTTTGGACTTCCGCATTCCGCACTTAGACTTGATTTGAGACGATTTTTTTATTGCCTTTTAAATTAAAATTTTAATTAAAAAATAAAAAAATTTGTACTAAAACGAAAAGCAATATAAAAAGGCCTTAATTTCACCTTAACTTCCGGTCCCCAAGTTTGTCCTGCGCACGGCTGTTTAGGGTTTCTAGAAAATTCTGTTTCCTTCCGTAAGAAGCTCGCTGTCTCCATCCAAATCCAGCTTCAGCTACCTCCTCTAGATCAAATTGAAACCTCCATTCACAGCGGCACCCAATCGCATCGATCTCCATGGATCAGCAAAACCACAGCACGCCGCAGGCGATGGGCGTCGCCGCCTCTGTGACCTACCCTGCCGCCGCCGCCGCACCCTACCAAGCCGCCTATCAGCATCTCTACCACCAGCAGCAACAACAACAACAGCAGCAACTTCAAATCTTCTGGGCCGATCAATACCGCGAGATCGAGCAAACCACAGATTTCAAGAACCACAATCTCCCTTTAGCTCGCATCAAGAAGATCATGAAGGCTGACGAGGACGTGCGGATGATCGCTGCCGAGGCGCCGGTAGTCTTCGCACGTGCCTGTGAGATGTTCATCCTTGAGCTCACCCACAGGGGATGGGCTCACGCCGAGGAGAACAAGCGTCGGACTCTCCAAAAGAATGATATCGCCGCTGCAATCACCCGAACTGACGTCTTTGACTTCCTTGTGGATATAGTGCCGAGAGAGGAGGGGAGGGACGAAGCTGTTCCTAGGGCGATCCCTGGTGGGCCGGTTGATCCGCTGTACTACTACGTTCCGCAATAATTGAGGTGGCAAATTGAGTGCCCTGCTGCCTTCTGTGTCCTGAGGCCTTATTTATGTTGCTGTTGAGGTTGTTCTTACCTTTAGAAAATTATCATGGCCTCGCATTCTCTAGTTTGCGTAGTTAAACGGCTTTGTTTATCTAAACTTATATTTGATCGCTAAATTGGATGTGAAAATATTTTATGTTCTCTTATATTAGTAATATGTGCTTTCAGAATCGTAAATGAACCAGTTTGTGATAGTTGATAAGTCTGTTTAGCTTTTTATGTGCCATTATATTAGATTTTTTTCATGCTTTTTGATGATGATGGTACTGTCATGCTTGTTGTGAATAATACACGCCTGTGGTTTATTGGTCCGTGAGAAGGCCTATGGAATGAATTTGCATGGTATTGCGTTGAAGTTTAATGTGCTTGTGCATAAAGGGAAGCTAATATGCAACACATTTTCTTCGCACTATCATCCTCTGTTGAATTTGCATTGGTTACACATCTTTTATGGGCTTTCATTTCTTCTGTACTCAACAAGTTTATTTAAATTTTATGGAGTAGTTTCTCATCATGCGATTTGCACTTTACATGATTCCTTTTATGCTTTTTCACTAATTTTGCAGAAACCTCAGTGTTTTTTCAGTGGGATCAGTGGCTTCTATTTAAAAATTTGTTGATTGTGATGTTATTTGGTTGTAATTTTGAACAATCTATTCAGGTCAAGTCACCAGGGTTTGGTCTCATTCCATCAGATTTGAGTTGAATGGTGTGGTGAAGTTGGACAAATTCTGTTACAGTATGACTTCTATTAAAACTTTAATTTCATTGTTTAGTATTGGCAAACATGAATTTTATCTTTGATGTTCTATGGCTCTTACATAAATGGTTTGGCAATACAGCTAAATACAATTCGTATTCTTTCTCATACATATTATGCTTCTTGTATTTATAGGTTCACAACAAAATGGTATATACTTTGTTCTGTAATTGTTGTTGATATATATTTTTTTAATCTAACTTGCATATAATCTCTCGATAATTACTTCACAACAATTTGAGTTGTTTTTTTTAAACCCTATCTTTCATTATCATCATCATTTCTATTATTCCTAAATCCTAACTATTTTGAGGTCATTTTTATCTTTTGTTTTTTTTTTTTTTTTGTTGAGGGTTGCATTGTTGTAAAACCTATTCTTTTTTTAATCTTTTTGGATAAATTTTATCAAAGTTATGTTTATTCTACTTCTTTTGCTTCCTAATTCTTCAATACCAAATTTATATTTCCATTTAATGGGTATATTGTCTATTCTTTTTTATAAATATCAATACCACTAAAGTCCATTTTGAACGACCCTTAGTAGCTGATAATATCTGCCCCTCTAATATATAATTCGTTTTATGATTCTTTTGGCAATATTTTTTGGTTTCTTGTAAACATTTTAAGCTTTAATAGTATTCCATTTTACCACTCTTTAAATTAATATTTATATCCCTTTATAATTTTCTGTGCCTCCTTATTATCCTCTTTGTTAGATTTCTAGTTTTCGTATAAATTTTATAAACCTTAATAGCATTCATCGTTTGCCAATCTTTGAATTTATATTTATATTCCTTAGTAATTTTTGGTGCCTTCTTACTCTATCACTATGTATCCCTACTTACGCACAAGTTGTTTCTAGATATTATTAAAACTTTCTATGATCATATTCTCTTGGAGCTAGCCATAGTACCCGTTGCATTTTTTTTTCCTACTATTCTATAATTATCATTAATTTTCCCATGAATTATCTATTGGAATGTATACATTCAAGTCACCCTTGACATAAGTTCTTTCATTCGCAGTTGTGTGTTTTCATTCATCCATTCTCGAAATTTGATTTTTTCAATCTATCTTCTAATTTAACTTGAGAATCATATTCACTAATAACATGTACAAATTTTTCGTCAATAATTAGCTTAGTAATAACCACCCAATTATTGATCTTATTCATTATAATTGTATCCTTTAACTCTATGCCCATTACTATCCCAATCCAATCTGCATTAGTAACTTTTTCTTGTACCTCTTTTTGTTTTTTTCCTCTTATATACAAGCAATAATAATTCTTTTCTAATTTTTGTCTTCATTTTATTGTCTTCTCAATTAAAGCCCCTAAATTACATGTTGTAATTTCTGTTTTAGACCTAGAACTATAGCTTACCTTTTAATTCTGTTTGGTTAAATTGTTGTCAATCTTTGATGAGTGATATTCTAGCTAACCCTTGCTTCATTTTTCAATACAATCAGGTTAAGTTGTGGTGCTTCTATTGTCAGTGACATCCTAACCAACCCTTATTACTTTTTTTTCATTAATATTTACTTAAGTTGTGGTGCAACACGTACGTGTAATGTCCAAGCCCTAACAAACTCTTGCGTGCCTGTCACCTTGTCGAGTTAGTTTATGGAATGCTGCTCCTTGGGAACTCTAAAACACTAGAGAAAATCAAAATTTGATTCATATTTTTACTTTCAGCAGAAGTTTTATTATTGTCTATCAACTTAATATGAGCAATTGATCTTTCTCATCTGGGATTGTTATTGGGGTTATGATTTTAAACTCTATCAGCATTTCCTGTTAGCTTTCTTTTATTGGCAAATGCAAATATCCATGTGTTTTTGCGTTTAATCTATGTGTATGCGAGACTTCATATAAGTAGCATTCAATTATGTTTTTTTTTTCCAATCCATTTCACTTTATTCTAGTTTCTGAGAATTGAGTTTGAATGAATTTACTTTGGTTTACATTTTTAAGCCATACCTTAAGGCTTAAGCTATTGGGTTAATGGGCCTACTTGAGAATGACAACTCAAATAAATGTACTTGAATGGAAGGAATGGAAGAAATTATCTTTTGTTGTTGACTAATTGGTTTACTTGTAGCTACATATTATTTATATGTGATGCAGGACTACTATGCTTTTAAATGGATGCGATAAGATTTTGCACGATTTCTTGATAAAAACAATTATGATTTAAACTATTTACAATCAAAACGACAAAATGAAACGTAAGAGGGGTAGTCACGCTTAGGCCAAATCACTTGCCAAACACTTGGATTATCAAAACAACTTAGAATTTCAACAACATGCGAATTAAGTAGCTTTCAACAAATATCTCTAATCTAACAATAAGATAGTAACATAGAAAGCACACTCAATCCAGCGTTTACTAAGCTTAGGCATAAGGCGAAGCATGGCTCCTTGTGACTTGTCACCACCTACAAGATTAAGGGATTAGGAAAGTAAATGAAAAGGGGAAGAAGTTCACCCTTGAGAAGGTCCGAAGACGATTTGCCAATGGGCTCCGGCAAGTTGCTCGTCGATGGCCTCCGATAGCGTGAAAATAATGCTGTCTACGTGCTTTTCGATGGAATGATCAACCTCCGGGTTGAAATCGAGGTGGAGTGGAGGATGTTAACGTATCTTTGCTCATCGTAAGCAAATCCGTAATTCATTGGCTTTGGAAGGATGATGTATAGCCGGAGGCTCCACTAGAGAGAAAGAAGTTTCTCTCAAAATTGAAGTAGAGAGGAGAAGGGGATGGCCGGCCAAGGAAGGAGGGAGGTAATTTAATTTGGTTCAGATTTTGGTGGAGGGAAAGTGTTCAAACAATTCTCCAATTAATCCCCTTGATTATTTAATCAAGGAAGAGGAGGGGAGAGAGGGGCCGGCGACAAGGGAGAGGGGAGGGGCTTTAGTTTAATTCCTTTGGAAATAAATTAAATAGGTGGGGCTTAGGGGATTTCGGCCAAAGGAGGTGGAGGGGGAATTAGGAATTGTTTCCAAGAGGAGTTTAGGGGATTTAGGGAATAAATCCCATGGGATTTAATAAGGGGGGCCGACGGCTTCAAGGCTAGGAGGGGTTTATGGGGGGAGATTAGGGGTTGCTAAATTTGGGATTTAGGGATTAGGAAAGATATAATTAAATCCCAATTAATTTGAAATTCAAATATGATTTAATTTAGTATATTTTCTAAAATAAATTTCCTAAATTACAAAATAATTTTCAAATTCAAATTATTTTGAAATTTGAAAATAAGCTTTCCTAAATTAAGATTGACCACTTATGGAAGGTATTCAAGAGGGATTTGAATTTTGGAGGGAAGATGGGAGAAGTGGGGCCGACGGCTAGGTTGGAGGCTTATGGGGATTTCGGTGGAGGGGTGGTGGAATGGTGAAGCTGGCGGGTAGGTGGGGGGATTAGGCGGTCGGCGGCCTAGGGATTGAGCGAGACCTTAGGCCGGCAGCTAGGTGATGAAGGGAAAAGGAAAACTTGATAAATAAGAAGAACCATGAACCCGGCCGTCTCCAAGGTTTGTGGGTGATCTAAATTCCCTCTCAAATGGATCTCGCTCCAATCTCTTTCAAGCTCTCATAAGAACTCGAAAACGGGGGAAAATTTTTATCATTCAATCATTAATATGAAAAGAGAACAAGAGGGCTATATCATGGTTTAAAATTGCGCAATATGAGGCTCGCCTTTGCGCAATTCCAGTAAAAAACGCCTCGATGCTTACACCTCAAGTTTTTTTTATGAGGCTTGCGCCTTAACTTTGTTGAGGCCCGCCTCGCCTCACTAGCATGAGGCTTACGCCTCACGCTATATATATTAAAACTTACATAAATCTTGAAGTAAATGCTCGACATTGGACTCTATAGGAGAGGAGGCAGGGGAGAGAGCAGTTTATCATAATGATGATTCAACTGAAGAACCCCTTGGTGAGGACAGTGCTGATGACTTATGAGTTCTTATGTGATATGTCATTGCTATTTATTTTTGGAAAATTGAATTATATGTTAATGAAAAGAATACTGGGATTTGGGAAAGATATAATTTTGAGTTGAACTATATTTCATGTTGTCATATTATTGGGATATTTTGATTTCGCTTCATATCTTATGTTTTTTTATGTTTTATATTATTCACTCATTAAATTATAAAAAAATTATCATTTTATGAGGCTTACGCCTCAAAACGCCTTGAGGCTTTCGCCTCACCTCACGAATGAAAAACGCCTCAATATCCGAATAAGCAATTTTAAACATTGGGCTATATATAGTCTCGTACAAACGACTCAAGAAAATAAAAAGACGATGATGCCCTCTAAGCTTACATACGACCTCTCTTAAGTAAGGGGTAAAAGCGGAAACACTAATAAAGCAAATACAACATAAAATAATAAAGAAAAATACATAATATGACTTAGAAGTACATCGACTCAATCGTGGCCGTAGATCGACAACCATGTCTCTGATAGACTTTTCAAGTTCCGATGTCCCCATTAATATGTCACTAGAAATTCATTCAATCAAGCACAAATTTCAAGGAGAAATATGAGTTGGAAACTTCCACAAATAAATTTTTCGAACCATTCAAACTCCTAATTAACCAAACTTATAGTTGGACTAAACATTTCAATGAGATGAACCCATTGCCATAAGGTAATCTAATCTGCCTTCAAATGAGTCTAAATCTAGCACTTGAAATGTGGTTGAAACCTTTAGGACTTTAATTAGTGGACCAAATGATCCTCAATCTTGTACACTTATTGTCAACTCAAGTGTCTTGATGAGAGGAATTCAACGAGCTTGATTGCTTAATCATGAGATTATTATGTCATGTAAATGTTTTAAGAATAATATGGTTAAGTGAATCAATAAGTTCCATTGGATGGAGTGTTTTGGGATTTTGTCTATATTAACCAAAATGCCACCAGAAAAAAAATGTAAATAAACCCCATTTTCTAGGTGAAAAGGATTTTGATTTGAAAGAAGAGAAAAATGCTTAGAGGTTTGAAGAGTTCTAGAGTACTAACTAATCACCATTGTCAGCAGGTCGGGTCATTGGGGCGCAACATGGCGTCATTGTATTTGCTTCTGGATGTAGAGCTACGTTCAGTGTTTGCACCGAATAATTTCTCCATAACAACACATCCAATCAAAGCGTTAGGCCAGTTTCAGATTATTTATTTATTTAGCTTTACGCTTTTCTTGATTATGTTTTATTTATATTTTTAAAGCTTTTCTTAATTAACAACTTGAATGTTGTGCTGTGATAGGGTTAAAATTTTCTATTATGTGGCTTCGTTTGGGATGGCTTTCTTTCTGCTCATTAAAGTAGTTTTTTAGTACAAAATTAAAAAACTATGAACTAGAAAGTTGCTTTAAGAAGCATAAAGGAAGCCGTCCCAAACGTAGCCTGTGTCGGTACTTTTTTTTTTTCATTCTTCTTTTGTGTTCTCCACTTCTCCTCATCTCTTCTTGATTTCTCCTCGAGCTTTAGAGGAGCATCTCGCTCCAATGTCTTTTTGACCTAATCCATGGATCAACCTAAGCTACCTCATCTCAGTGCATCTGACTCCCGTCTTCTTTCTCAATCGACTCCAAACTGTGATGAATTGGAAACATTTGCTTTTCACATTCCTCAGTTCGAAAACTTATCTGAATTATATCCCATGCGCTGATGATGAGATCTTCTCCATGTGAGGAGGTTGAAGAAGGAGCTAAGGTTTGGTGATGCGCTTTGGTGGGTTATGCCATCTTTTAATTGTAGTGAGCAAATTGTGGAAACTCATAAGTGCGTTTGATCTATTAGTTTTTTTATATGGCTTAATCCTCTTCAATTTTACTTGTGCAGAGGAAATGGAAATGGTTTATTGACATTTGACCTTTTATTTTTAAGAGAGACATCTGAATTTGTTTTCTATCAAGGAGGATTACGAAGACATTTTCATTTGGGTAAAAATCTCTATTCTCCCCCTCTGTTATTGGTTAATAAAGAATATTTCTAAAATTGCTTGTAAAATTGAAACCCCTTACACCTGTTGACCCCTCATTGTAAATATGTTGAGGTTGGCTTTACTGTTCATATCTTCACCACTTATATCCTTTCCGATGAGATCACCATCACTATAAATGAAAAAGATATCTGATGTCTTCTCATCTATTAAGTTTCTAGTGACCTTTTTATATGCTAATACCAATTACCCTTACACTGTTTGCTTAATCACAATTCAATTATGTTTATCTGATGTCTTCTCATCTATTAAGTTTCTAGTGACCTTTATTTATGCTAATACCAGTGTTGATTTCTACAATTATATTTTCAATACAAGTCTTTTAGAGTTACCACATAATTGTCTTTCATCCGTTTGTTTAAATTAGCAACTGCAAAAACCTATAAGATGACTTTTGGATAGCGCAAAATGTTGGCCATTAAAAGAGAAGTATAAAAGATTAAAAGTAAGTTCCTCATCTTCAAGTGGATGAGTGGCTTCACTCTTAAAGATATAATCTGAAAAGAGTATATACATCAAAAGGTTGGAATAACTCCAATGACAAATAAGATTACATAGATTCGTCTTAGATGGTTTAGACACATAAAACATTTGCCTTCTAATGGCCCTGTTAGGAGAGTAGATGTATTAGACTTTATCTATATTAAGAAAAGTAGAGGTAGACCTGAAAAGATTTGGTTAGAAAATATCAGAAACAACATTTTCTTATTAGATTTAAATGACAATTTAACTTATAACAAGTTATAATGAGAAAAAAGATTTATATAGCAGACCCTAAGTAGTGGAATAAATGCTTGATGTTGGTATTAGAGATGATTCAAGACTTGGATAGAGCCACCCTATTATTATCCAATTGAATTTTGATTCTAACTTCATTCTACTTAGTGGACAGCGTTTTTTTTTTTAATTTAATTTTTCAAGTGTATGATAAAACATTTCTTATGAGTTTTATTTAAATTTGGATTTCATTTCATGTGAAAGCAAGATAAAATTTTTGGTGGGAGAGAAATCCCTCATCCTATCCACGTTATATAAAAGACCTTTGTGTGTTAAGAATATTTTAAGTTTGAATATAGCTTGCCTTGCAAATTCAAGCTCTCTCTCTCTCTCTCTCTCTCTCTCTCTCTCTCTCTCTCTCTCTCTCTCTCTCTCTCTCTCCTTGCTATGGTAGTATGGTTGAGCAAGCTCTTCTGCTCCTTTTGGTATTGTACCATTTCTCCTCTTTTTTTTTGCCGGGGACTTATTTTGAACTTGAGAGGGTTAAGAGAAACATCAGCACAGTTCTATATAGCACACATACACTTGAACAAATTATAAAAAAGAATGCCTAAACTCGCTAATTCCATTAGAAAGTTGCTTAGAAATAATGTCATTTTTCATTTGATGAGAGGAGATTTGGACCGGAGATCAAGAGCTTTACTCATCCTGCTGCTATTTTCTTTTTCAATTAGATTATGATTTCGTTAGGATCTATTTTCTTGCTATATTTTTTACTAAAAAATTGTTTAAAAAATAATAAAAAAAAGTCATCCCAAACAACTAGTTCAAATCATCCTATAAAGAACATCTTAATTCATGAGATCCTTATGAGTGATGAGCTTTGGATGTACCAATCAATGGCTCCTTACGAGTGATGAAAGTGATAATTAATCCCTCCATGCAATATAATATGGTTTAATCCTCCACTGAAGATGATTTGATTTATCCCTCCTATAACGATTCACAAGAATACCCTTCTACTTGGGGGCAATTGCCCTTCTAAAAAATTTAAAACTCTCTTTATAATTAGGATAATTTAGTAATTTGATTCCTTTACTTATTATTTCTTGTCCTAATCGATCTCTTTTCATGCTTCGGTTGCATTTCGTTCCTTCGTCGGTCCTGCCATCGTTTGCTTGTCTCAAGGTCGAAGCTCGAAGGAGAAATTTATTTTAGGGATAATATCTCTTTGTTGCAAGCTCGAACATTCAAAGAATCATAAAAGGTTTAGTCTTTTAAGGAATAATCTCTCTCCCCTCTAACATAGGTTATGATTCCTTTTTTCAGGCCAGAGTTCGAAGTCATTGAACTAAATTTTTAAACTGCAAATTTTTGAAAAATGAATCTTCTGAATTCGGCAATATTTTAATGAGAAACCTAATTAAAAATTAATTAAGAAAAAAAAAGTAATTTTAAAAAAGAAATTAAAAAGAAGCAAAAAATCTAAATAATTTGATTTTTTTTTTTAAACTCTAATATATTTGACGTTTCAAATAGAATATTGTTCATCTAAGAAAATTTAAAAAATATTATGACAAATTTAATGAGTATATAATTATTAAATTCTCATTATGATTTCAACTTTGTTTGGAATTGCTACTTTCTTATTACTTTTTAGTTAAAAAAATATTATAAAGTTTTTTTAAGTAGTAAAAAAAGTCATCCTAAACGAAGCCTTCTTCTTTGTTGTGGTGGATTTTTGGAGCTTTTATTTTGTGCGGATGCCGTATGGTTCTCTTGTCCGATTAAGCGCTCAGTACCGCGCGGTACTGAGGGTGAAACATTTTTGTGGTGATGTGACACGTTTTTTTTTTTTTTTTTTGGTCTCTGGACATCCTCTGAACTCTACACAAAATAATAAATCGGATTTTTGGGTCTGAAGAGTCGGTTGTGAGGTTCAATATATTGTGAAGAATTTATAAATTTATATATATATATATATATATATATATATATATATATATATATATATATATATATATATATATATATATATATATATATATATATATATAAAATTAGAAATACGTAATAACTATTAAATTCATATTTTTAAATTTAATAATAAATATTATACTTTTTTTTTTTATATTTTAATATGTATATATAGATTTAAAAATAAACATTAAAAATTGTTTTATATTTATAATTTTTTTCTAATAAAAATGTATAAATTTTACATATTTATCATTAAAAAATAAAAAGTATATATTTAATAATTCATATAAAATACATAAAAATTATATAAGTTTTAAATAAAATATTGTTTGTTATATTTAATTAAATATTTAAATGACACAATATTTCACAAAATATTTTATCAAAACTTATATATATTACACAATCAAATGTTATTATGGTTAAATTTTTTGTATAAAATATTATTAAATCAAATACTTGAGCCAATTACCAAAATGTACAAGTCCTAAAATATTATTAAATCAAACACATGACAACAATCAAAAATATTGACGAGGTTTTTATGAATTATTTATTTGTAAATTTTTTTAAAGAAAATGTCAAATTATTTAGTGATTTTGCTCTTAAATTTTTTAATAATTATGCTATTCTTTTTAATTTCTGAAACGAAAGGGTTGTCTGTTTAACGTTAGTATAGCAGTTCTTGCTTCTGAGATTTTAAAACAAATTTGTGTTTCATTGAGAAATCAAATCCCCAAAATTTATATTCGACTCACCAATAACTTACATTTATTTCAGGGAAAATTTTGAGAAGGAGCATAGTTTAAAATTGTATTAGGAATAGGAGCATGATATTAAGCTAATTTGAAAAGGAGCAGAAACGCACTCATCCTTTGCGTTTTCTTCACAAGCAGCCCCCACACTTGGCGTAATTCATGCGAAGGTGGCAAACCCGTGACTTCAGCCCATCCGTGAGCCTCTTTGCTTTAAAAAAAAAAAAGATTTAATGTATTAATCTTTGCCTATAAACGCCACATACTATCGCATTTTCAAAGAAAATGCAAAGTAGCTTTGCATTTTCTGAAGAAAACGCAGTCGTGCTTTGCGTTTTCTTCAAAAAACGCAAAACGCAAAGGATGAGTGCGTTTTTGCTCCTTTTCAAATTAACTTAATATCATGCTCCTATTCCTAATACAATTTTAAACTATGCTCCTCAAAATTTACCCTTTATTTCACAACTCCAAGAAAAAGAAAATTTTGAAACGAATACCATCAAGAAAATCCCCCTTAATTCTGAGAGATCAAAGATAAAAAATCATGAACAATTCCACCCCACAGGGCAGCAAGAGGGAGGAAAAATAATAATAAATTCTTGCCTAACAAAAGAATGAAATCACAACCGTAATCATAAAACCAAGAACAAGAAGAGATGCTGTTTTCACCCACACAGAATAAATTTACAGGCAGGAAAAACTAGCCCCGAAAAGCATAGGAGACAAATGGTGACCGCATTTCTAGACAGCCACTTCATTGGTCTCCAGTTCACCTTAACGCTCGAACTCTTCATCCTCTTCGACACCTGCGGCTCCTTTGACAGATCAAAGCTTGCCCCTTTCATCCTCAACTCCTGGACACACCGAGACAACGCTCTCCCCTCTCCTCTCCCCCTCTGCAACTTTTCATAAATCCGCCAATAGCTACAGATCCTCAACTGCACCGAAAAGATGAGAACAAGAGAAGTCACAAGGGAGATGAAGCCAGGCACCCACCAGCCGCGGCACGCCTGCCTCTCTGTTTGGCCTAAGGAAGAGGTAAAGAGCAGAGTGAGGAAGATTCCATGGAAGAAGAAGAAGAAAGAACAGAGCTTGAAAGCCTCCCTTTTAATGGCGTCAAGTTTGGTTTCTTTGGCTCCAATGCGGCTGGTGAGAAGCTCTTCCTCGCGTTGCCAGAGCTTGAGGAGAAGCAGATGGCCAGGGCTTGCGGAGATCTCGTTGAGCGGGTGTTGCTGAATTGCGGCAAATAGCGTTTGCTGCGGCTGGATTTCGATTAAATGAGATTCTGCCATTTTTGGTGAGAAGAAAGAAAACAGGGGAGAGTATGGAGAGTGAGATCGAGAAATAGAAATTGGAGGAAAAGGAAGGTGGATCCGTGGAAGTGAGATGGAGAGTCAAGAAATGGAAAGAGAAGTGGGAGTGGAGAGCGGATTGGTAGGATTTTGTTAGTGGATGAGAGAGAGAGATTCGAGACTACTTGAAAGGGCGAGACTAACGGTCGAATTTTAGGTACTTCAAGGCAAAGGGAGTTTCTTTTGAGATTACAACGGTTGAAATTCGACCGTTGGGAGGAGATTTCTTTGAGTGCATCATTACAATATGTATTGTTGCACTTAAAAAATATAGAATTTAAATGTATTGTTACACTTAAAAAAATAATAAGAAAAATTAAATTGTTCTATTTTATTAGGTGGTTTAATAAAAGTAAAAAAAATTACAATATTTTAATTTGAGGAGTATATAATTGAGCAAATTTTTTATGTATCCAAAATTAAATTTTATATAAAAATTTAAGGAGTTATTATTATTATTGATACGTCATCAAAAAATTATCTTGATCGGGCACGAATCTCGAGGCAAAATCAAATTGGAAACTTCCGAAATCAAAATTGGGAGCATCCGTACTCTGATTTCAGCAAACTTACAGTCAAACTGAGCATCTCAGAAATACGAACCCAACGACACCAAATTCGACTCAATTCGAGCCCAAATGAGTCCAAATTAAAGACCCGAAGCGCTGTTGGAAAGTTTGTAACACAATTTGTGTTGCCAAACAATCTCGGAACTTGACAAGCTTATAGTCGAATCGAGCGGATCGACGAGACAAATCCAACGAGCCCAAGATCGTTGAATTCCGACACTATTAAGACCTACAAATGTCTGAAGAATGTTCTATGATCAAGGGATTCAATATCGGCCGTCCATTGAACCCCTCCACATTTGCCCCTGATCTCTCACCTTTTTACACGCCATGCCACTCCAGAAAATCTATAAATAGACCCTTCATTTCTCTTGAGGGGGGGGGGGGGGGAAGCAAGAAGAGAAGAAGAGAAGAGAAGGAAGAAGCTCCTCCTCGACCACCGCCGGAGTCTCGCCGGACCACCGTTGGACCACCACTTGAGGCCCTCACCTCCGTCGGACCACCGCCTGACGTTGTTGCTTCGCCGGACCTCCACTTAAGGCCCTCACCTCCGCCGGACCACCGCCTGACGCCGTTACTCCACCGGACCACCACTTAAGGCCCTCACCTCCGCCGGACCACCGCCTGATGACGTTGCTCTACCGGACCACCACTTGAGGCCCTCATTTCCGCCGGACCACCGCTTGACGTCGTTGCTCCACCGGACCACCACTTTAGGCCCTCACCTCCGCTGGACCTTCGCCTGACGTCGTTGCTCCGCCGAACCACCACTTCAAGCCCTCACCTCTGCCGAACCACCGCCTAACGCCGTTACTCTGCCGAACCACCACTTCAAACCCTCACCTCCGCCGGACCACCGTCTGACGTCGTTGCTCCACCGGACCACCACTTGAGGCCCTCACCTCCGCCGAATGGCCACTTGAGGCCCTGTGCTCCACCAGATACCACATGAGGCCCAGACTTCTACTGGGCCACCACCTGATGCCCAGAATTCTACCAGAGTACCGCCCTACAGACAATGGTCTTTCTGACCCAGATCTCCTGCCGACTATGGTCCTTCTAAACTCCGTCTCCTACTATGGTCCTTCCAACCTATATCAAAAGACGATGGTCTTTCTGACCCCGATCTCATGCCGACTATGATCCTTCAAACCTCCGTCACCTACTATGGTCCTTCTGACCTCCTTCAACAGACAACATCTTTCTGACCCAGGTCTCTTGTCGACTACGTACAGTCCTTCTGACCTCCGTCGCCTACTATGATCCTTCCAACCTCCATCAACAGACAATGGTCTTTCTGACCTAGATCTCTTGCCAACTATGGTCCTTTTGACTTCCATCGCCTATCATGGTCCTTTCGACTCCATCAACAGACAACGATCTTTCAAACCCCGGTCTTCTGCCGACTACTGTCTTTCTGACCTCCGTCGCCTACTATGTTCCTTCCGACCTCCATCACCAAACAACGGTCTTTCGACCTCCATCATATCGTACTATGATCGTGCCGACAAAACAAAAACATCTATTGTAACTCCCACCATGTAATACATTATATATGATGTACATTTGTAACATCAAGCCAATGCATTCTCCCAAGGAAGGGCCTTATTTGTAACGACAAATACTAGTGGATTCATTCAAGCTGCGCCAGGCCCCGTGGTTTTTCCCCCTTTTCAGGGGCTTTCCACGTAAAAATTTTGGTGTCTCTTATAAACGCTACACCCTTTCTCTTATCTGATTGTGTGCTGGATCTTCGTACAATGCTAAGACGTTAAACTATATATTTCTCTACAGCCGTGAATATTCCAGGACACAACAATTATTATTATTGATGATTGACAAGAGAATAATTGATGTTCTCCATTCAAAATATAATATAAAAAATGCAAATTATCTTTAATATTACTTAAAATATAGATATCTATCATTCCAAGAATTTTAAATTTATTTTGTTATCAATTCTATGCATAAAAAATGTCATAATAGATGACTTTGATTTAATGATAAGAAATGATATTTTAAAATGTAGGGACTTCCAAATAAATTGAAAATTGAAATCAAATTCATCTGTTCTATGTGACATTTTTGCAATTAATAAAAGGCCTTTAAAATGATCTCTATATGCCTTTCAATCATACTTATACTTTTAATACACTTTGATAAACTATTAAACAATCATAAAAAATGATAAAACTTAAATTTCATTTGGAATAATTTTTTACTGTTTTCTAAAACAACTTTTCAGCGTAAATTTTTTATAGTAAATAGTTTCTTAAGAAAACAGCTTTCTTGAAAGAAAAATTATTATTGAAAGCAAAAAAAAAAAAAAATGGTGGCTAAAAGATGTTTCAAACAAAGTTATAATCAACATATGGGTTTTATATCATCATTCTTATGTTTAAAGATTATGTAAAGCATTGGGATGAAATGTACGTGAAGAAGATAAATTGGGAGGAGAATAATTAGCATTCTTGTTAGATGCAAAAATCCATCTATAATATTAATATTATTAGTGAAGTATGATTTTATAGTGTAAATGAGGTATTAAATGATTTATTTTTAATTTGATTTTTTTTAATATTAAAGTTATTTAAATCTTAGCAGATTATTCTATCTCTATGCAATCATTTTTTAATAACATTCTTAATTAAAAGCATTCAAAGACTGAAACTCTTCAACGACAACCTCTGAAGACGTTTCAGACAAGAAGTTAAGCTATGAGTTCCATTAAACATAAATAATAGGATATACGTGAAGGCCTGATTTTAATTTCATTATTTCTGAAGACCCACACACCTCATGCAAATGTTTGTTTTTTTGTTTTTTTTACTCATGCAAATGTGGATTTATAAGATTGGTTCAGTACTTAGGGGTGTCAATAAATGATCTGAATTGATAATTTGGCACAAATGGCTTAAAAAAAATGGGTTCAATTTGACTTGATTAATTTTTAGGTTAAGTTCGGGTTGACCCTAAAAAAAAAAAACTAATCCTAGTATCATTCACTCATTCAGTTTCATTTTAAACGGTGGTTTATTGATTTAATGGGTCATATTTTGGTTAAACAAGTCGTGATGATCTAAAAAGTGCATGACCTATATTACAAATGGATCAGATTCGGATCAAATTATATCTGAACAATAGGATAAATAAGTCGGATTCGGGTTAAACGGGTTAGATAAACTTATCTACCAACCCAAGAAAACACAAACTGCCAAGGTGAGCACCTTAACTCAGCAAATCTCTATCAAAATTTTAGAAATCTTGGTCAAAAGAAACCTACAAGAAAGTTCCATAGAGTTGTACTTGCCCCAATGAACAAATCTCTTGTTACGTTGTTATATTGGCAGCAATTTAAAGAAGGGACTACTGTCAGTGTAGTGACCCCATGATCTATCCAAGTTCTGCAATTATCCAAATGACCATTGGCATTGAATTGAGGACTCTAAGGTTTTCAAATCTCGCTTTGAGAAGCTGATGAGGGAGGAACATCTCAAAGAGTTCCTTGCTAACGATGCTACTAAAATGACAAAATAGGAAACAGTTCTAAGAAGATATTTCATATATATTATTGGCAGTATGCATGTTATCACTTAGGGAATTAGTCATGAAGAAATGTCATTTAGATCGTTGCATTATATATGTGAATATGTGATCAATTATGTCACGCCCCCAGGATCTAAAGTGAAAGAAATTCTTTTCTTCTTTAGTATCAATTCAATTCATTCTATTTCTTTTATCTTTAATTTAATAACTAGATTGATATATAAACATCAAGATCATTTTGACATTCATAGTTGATTAATTGCAAAAAGAAAATCAATAAATAACTCAAAATTATAATTCACATTATTATTATAGTTAATATTTATATTCTATTGGTAGAGTTCAAAATAATATATAAAATAGCTTTTATAGGCCATAAAAGAATAAACATAAAAAAAGAAAGAACAAAAAAAAACTAAAACTAAAACATCACTACAACTAAGCTTAAATCCACATGCTCCTTACATTTACTTGAAATCATATAAAATCACGTAATGAGTGAATAGCTTAGCAAATAACTAAATCAAACAACTGAAATCAATTTAAGGTAAAAGTGAAACAATATATTTTAAATCATATAAGAAAATCTATAAATTAATATATATGCTATTTGTATCGATCATCTTTATAAATCAATTGTATTTATCATACAATTATTTTCATTTAGTCATATCATTCAATCATCTTTGTTAATCCATCAGTTATAAATTAGTATCAATATATATATATATATATATATATATATATATATATATATATATATATATATATATATAGTAATAATAAGAAGTAACCATAATTTGTATCTATATTCAGTAATCATTGATTAGTATTAGTACAATAATCAATATTCCATAAAGTATTCGGGTTAGGGTATCTTATATCTTGATCTTGCACTTATGAATTCCAATTAATCGCTCCTTATGACTCTCAATCAATGAACTCCTTATAATTTCTCTTGAATCACATGATAGTCGATGAATCCTTATGACTCTCAATTAATCTCTAACTCTTTATGACTCTCATCCACTGACTCGATCCCATCAATGGACCACTTAAATCTTAAAGATATCACATGAGATTATCATATATATATATATATATATATATATACATCATATACATACATCACATCAGAGTTAAACTAACAACAATATTATATTCTTGCATAACTCAATCATATCAATAAATTCAGTTAATATTACCTTGCAGTCTTATCATGTTAAATCACAGTATAACACTTTTCAACTCATTTCAAGCCTGTCCTTTTCCCAGCTCATTTTACCTAAAAATTTATATACACGTATTTAATAAGTAAAAATTTAATAAAATCATATCAAATCGTTCAAAATGATCAAATATATAACATATCAAAAGATATGCGATGAAAGCTTGCAAAATTAGAAGTTAATGCATTTTTTATAGATTTAGGAGAGAAACTAGTAGAAATCAAAATCATCGAAAATAGAAGTAAGAGGGTTGTTAATCAGAGCATTTTTTACAACAATAGTGATGGACAAAAATGACTAAAATTTGACTTTCTATTTCCTTTTGCTCTCCTTTTTGTCTCCCTTCTTCCTTCCTTGCCGAGCAAGTCGTGGCTGAAATGGGGGAGGTGGCTGCACAGCCGGCACTGGAATATTTTAATGCTTAGACTTAAAATAAAAAATATATAAAAATATTGTTAGTGGCTTAGTGCTGGAACACTCACAAGTATAATGCCGAAGCACTCTAGTTCAATTAAAAATTCTAAAATTCATATTTTAAAATAATTTTTATTTTTGGATTTTTACAAATTATGCTACTTATCATCCACCTAATAGTTATCAGCTTATTACCTAAGCAATATACTAAGAGATGATTGCAAGGCGTTAAAGTAATCCCACAATTAAAAGTAAATTTATAAAAGAGGACGAGAGAGAAATGAGTAGATGCACATTAAGGAAGAAAGGATGAGCTTTCAGATGCTTATAGGAGGGAGAACTTCTACTTCAAGGAAAATAAGATGATGCAAGTTTTGCTTACATCAAAGGAGCTTTTGGTTAGACTCTTACAATAAAGAAGTGGAGTAGCATAACCATCAATATCATCTCGTTGTCCACATGAATATGACTTTGATTTTGTTTGGGACAAATTTAGACTACTATTTTTTCTCTACTTTCAAATTTTTATTCTAAAAACTAGATTTACAAAACATTAAGAATGCTATCCCAAACGAAGCCTATATCTATCTAGTTGTGTTTTCTCTTTGTTGCTAAAAATGACAAAGTGGCATTTATTTTATTATTTCTGTAAAGCATAATCTCTTAACCACCTTTTTAATGTTTAGTGAGCTATTTGATATATATTTGTATAATCATTGATGAAGGTGGATATCATCAAACCAAGAAAATTTTCTTAGTGCTTGTGTTTGCATATTTGTTGTATTTAATCTCTCATCTTTGTGCATTTTGCTCATTAATTTTAACTCAATCCACACATGTTTACATGCATGGTTTAGTGAGATATGTCTATGTTCAAAATCACAGAGGTTAAATAGTTCCACTATGCTTTAACCATTGGACCACAAAACCTTTTCACATGTTTGAAAAAATAAAATTAATTACAAGAACCTGCAAGATTTTGTAAAACCTTTTTAAGTCAATAAAAGGTCTCATAGCTCACAAAAAAATTTTATCCATAGATTTTCAAATCTCGATTGAATAGTTACAATAAAAAGAACATTCCAATCATATTTTATGGAGATTTAATAGGAGAAAATTTTTACTTTATAATTTGGCTGTGTAATAACAATAATAAGCAAATATGCATGTATGAGGTTTTGTTTGAGACGGTTTTTTTACTGCTTCTTAAAACAGTTTTCTAGTAAAAAAAATTAATTTTTTACTAAAAAATTGTTTTAAGAAGCAATAAAAACGTTGTCCCAAATCAAACCTGAATCTCTCTTGAGAACTCATATTGATTGGAAGTTTCATGAAATGGATACATATTTTTGTTTATGGGTACAAGCTAGCTATAAATAGCAAATACTTTCATCGGACATGATATATTACATCACCTATTATGTGTTCAAATTTTGCCTCTCTCACTCTCATCTCATCACCAATTCCACAAAACATAACTCCCTTTTCATTTTTTACAAATATATCAAAGCTTCATATAAACCAAGTACCAGCTCACTTCAGTCTCTCGCTAAAGAGCCCTTCAATGGATCCAATTGAAGCAAAAATGCTCACAAGCAAGCATACAACACTGAAGACTTGAAGCAAAATCCACTTTGATGTCCAAGGAGCTATATTTTTTTGAACACAATACATTTCTACTGGAAAATAGATGGCTAATGGCCAGAAGTTGAAGGCCCCAAGCAAAGCCAATACTTGATTGAAGTAAGGAAAAGCAATCGCAAGGGTTATGGTTGATACAACATAAAGAGTTCTGAAGCAGATTCTGAATAGATTGATTTTGTAGGGTGGTAAGAACCAAAGCTGGATGGTGTAAAAGTTATTAACAAAACTGCTTGAAGGATATTTCTTGGCTAACCATCTCTCAATGAATGCAAAGATTGGTTGGCAAAATACCTGGGAAGAGGAAAATAATCTCGTATTAAACCTGAAACAACAATTACTGTATGGGTTCATAACATACTACTAGTGACTCAAGTTTTAGCTTTATTTTTAGCAGAAAGAAATCTAATGGGCTAATTCTCTCTTGGCAAATGACACTTAACCAAAGTTACCATAAAATGCCTACTCTTTCATTCAAGAAATAAGTTATTGAAATTAAAATTCTCGTTCATAAGTTGATTTAGGCTTCGTTTAGGACGGCTTTCTTTCTGCTTCTTAAAGCAACTTTCTAGTATAAATTTTTTTAATTTTGTACTAAAAAGCTGCTTTATGAAGCATAAAGAAAGCCGTCCCAAATGAAGCCTTAGTTATCTAACAAGAATTCCAAGAGATTTTTCACTTTACATTACCTGATAGCCTCCCAGTAGGTGAAGTATGATACAAGCATTGGCAATGTCTATGAGCCAATAAGGTTCATAGAATCCAAATCCAGTCAAGAGGTTTCCCGGCGTGTCGTCGCCAAAGGCAGCATAGCCAAAGCATCCACAACAAAGGTAGAAGAAGGTTGTGATGCTGATGGATGCCATTGAAGCTTTTTTCATGGTTTTGTTTTCAGAAGGTGGAGATTTCAAAGTATCCTGCATTCATGTAAATTCCACCCTTTTAGATATATAGATGACAACTATAGAAGAAAACAATACATAATTGCATTATGAATTTATCAGAATTTTACCTGTATCTCTATAAGAATTACAGAATATGGATATGCAAATGCTATATCTCCAATAGCTTGTGAAATTCGCCACACTTTCTGAGCAGTGGATGGTGCAGGGATTCCTCCAATCCCACCTTTGATCATTCCATTGCCTATGGCACCAATGTAATATTTAGTTGAATCTATTATTGTAACGATGTTATTATGAGATAAGCAAATATCATGTGCTTGAAGATAATTTTTAAAAATTGTAATTAGGTCAGCTATGTTCTATGAATTTGAGTATTAAATGTATTGATTATTAAAAGAAATTGCTTATAACTAACCCGAGCAGATAAAAATGAGAATATTAATATAATATTTGATAGCATTAACGAATGGATTATCCTTACTCATAAGCTTAAGCATTTAGGTTGAAAATGAGTTTGGAGATTTGTGTATAAGGCTAAGATTTTGTTTGGGATAACTATCCTACTGCTTTTTAAAACGGCTTTCTAGTACAAAAATTTAAGAAATTTTTGTACTAAAAAGCTGTTTTAGAAAGCTAGAAGAAAGCCATCCCAGACAAAACCTAACTTTGATTTCCATTTGGCCTACACTTTCTAAAAGTAGCATCTATTGATGATATAATATAATTATATAGTTAGCCAAAACTTATACAAAAAAAAAAAAACAAGTAACCAGTACCTATCACTTTAGCAAAGCCTAGTCCAAATCCAATAAAAGAGTAACTAAAAGACATAATGGCAGCCACAACTGAGAGCCATTTCATGTTGTGGAAATCTGGAATCTGAGAGAGAAAAATTTGGACAAAGCCAAACAACAACATGAATGAGCTATCTTCACTTGAGCATGGAGCATTGTGACCTTCTTTATGATAACAATTTGATCTATGTATAGCCCTGCAAAACAAATAACGTAGTTCCAATCAATCAATTTCACTTCCAACTTCATAATTTCTTTGTCAAAGTACCTTATACATGTTGTAGTAGTAATAACAAATGCAATAGAAGCTCCAAACAAGCTCAGATATTGCAAAAACCCACAGAACCAAGTATGCTTTTCGCCTGAGTTACCACAAAATTAACTAAGTTATACTTAAGCTAAGTATACAAATTAGATAAAAATAATACAATTCAAGAACAGAAGATTATTGATATTTGCTTCAATTACCTAAGGTCACTCTAACTGCATCCATGTAAAAATAGTTTCTGGTGCCATTAACAGGATGTGGAGATCGATAACAGTCAGAAAGTAAGCAGGAAGAGATGAAGGTTAATAGAGCGAAGGAAAGCAGGGCCAAAGGCCCTGCAATCCATCCTAGTTGGGCAGTGCTCCAGGCCAAGGATAAAACACCAACACCAATGACTCCTGTTATGATATGAGCTATACATGTCCATACTGTTCCTGTTAGGATAGTTACAGTTTCACCCAAAGTCTTCAAAATCAAGTGATAAATAGATATATTTGAGTAGGGAGAGAAGGAAGATGACAGAAGTAAGAAGAAGAAGCTTTCAAGTCCTAGAATTACCAGTTCTTAATTTTCCATCATCACTGCAAGAGGAATCAGATATCTCAGGAGAGTGCTGAGCTGCCATTCTCCCCACTATACATATAGAATTTATGCATGTATGCACATATAGAAAAGGGATGATAAATTTAGAAGATTAAAGAGGATAAATGATTGAAAGGCAATTGCTCAGTCAACTTAAGATTTTGTTTGGGATAGTTTTTTTCCTGCTTTTGAAAGCAGATTTTTAGTAAAAAAAATCTAGTTGAATAAATTTTTTAGATAAACTAAAAAATTATTTTATAAAACAACAAGAAAATTATCCCAAATCTCAAATGAAATCTAAATAGGAGACTAGAATTTGCACCTGAAAATAAGAATGAATTTGAATCCAAGTAAAATTATGCTATTTGAAATATTTGGCCAATTAAAGAGATTCTGCTGCAATCTTTTATGCTGGCAGCAAACGAATAAATAGATAATTTAGGAAGAGATTGAAATACATAGGAGAGTTTGGAAGAATTAAAAAATTGAATTAATATAAGAATTATAAATAAAGTTGATCAATTTAGTTAAAATTTGGAAGGCATGGCTTTGAATTTTTATTTGAAGTACGTGGTGTTACTTTTTGCTGTACATTTTGATTCAGTCATTGAATATTTTAAGAGGAAGTTAATGTCGCTTAGAGTTAGAAAAAGACAACTTTGTCACTTATTATTTAGAAAATTGATCCAATTCGGCAAGAAATAACATAACATAGGCAATTAATTTGAATATTGATTTTAAGATTTGATATGTCCTAAAAAATTCCTTTGATCGAGCATGTATCTCGAGGCAAATTCAAGTTGGAAACTTTCAAAATTAAATTCGGAATCATCTGAAATCCAATTTCAGCAAACTTATTGTCAAATTGAATGTCTCAAAGAGACAAACCAAACAACACCAAAATTGGTCCTACCCAAGCCCAAATGGGTCTGAATCAGGGGCCCGAACCACATTTGGAAGGATCAAAACATTATTTGGATGAAAAAATGATATCCAAATATGACATGCTTATAGTCAAATCGAGCGGCTCGGCAAGACAAATCTAACGAGCCCAAGATCTCTGAATTCGGACATCGTTAAGGCACTTAAACATATGAAAAACTCTCTACGATTGGGGGAATCAATACAAGCCATATGATGGAGCGCTTCAAACCTCCCTCGGATCTTCTCTAAATTTATGGGGTGTGTCACTCATGAAAATCTATAAATAGACCCACACTCTCTACATGAGGGTCATGTAGAGACCTTTGGCTGAAGATTGGAGAGAGCTTTGAAGCTTAAAGAGCTCTAGCACCATCGCCCGGCCACCGACCGCTACCGGACCAACGCATGGCCGCCGACTGCCGCTGGACCTTCCCCCGGCTGACGATAGCCGTCAAACTTCAGCCCGACCTTCGTCGGACCACCGCCTGGTTGCCGAATGCTGCCAGACCTCCGCCCGGGCCGACGACCACTGCCAGACTTCAGCCTTACTTTCGTCGGACCACCGCCCGGCCGCCGACAGACGTCGGACCTTCTGCTTGCCGACGACCGCCGCCGGAGTTCTGCTCGACCTTCATCAGACCACCGCCCGGTCGCTGAACGCCGCAAGACCTTTTTCATGACGACATCCGCTGCTGGACTTCAGCCCGACCTTCATTAGACCACCACCCGGTAGCCGTCTGCCGTCGAACCTTCGTCGGATATTTCCTTATCAGCTGAAATTCTACACAAAAGCTGTCGAACTTCCGCCCGACCGTCTATAGACCTTTGACTAGCTCTCCAAATTACTGTAATTTGACCACCTCTAAATCGAGGGACGGGTCAACCCTTGTAATTCACTCAAGTTTAGTGGAATCTTTTCACTTGGGCGATGACCCGTGATTTTTCCCTCTTCAAGCTTTCCACGTAAAAAAGATCTGGTGTTTTACTTCTCTCTTTCTTTTGTGTGATGGATATCCGTGCATCGCTAAGACAAAAAATTTACTCACTCTACCACCATGAATCTTCCAGCCCACAACAAGATTATTTGAATTTGATTTTAGGCAAAATTTATAAAGATGGACCCAATGTTGTCAATAATTAATGTGTGGATCCAAATGTAATGAGTTTAAATATAATTAAAAAGTTCTCCAGGTTAATTAAGGCTCACATATTTTTGAAGTCTTATGTGCTTATAAATGAAATCATCTCGATGAGTAGAAATTATTTTGTGTTGAATTCAGACGGGAAGAACCATCCGGATTGCATCGTATTTACTAAGTATTTGCTGAATATTTATAAATACTCAGTAAATACACAATAAATCAGCTAATACTCACCAAATACTTAGTAAATACTCACAAAATACTCATTAATACTCATAAGTGAATATTTGCTGAGTTTTATTGAGTATTTGCAAATACGTAGCAAATACTCAATAAATATGCAATAAATCTTAACGGTTCTCCCTATCAGGAGTGCGTATGTAATAATTTTTCCTCGATGAGAAAGCTCAAATGAATCTACGATTGTTCAATTACAAGTTCATTAAGGCACAAATATATCAAAAATATAAAATAATTAAATAAACGAAGCATGGGATTCTTATATAATTCAGTTTTTTTTTTTTTTTTTTTTTTGCTCATTTGTACATCCATTATTGCTTGATGTCCAATTGTCATGTCGATATTCACGAGATACATTCCAATGATTAATATTTGTTGTCACTCTACCACTGACTTCTAGCTTTCATATTTCATGTTTTCATGTTCCCTCTTTCATGAAGAGAAGGATGTCATTGATCACATACTATTGAACAACATCCTAAAATCTTATTGTTTTGCACCTTCCAATGATCAACATCAAAATGCATCCACCACTAAAGTTTGACGCTAACATTCTTGTTCACATGATCTCCCATCTTATTAAGATAATAATCAAGTCAATTGCATACCATTGTTCAACTTCTAACATTCCTTGCTATCACCTAAAGCATACTAATAATTGCCTCCAACATGCTTCTTTCAGATCATTCAATCTATTCTCATATCAAGATAATATTTGGCATCTAACATTCACTAACTACTAACATTTGACACACATTATTAGCCACACTGCCTCTCCTCTTACAAGGATAATTACCAAGCTGATTGTCTGATAGCCAGCATCTAATGTTTGTCAACCTACAATGTATGATGCATGCCCTCTTAATCACTTTCTCACTATCAACCATCTTGTGTTACTTCAGACATTCCCTATTAGTCCTCAATTGATTATTACCTATGGCTAACATCCAATGTCAGTCTACCACATATATCATATATAAATCCTCTTAATCTCTAGTTTTCTCTCCTATTACAACAATGACTTAGCTATGTTGATTGCTCAATATCACCCGACTTTCAACGTTCCTAGTCCCTTGTTCCGGTGATGACAACTCAAACATCTGAAAATTTAATTTACTACCACCACAAGCGATTTTCCGTATGATTTGAGCTTGTTACATTACATTTATGCCTTATCAAATTATTGTGAATGCCCCCTTCGTAATCTTTGACTTAACTAATGAAATTATTTAACTTGCACTAGACTCGATAACTTTTTTCACTTTTGAATTTTTCACGTTATAAAAAATCTCGTATCTCCAATGAACTGCTCTAGATGTATTTATATGCATGCAAGGTCTTCTTGCAATTCTAAAATTATTTATTTTCGCAAATTTCTCAATGCACAATAATGAACAAACAATTTTTTTTCTAGGATAACTCTCATTAAATTCACTTTAAGATAATTTTTTTTTTAATTGCAGGATAATTATTTCTATTTCTAAGAGGCTATTTTTTATCTTATTGTTATGAATTGGTAAAGATTTTAGTTAGATTTCTTTATACTTCCATTAGCTTTTTTTATATAGTTTGTATTGTCATTGGTGTGCTACTTTGTGTAGGGCCTGTAGGCATTGTTGCCTACAAATAAGAGCAATAGGATTTGTTGTTGTTCAAGGGGCTGCATAAGAGCCCAACTACAGAAAGTACAACAACAAATCTTGGACCAATCACAACAAAGTTCACCTTGGTTCAGATTTACAAAACATTTAAGTCACTCTATCTAACGTCTCAGCTATGTTGGTGTTGTCTTTGGGTTTACGTACCTCCTTTATGCTTCAACAAATCTAGGCTATATCTCTTGAAATGCCCTTCTTTATGGCAGTAGAAACATTTATTGTACTCATGTCTTCCTCTTGCTATCAGGATGTCTCCAACCCATTCTTTTTTATCCTCATTTTTACATTGAAGTTGTTTGGACACCAAAACCGACTTTACGTCAGTCATGGTCAATGTCTGCTTTCCATATAGTAATGTATCAACTTTATTCTCGTATGACTTTGACAAAGAACTTAGAAGAATGATACCCTGATCTTCCTCCTTAATATTAACATCTACATGTTTAAGATCAAGGATAAATTTGTTAAATTCATCAATGTTCTTCTTCAAGTCTTTACCTTCATTCATTTGCAACGTGTATAGAGCTTTCTTTAGATGCAACTGGTTGGCCAACGATCTCTTCAAGTACAATGACTCTAGTTTCTCACATACTTCTATAGCAGAATCCTCTTCAGCTACTTCTCTCAATACTTCATTAGCGAGCGATAAAAGAATCGCACTATGAGCCTTCAATTGTCGATTCTCTATAAGCCGAAATCATTTTCTCTGATAAATTTGTCGATTTATAAATTTTGCATCCACGTGATCAAGAACTGTATTATTTTGTGTTTTATATTGTATATAAAGTGTAATTTTTTATTGTATATTTTTCTTGATTTTTATTTTGTGCAACTCATTAAAAATATATTGTAATTAAAAAAGAGCTGATGGAAGCCAGTTCACGTTGATGTGCTTGTACATGTTTTCTTCGAAAGTTGCTTAATCTTTTATTTTTTTCTTAATAACATTCTTAATTAAAACATTCATATACTGAAACTCCTTCAACGGCGACCTTCGAAGGCGTTTTCCGGAAATAAGTTAAGATTCGTGCTCTCATTAAAACATAAATAATAGGATAATTGATAAACGTGAAGGCCTGATTTTAATTTCTTTATTTCAGTACATGATACAAGTTAAATATAATTGGGCGTATCACCAAATTTTAAATTAGGTAAATACTAAGGTCTGATGACTTGAGCAAAGGTTTTACGGCTGGTCCATATAGTGAGTTAATTTTCTTTATTTTGATTAATCTAATTAATTATTATTTTATGCTAACATAATTTTTATAATAATAGAGACAAATTTATAATTTTGGTCTTGCATGGAAGTTTCTTGCATAAATAAGTATTATATATATATATATATATATATATATATATATATATATATATATATATATATATATATATATATATATATATATATATATTTGTGAAAAGTAGACGGTAGAGAGTATTAGAAGATAGAAGAATTGGCAAATAAATGGTTGATGAAGACGAGCATTGATGCCACTTAACATCAGTGGAGAGACACAATATAGTTTGGTCTGTTGGTTGGGAGCTTAGGCTACTAATTAAGAGGTCTTGGATTAGAGTCTTGTAGATGCGATGTGTGTGTGAATCTACCTTAATTAACCTAAATGTCCAAAAAAATAAAATATCAGTCGAGAGCGCAAGTGTCATATATTAGCAATGATGGGCATCTGTGTATTTAATGACATGAGCATTGATTAAAGACGATGCCATTATCGATCAACGGGCATCAACATTGATGGTCGGGTGTTAAGGTTGATAAGAATGATGATTACATGCCTGAGGATGCATGATTATTTTTTAGTTTTTATTTATTTTTTTTATTTATTTGCTTAGGATGCATGATGATACTTGTTGGTATTAGTCATTGGTGAATGACTAACAATGACCATCAATGTTGGTGGATGGTGGTAAAATGCACATGCCAAAGGCTAGAGTGTGTTCTTCTCCAAGGAATTATTTTGTCCAGACACTGGACCGTTCGGACGCAAATTCAGAATGTGCCACATCACTCGATACATAGCAAAAGAGTGACATGACGTGTCATGATTCGCCTTCGAACAACGTCCGGTATCAGCACAGAATAATTTTTCATGTTCCCGACCTCCAACAAACTCAATTTCAAAGTACCAAATATAAGTTTTATTCTGCCTTTTTATGCAATATTATGAGAGATTTTTTCCCCCTAATATAGATCCAATTTCTTTATATCTATAGTTTTTGTTAGATTCATATTTGTTTCTCCTTGTCGCTTATTTGTTCAATCTATCATTTTTTGTTACCTCCACGTCCTTGGATTTTATTTATTTTTTTTACTTTTTATATCTCTATATTGTCTTTTTTTTTCTTTTCATAACTAGACTTCACAAATATTATGTTTATGTTAATAAAATTTTCCTAGTTATTATGAAAACTGTACTACGATGGAGCTGCCTCTGCTACTCATCCTAACCATTGACGCAAATCATCTCAATGAACAAAATCGATCATTAGCATAAAACAAGCCTGCACTACCCTAACAAACTGTAGCCATTAGCTATAAACCTATAATGAATACTACTGTAATCCTTTCTCTTTTGGATAATACAAAGCAAGATACAGCAAGTTCTGTTGCTCTGCTTTGGGTAAACTCTTCTCCTTCAAATTCAGTGATTTTTAATATGAATATGGAATTTCCCAGTAAAAACTTACACGCAACTCAATACGCATAGAGGTCTTAGGCTTCATCTGGAACAAATTTTTTCCTACTTTTTAAAGTAATTTTATAACAAAAAATTATTAAACGTCATCATGAAATTATTTTGATCGGACACAAATCTCGAGACAAAAATCAATTTGGAAACTTCAAAAATTAAATCCGGGAGCACCTGAACTTCGATTTCAGCAAGCTTACAGTCAAACTGAGCGTCTCGGAAATAGGACTCAACAACACCAAATTCAACTCAATCTGAGCCCAAATCGAGGACCTGAAGCACTGTTGGAAAGTTCGTACCACAATTTGAGTTACCAAACGGTCTCCGATTTAGACGAGCTTATAGTCGAATAGAGCGGCTCGACGAGAGAAATTCAACGAGCCCAAGATCGTTGAATTCCGACATCACTAAGGCCTTCAAATGTCTAACGAACGGTGCACGATTGAAGAATTCAATATTAGCCGTCCATTCGACCACTCCTTATTTTCCCTTGATCTCACACCTATTTACAAGTTATGCCACTCCAGAAAATCTATAAATAGAGCCCTCATTTCTCATGAGAGGGGGACTCAAGCAAGAAGAAGAAGAGAAGAAGAACGGAAGAAGAAGAGAAGGGAAAGGAGAATCAGCTCCTCCTCGACCACCGCCGGGTTCTTCACGCCGCCCGAGCACGCCGAAATTCTGCCCGACTTCCACTGGACGCCAGAATTCTGCCCAAGTTCCACGGGATGCTGGAATTTTTCCCAATTAACGACAGAGTTCCTTCCTCACGCCGAAACTCCACCCAAGTGATGTCGGAGTTCTCCTTGGTCACCAACAGACGTCGGACTTCTACCCAACGTCAGACCTTCACTCTTCACCAAGTTTCTACCCTACGTCGGACTTCTACCGATTATCGGACTTTCGCTGGACGTATATTCGAAGATGGATTTCTTTTCATTGTTGGACTTCTACCTGACGCCGTCCTTCTGACCTTCATCATCAGACATAGTCCTTCCAGCCTTCGCCGCAAGGCAACTGTCCTTCTGACCTCCGTCGCCAGCCGACTACGGTCGTCCTGACTTATGTCGCCCGCCGACTATGGTCCTTCTGACTTAAGTCACCCACCGACTACGGTCCTCCTGACTTATGTCGCCCGCCGACTACGGTCCTCCTGACTTATGTCGCCCGCCAACTACAGTCTTTCCGACCTACCTCCGTCACCCGCTGCTACGATCCTCTTGACTCACGTCGCCCGCCGACTACAGTCTTTCCAACCTCTATCGCCCGTCGACTACGGTTCTCCTGACTTACGTCGCCTGCCAACTACAGTCTTTCCAACCTCTGTCGCCCGCCGACTGTGGTCCTCATTACTTAAGTCGCCCACCGACTACAATCCTTCCGACCTCCGTCGCTAGCCGACTACGGTCCTGCTGACTTACATCGCCCACCGACTACAAGCCTTCTGACCTCAGTCGCCCGCGGACTACTGTCCTTCCGACCAAACGAACATGTTAACAATGACTCTTTGTATTAACATCATGTAATGTACTCCATTAGATCTACATCAAGCTTAACAAAAAAATAAGCTAAGGCCTTCCCCCATGGAAGGACCTCATTTGTAATCAACTACAATACTAGTGGATTCATTCAAACTGGGTTAGGCCCCGTGATTTTTTCCCCATTTCAGAGGTTTTCCACGTAAAAATATTGGTGTCTCATGTGAATGCTACACACTCTCTCTTATCTGATTGCGTGTCGGATTTTCGTTCAATGTCAAGACATTAATTTTATATTTCTCTACCGCCGTGAATACTCCTAGACGCAACAAAACTCAAAATGTTTTGTGCTAAAAAATGCTTTAGAAAAGAGAGAAAAAGATATCACAAACGAAAAACTTATTCGTCTTAATGTCTCAATAAAAAATTTATCATTATTTTTTTGAAACGGAGGTATCTACCTGTTGCCAACTCCAAAAAGAGGCGTGTGGCGGTGTAACTTATCCCACGATGGGCCTACTAACAACCAACCCTACAGGTGCAGTTTCTCCCTATTCAAGGAGTCGCGCCGCATGAGAGGGAATCGAACATGAATTTGGGGGTCCCAACAACGCACGCCATGAACTCAGCTTAATTATAATAATAATATTATTATTTAAAGAAGTTATGATATATCTTTTGATTATGATTATTATTATTATTATTTTAATATATTTAATAAATGATTATTGATACGTCATGCAAAAATTAACTTGATCGGGCACGAATCTTGAGGCAAAAGCTAGTTGGAAACTTCAAAAATTAATTCCGGGAGCACCCAAACTCCGATTTCAGCGAGCTTATAGTCAAACTGAGCGTCTCGGAAATACAAATCCAACGACACCAAGTTCAACCCAATCCGAGCCCAAATGAGTCCGAATCAAAGACCCGAAGCGCTGTTGGAAGGTTCAAACTGCAATTTGAGTTACCAAACGGTCTCTGATTTTGACGAGCTTATACTCGAATCGAACGGCTTGACGAGACGAATCCAACGAGCCTAAGATCGCCGAATTACAACATCATTAAGACCTTTAAATGCCTAACGAACGGTGCATGATCAAAGTATTCGATATCGGTCGTCCATTCAAAACACTCCCAATTCGCCCCTGATCTCACGCCTATTTACGGGCTATGCCACTCCAAAAAAACTATAAATAGAACTCTCATTCTACTCCAAAGGGACTCAAGTGAAGAGAGAGAAGAAGAAGAGGAAAAGGAGATTCCTCACCTCCTCGACCACCGTCGGAGCTCTTCCTGCCACCTGAAGACGCCGGAACTTTGCCGGATATTCGGGAGAACGCCAGAATTCTGCCCAACTTTCATGGGATGCTGAAATTCTTCCCAATTTACAAGAGAGTTCCCTACTGACGCCGAAACTCCGCCCAAGTGAAGCCGGAGTTCTCCTCTGCCACCAAAGACGTCGGACTTCTACCCGACGTCGGACCTTCACTCTTCACGAAGTTTCTACCCGACGCCGGACTTCTACCTGTTCGGACTTCGTTGGACGTCTATGCGAAGATGCATTGCTGGACTTCTACCCGACGCTGTCCTACTGATCTTCGTCGTCAGACTACAGTCCTTCCGACCTCCGTCGCCAGCCGACTACGGTCCTCCTGACTTATGTCGCCCGCCGACTACAGTATTCCGTCACCAGCTGACTACGATTCTCCTGACCTACGTCGCCCGCCGACTGCCGTCCTTCTAACAAAGCGAATACGTCGATAATAGCTCTTTGTATTTACATCATGTAATGTACTCCATAAGATATACATCAAGCTAAGGCCTTCTTCCAAGGATGGGCCTCATTTGTAATCGACTGCAAATACTAGTGGATTTATTCAAACTGGGCTAGGCCCCGTGGTTTTTCCCCTTTTTACAGGGGTTTTCCACGTAAAAATCTTGGTGTGTCTCATAAATGCTAGACCCTCTCTCCTTATCTGATTGCGTGCCGGATTTTCGTACAATGCTAAGACGATAAACTTTATATTTCTCTACCGCCGCGAATACTCCTGGACGCAACAATTATATTATACCAAAAACTAATGAAATATGATGCACAAATAGTAAATATAAGAAAATATATGAGTAAAATAGTCATTCTCTTTATAAGAGAAAACATTAAAAAAAAACGCGTACCTTAAGCTAGTTGAGGAGGTAATAGTGTAGGCAACCCCAACGCCAATTAATCCCAGCTGCTGAAAAACCCCACAGATCCACACGCTCTTCTCGCCTGCAAAGTCCAGCAATTATAAAACCTTTCTAGTGTGTGTGTGTGGTTTTTTTTTATTTTTTTTTTATTTCATTAATAAAGATTACGAGGCAAAGTTCACAATTTCATTGATGGAATTAGGCAATAATCCTGGAATTTATAAAACAGCCTTTTTTTATAACTCAAAATTTTTGCATTAAAAAATTAAATAAAAAAATAATAAGAAAATTATATCAAATAAAATCTGAATATTTGAAAATTTAAATAAGATTGAAATAGATAAAGTAAAAAAAATAAAATTATTTAAATAATATTTAAATGATATAATCATAATACAATCATGAACTACAAGATTGTTTTAAAAATATAAACGCAAATGACAAAATAAAAAAATAAATCATTTAAGCACAAAGGATGCGAGAGACTAAAACCTACGTCCTATATGAGCTCAGCAAGGTATAGGCAACGCAAGAGGGAGGCTGTAGCTTCTAATAGGAGCAATTATTATATCCGGTCAACCGAACGCGTTCAGAGGTCAATAATCACACGCCACGTTATCAAACACTTGGTATTGCTCGGTATACATTCAGACCGTTCGGTTTTTGACCGGACGTAATAACATCTCTTCTAATAGAGGCACCAATGACGGCGACTCAATAACTAGAAGCCATTTAGGCCAAGGCCAAATGGTTGACCAAATGGCTGGCCAGGACGAACTGCTAATGAAGGATGGCCGTAGGGTGATTTTAATGGTGGACCGATTGGACTCGCCAGTACGTACGATCTGATTTTAATTCTTTATAAATTTGAGATCGATCCATAACTTTTAACAATGCATAAGAAAGCCTTTACCTGTAATTAAAGAAGGTATTATTATTGTGCAATTTGAACCATATGAGTCATCTCCTATGATGATATTTGAATTATATGAGAAGTCTTCTATGATAGTAGAAGTTTAGAGATGTCAAAGTTAACATATAATGGATGATGAAAGTCAAGTGTTAGTTAACAAATATTGAATATTATTTCATAGAGGATATTAATAGTGATACGTCATGCGAAAATTAACTCGATCGGGCACGAATCTCGAGGCAAAAATCAAGTTGGAAACTTCAAAAATTAAATCTGGGAGCACCTGAATTCTGATTTCAGCGAGCTTATAGTCAAACTGAGCGTCTCGGAAATATGAATCCAACGACACCAAATTCGACCCAATCCGAGTCCAAATGGATCCAAATCATGGATCCGAAGCGCTGTTGGAAGGTTCAAACCACTATTTGAGTTACCAAACGGACTCCGATTTTGACGAGCTTATACTCGAATCGAAGGGCTCGACAAGACAAATCCAACGAGCCCAAGATCACAGAATTCCGACATCACTAAGGTCTTCAAATGTCCATTGAACGGTGTATGATCGTAGGATTCAATATCGGCCGTCCATTGGACCACTCCCTATTCGCCCCTGATCTCATGCCTATTTACGGGCCATGCCACTCCAGAAAATCTATAAATAGAGCCCTCATTTCTCATAAGAGGGGGCTCAAGCAAGAAGAGAAGGAGGAGGAGAAGGAGGAAGCACCTCCTCGAGAGCCGCCGGACCACCGTCGGACCACCGCAGAAGCACCGCCGGACCTCCGCCGGACCGCTGCAAGAACCTCGCCGAACCATCGCCGGAGCCTCGCCGGACCACCTCCGCAGTTTCGCCGCACCACCATCTCAAGGCCCGACGTTTAAGCCCGATGTTCAGGCTCGACGTTCTATTGAAGGTTCGACATTCAGGCCCGACGTTCCGCTGAAGACCCGACGTCCTGCTTAAGGCCCGACGTTCAGTCCCTACGTCCCGCTGAAGACCCGACATCCTGCTTAAGGCCCGACGTTCAGTCCCTACGTCCCGTTAAAGACCCGACATCCTGCTTAAGGCCCGACGTTCAGACCCGACGTCCTACCCAAGGCCAGACCATCAACACCCGATCTTCCAAGTGACACTGGGTCTAACACCTGACGGTCCTTCTGACCTCTGTTGCCTACCACTGTCCATCCGACCTCCATCACCAGACAACGGTCTTTCTGACCTCGGTCTCCTGCCGACTACGGTCCTTCAGGCCTTCGTCGCCTACTATGGTCCATCCGACCTCCATAAATAGACAACGATCTTTTTGACCCCGGTCTCCTACCGACTACGGTCCTTCCGACCAGACAAATTTGGATATGTAACTCCTAACATGTAATGCAATCTATATGATGTATAGTTGCGACATCAATACAAGGCCTTCTCCAAAGGAAGGGCCTCATTTGTAATCGACTGCAAATACTAATGGATTCATTCAAACTGGGCCAGGCCCCGTGGTTTTTCCCCCTTTTCAGGGGTTTTCCACGTAAAAACTCTGGTGTCTCTTATGAATGCTACACCCTCTCACTTATCTGATTGTGTGCTGGATCTTCGTAAAACGCTAAGATGTTAAACCATATATTTCTCTACCGCCGCGAATATTCCAGGACGCAACAGTTTGGCGCCGTCTGTGGGAACCTGGTTCCCAAGTGGGGGGCAATTTTGGCTCCAACCTCAAAAGGTTATTCGACTGCTATTGATGCGTTAATTTCATGGAATCAGATCCAGACTGGGGGGCAACCTTAACATCAATTTTAGTCAAGAAGATCCCTCCAAGACTTCTAAAGCAAAGATAATATTTAAGGAAACTCTCGGCAAATACATGGAAGCTTCCGATAAAATTCAAACCATGTACAGTCCCTTACTGGACTTCTACTCCTTGGGCAAGGTCTTGATCTCAACCTCAAAAAGGCAGTAATGGTCTAAAGATAGACCCTTCTTAACCTTTGATTCGGGATACACGTGGCATACGCCCTCTCCTAATCAAGGCAAAATCGATCCCAGGGGGATCCGATTCGACCTCTTCCACACAGGTTAACGTCGTCGAGCAGGGCTCCGGCATACAACCTCGGAAAGGTCTCACATCCTTAGTGGATTCTCCCGGCCTCTTCCACACAGGTTAACGTCGTCGAGCAGGGCTCCGGCATACAACCTCGAAAAGGTCTCACATCCTTAGTGGATTCTCCCGGCCTCTTCCACACAGGTTAACGTCGTCGAGCAGGGCTCCGGTATACAACCTCGGAAAGGTCTCACATCCTTAGTGGATTCTCCCGGCCTCTTCCACACAGGTTAACGTCGTCGAGCAGGTCTCCGGCATACAACCTCGGAAAGGTCTCACATCCTTAGTGGATTCTCCCGGCCTCTTCCACACAGGTTAACGTCGTCGAGCAGGGCTCCGGTATACAACCTCGGAAAGGTCTCACATCCTTAGTGGATTCTCCCGACCTCTTCCACACAGGTTAACGTCGTCGAGCAGGACTCCGGCATACAACCTCGGAAAGGTCTCACATCCTTAGTGGATTCTCCCGGCCTCTTCCACACAGGTTAACGTCGTCGAGCAGGACTTCGGCATACAACCTCGGAAAGGTCTCACATCCTTAGTGGATTCTCCCGGCCTCTTCCACACAGGTTAACGTCGTCGAGCAAGGCTCCGGCATACAACCTCGGAAAGGTCTCACATCCTTAGTGGATTCTCCCGACCTCTTCCACACAGGTTAACGTCGTCGAGCAGGACTTCGACATACAACCTCGGAAAGGTCTCACATCCTTAGTGGATTCTCCCGACCTCTTCCACACAGGTTAACGTCGTCGAGCAGGGCTCCGACTTACAACATCGGAAAAGTCTCACGTCATTAGTTAACGTCGCTAGAATGTCGTCAATAGACTTCTATCTGACTTCTCCATAATGTTAAAATTCTTCCCGATTTTGAATTTCCTCCTGCGCTAAACTTTTGCCTTGCAGGACTTTCGACGGACTATTACACGACGCCGAAATTCTTCCTTTCATCGGACTAATACCCGTCATCGGACTTCTGCTCGTCGACGAACTTTCGTCGGTCTTCTACCCGACAATACTTCTACCAGATGTCAGACTTCTGCTCGTCAGCGGACTTCCACTCGACGTCGAACTTCTGCTCGTCAGCGGACTTCTACTCAACGTCGGACTTCTGCTTGTTAGCGGACTTCTACCGTCGTCGGACTTCTGCTCATCAACGGACCTTCGTCGGTCTTCTACTTGACGCTGCTCCTCTACCCGACTACGGACTTCTACTCGACCTCAGACTTCTGCTCGTTAGCAGACTTCTACTCAACGTCGAACTTCTGCTCGTCAGCGGACTTCTACTCAACGTCGGACTTCTGCTTGTTAGCGGACTTCTACCGTCATCGGACTTTTGCTCGTCAACGGACCTTCGTCGGTCTTCTACTTGACGCTGCTTCTCTACCCGACTACGGACTTCTACTCGACCTCAGACTTCTGCTCGTTAGCAGACTTCTACTCAACGTCGAACTTCTGCTCGTCAGCGGACTTCTACTCAACGTCGGACTTCTGCTTGTTAGCGGACTTCTGCTCGTCAACGGACCTTCGTCGGTCTTCTACTTGACGCTGCACCTCTACCCGATTACGGACTTCTACTCGACCTCAGACTTCTGCTCGTTAGCAGACTTCTACTCAACGTCGAACTTCTGCTCGTCAGCGGACTTCTACTCAACGTCGGACTTCTGCTTGTTAGCGGACTTCTACCGTCGTCGGACTTCTGCTCGTCAACGGACCTTCGTCGGTCTTCTACTTGACGCTGCACCTCTACCCGACTACGGACTTCTACTCGACCTCAGACTTCTGCTCGTTAGCAGACTTCTACTCAACGTCGAACTTCTGCTCGTCAGCGGACTTCTACTCGTCGTCAGACTTCTGTCCGTCGACGAACTTTCATCGGTCTTCTGCCCGAAGTCGTACTTCTACATGACGTCGGACTTCTCTCTGTCGTCGAACTTCTGCTCGTTAGCGGACTTCTACTCGTCGTTGGACTTCTGCCCGTCGACGAACTTTCATCGGACTTCTGCCCAAAGCCGTACTTCTACATGACGTCGGACTTCTCCTTGTCGTCGAACTTCTGCTCGTCAGCGGACTTCTACTCGTCGTCGGACCTCTGCCCGTCGACGAACTTTCATTGGACTTCTGCCCGAAGCCGTACTTCTACATGACGTCGGACTTATCCTTATCGTCGAACTTCTGCTCATTAGCGGACTTCTACTCGTCGTCGGACTTCTGTCCGTCGACGAACTTTCATCGGTCTTCTGCCCGAGGTCGTACTTCTACACGACGTCAGACTTCTCCCTGTCGTCGAACTTCTGCTCGTCAGTGGACTTCTACTCGTCATCGGACTTCTGCCCGTCGACTAACCTTTGTTGGTTTTCTACCCGACGCTGCACCTCTACCCGACTTCGTACTTCTACCGGATGTCGGACTTCTACCAGTTAATAGACTTTCATCGGTCTTCTGCACGACGCTGTATGACTACCCGACGTTGAATTTCTACCTGTCATCATACTTCTCCCCGATGCTGAAAGTATGCCCGTCATTTCAACTTCCCTCCTTACAACGATCTCTCCGACCTATATCTCCAACCAACTGATTAACATCAGACCTCCGTAGGATCTCTCGAATAAGAGGGGGGAATCTCCGGACTTCCTTGCCAAGAGAGGGGCCTCGAAAAATCGAGGGAAGGCCTCAATAGTAAGGACATAGGGAGAAGAGAAGAAGGGGGAATCTCCGGACTTCCTTGCCTAGAGAGGGGCCTCAGAAAACTGAGGGAAAGCCTTAATAGAAAGGACAGAGGGAGACAAGAGAAGAAAGGGGAATCTCCGGACTTCCTTGCCAAGAGAGGGGCCTCAGGTTTAACCTGAGGGAAAGCCTCAATAGAAAGGACAGAGGGAGAGGAGAAGAAGAAGAAAAGAAAAGAAAAGAAGAAGAGGAGAGGGACAATTTTTTAAAGGCCTAGGGGGCCTATTTATACTTTTTTGGAGAGAAGAGGGGAAGTTTCTAGAGTTTCTCTAGAATTTTTAAATTTCCAACGTTTTTCTAAATTTTTCGAAATTTTTTCGGAATTTTTTGGAATTTTTTCGGATTTTTATGGGCCCCACACGATTTAAAAAAAAAAAAAAAATTCAAAAAGCATTACCGCGCGCGGCTAACCGCGCGGTCAGCCAAGCAACGCGCCTGTTCGCGCGCGGCACGCGCTCGCCGGCGCCGCCGGCGGCAAGCGGCGGCCGGCCGGCCAGCCGGCCGGTTCGGCCGCCTACGCGTGTCTTGGCCCGATTTTCAGCCCGGACGGTCCGATTCGAACGTTTTTGGGGTCCCCGGACACGTTTTTCGACGTTCCGGACTCGATTTCGACATTTTCGGAGCTCAACGGGGCCTCTATGATCAAGTTCGAGCAAGCCATTAATTTTTGGAACGCAATTTTTTGCGATTCGGCCAATGTAAATTTCAGAACAAGTATTTTCGGACTCCTGGAGCTTCGACGTCCGAAAATAGGGGGGCAACTGATACGTCATGCGAAAATTAACTCGATCGGGCACGAATCTCGAGGCAAAAATCAAGTTGGAAACTTCAAAAATTAAATCTGGGAGCACCTGAATTCTGATTTCAGCGAGCTTATAGTCAAACTGAGCGTCTCGGAAATACGAATCCAACGACACCAAATTCGACCCAATCCGAGTCCAAATGGATCCAAATCATGGATCCGAAGCGCTGTTGGAAGGTTCAAACCACTATTTGAGTTACCAAACGGACTCCGATTTTGACGAGCTTATACTCGAATCGAAGGGCTCGACAAGACAAATCCAACGAGCCCAAGATCACAGAATTCCGACATCACTAAGGTCTTCAAATGTCCATTGAACGGTGTATGATCGTAGGATTCAATATCGGCCGTCCATTGGACCACTCCCTATTCGCCCCTGATCTCATGCCTATTTACGGGCCATGCCACTCCAGAAAATCTATAAATAGAGCCCTCATTTCTCATAAGAGGGGGCTCAAGCAAGAAGAGAAGGAGGAGGAGAAGGAGGAAGCACCTCCTCGAGAGCCGCCGGACCACCGTCGGACCACCGCAGAAGCACCGCCGGACCTCCGCCGGACCGCTGCAAGAACCTCGCCGGACCATCGCCGGAGCCTCGCCGGACCACCTCCGCAGTTTCGCCGCACCACCATCTCAAGGCCCGACGTTTAAGCCCGATGTTCAGGCTCGACGTTCTATTGAAGGTTCGACATTCAGGCCCGACGTTCCGCTGAAGACCCGACGTCCTGCTTAAGGCCCGACGTTCAGTCCCTACGTCCCGCTGAAGACCCGACATCCTGCTTAAGGCCCGACGTTCAGTCCCTACGTCCCGTTAAAGACCCGACATCCTGCTTAAGGCCCGACGTTCAGACCCGACGTCCTACCCAAGGCCAGACCATCAACACCCGATCTTCCAAGTGACACTGGGTCTAACACCTGACGGTCCTTCTGACCTCTGTTGCCTACCACTGTCCATCCGACCTCCATCACCAGACAACGGTCTTTCTGACCTCGGTCTCCTGCCGACTACGGTCCTTCAGGCCTTCGTCGCCTACTATGGTCCATCCGACCTCCATAAACAGACAACGATCTTTTTGACCCCGGTCTCCTGCCGACTACGGTCCTTCCGACCAGACAAATTTGGATATGTAACTCCTAACATGTAATGCAATCTATATGATGTATAGTTGCTACATCAATACAAGGCCTTCTCCAAAGGAAGGGCCTCATTTGTAATCGACTGCAAATACTAATGGATTCATTCAAACTGGGCCAGGCCCCGTGGTTTTTCCCCATTTTCAGGGGTTTTCCACGTAAAAACTCTGGTGTCTCTTATGAATGCTACACCCTCTCACTTATCTGATTGTGTGCTGGATCTTCGTAAAACGCTAAGATGTTAAACCATATATTTCTCTACCGCCGCGAATATTCCAGGACGCAACAGTTTGGCGCCGTCTGTGGGAACCTGGTTCCCAAGTGGGGGGCAATTTTGGCTCCAACCTCAAAAGGTTATTCGACTGCTATTGATGCGTTAATTTCATGGAATCAGATCCAGACTGGGGGGCAACCTTAACATCAATTTTAGTCAAGAAGATCCCTCCAAGACTTCTAAAGCAAAGATAATATTTAAGGAAACTCTCGGCAAATACATGGAAGCTTCCGATAAAATTCAAACCATGTACAGTCCCTTCTAATAGAGGCACCAATGACGGCGACTCAATAACTAGAAGCCATTTATCAAACACTTGGTATTGCTCGGTATACATTCAGACCGTTCGGTTTTTGACCGGACGTAATAACATCTCTTCTAATAGAGGCACCAATGACGGCGACTCAATAACTAGAAGCCATTTAGGCCAAGGCCAAATGGTTGACCAAATGGCCGGCCAGGACGAACTGCTAATGAAGGATGGCCGTAGGGTGATTTTAATGGTGGACCGATTGGACTCGCCAGTACGTACGATCTGATTTTAATTCTTTATAAATTTGAGATCGATCCATAACTTTTAACAATGCATAAGAAAGCCTTTACCTGTAATTAAAGAAGGTATTATTATTGTGCAATTTGAACCATATGAGTCATCTCCTATGATGATATTTGAATTATATGAGAAGTCTTCTATGATAGTAGAAGTTTAGGCCCTCTAATGATCATCTATAGTTAATGTCCATCAAACGTTTTTAAAATTACTTAGTTTCCCATCATGTTAGGCAGTCAACATACTAGCTAGCCATCCCCAACACAAATGTTTGACAGTTACAAAAAATTCGAATGCAAACATATGCTTATTTATTATCTTTTTGATCGACTTATAAACTTTCTCCTAATGTCTATCACTCTTTACCAACTTTCACATCTTCAGACTCCTCTTATTGCTATCATGAAATATATCTCCTACTTAACTCTATACTATAATATTAAATCATTATTTAATTTTAGGAAAGGAATACCTTTAGCTAATATTTGAACAACACTAACATAGCTATTTCAACTACTTTAGCCTCATGCTCTTCAAGTTTTTTACATAATTTTTTTTTTTATCTCCAATATGTTGATTTCAATATAATTATGTGTATGTGATATTTTCTTACAATCATAAAATATGAAATTATCCCTATCATAATTAATAAATATTCTAGCCTGCAATATTTTAAATAAATAAAATATTTAAATAAGTTCCTATCTTTAAAAAAAAGCCAAAAGAATCTCTAACATTCTAATCGATCCGTTTTAATAAAGTAACCAATAGTTTATCACGTCAAGCAACTCATACAATATGATTGATTTGTTTAATTTTATAAAATGCGCCTAATTGGTCGTCGACAATGACGCTCATTTGTAATATTTTTGAATGTGAAGGGTCCCTTCACGTTTCAACATTTAATTTATAATTAATTAAATATTTCCTTAAGAAAATAAAATAAAGGGAAGTATAATTAATACAATGAAGAAAATCGGGTTTGAAGGTAGACGAATTGTTGTATTGAATTAAATTAAAGTTTTATTATTACCGTTTAATTGATTTATTTTTTTTGTTTGACATTTTCATAGCTGGAACTAAGAGGCGCCAAAAAATAAGTCTAAATGTAATTTGTTTTTGAATGAGAATATAAATTGCTGAAAAATTAGAAGAAAGAAATCAAAGTTTTAAAGAATTTAAACCAAAAGAATAGAAATTAGCTTGAGTTATTTTGGGAGATTTACATATGTATCGTTAAAAGTTTCCTCGCTTACATTTCACATCTAACTGCCCAGTCATCAAGCCTGCCCCCACTGGTCCTGTCCTCCTTAATTGCCTTTGGTCTGGTTCTTAACCGTCACCCTTATACTTTCTTAAACTGAGGAAATTGCACGGGATCCACTCACAAAGCAATGATAAGATCCAGCACATGAGCTAGCTAGTAAAAGTGTAGGACACAACTCACATTGACATGTTGGTTGAAAGCTTATGCTTCCAATTAACAGGTCTTGGGTTCGAGTCTTTGTGTATGAGTTGTGTGTGTGAGTTTGACTTAAATGGCCTAAATGTCCAAAAAAAAAAGTAAAAGTGTAGGGTGTCAATATTTGACACGATCCAAAAATCCAACTCAAATTCAACCTGAAAATTTCGGATTATGATCAATCCGGACCCGAAACGGGTCGAATTTGGGTTCAGCAAATTGACCCGTTTCAAAATTAGTGTTGGATTCAGGTTGACCCAATAACCCAAAATTGACCTGTTTTTTTACCCGAAAACCCATTTATGACCTCGAAACATGAGATTGATTTGTTTTTGAACTACTTTTGACTCAAAATCAGAAATTAACCCATTTTTTGAACAAAAAATTGCTAATTTTTTGTCCGTCTCGGGTCATTCAGGTTCTGTCGGGTTGACCCAGACCCGAAGCGGGTCGGGTTCGAGTCAGAAAAACCGACCCGTTTGCAGAAACGGGTCGGGTTCGGGTTTACCCGAATAATACCGGGTCAATTTCGGGTTTGACCCGAATCCATCCCGTGACCCGAAATTCACACTCCTAGAAAAGGGGCTACATCAATATCCAGTCAGTCTGTTAATAGTGTTAACTAGGAGAAATTATTATTTGTGGAGATCAGACACAAATAACCATTCAGTTTGTCTCTGTGAACAGTAATTGAGCTTTTACTGTTCACCACTGCATTTTTACTGTTGGTAGAGACAAAATTGGACGTTATCTCTATCCGGTCTCCACACCTAATAATCTCTCGTTAACTAAGGTGTAGACAATGTAAAATATGAAATTTAGATGTGAAAATAGGTAAATGAGGATGTTTGAGTGGTATGTATGTAAATACCGGCCTATTATTATTTTTTTAATTACATGGTTTTTAAATTTTAGTATCTGCATTCTAATTTTTTATTCTAAGATAAATTATATCAAAATATTATGATTTTTCTTTTCATTCAATTGGGTTTTAAGATTCCCAAGTTCTTTCCCTTTTCATACAAGCCAGGAGTTCCCTACAATGGCATTGGCTGTGAGTTTCTTTCAACGAGTCGCTACCCTACTTTTAATTAAATTGACGTATACGTCTTGCACTCTTGATAGTTGATATGCAGCAAAAGTCTAAATTCAACTTGTCAGTTTTCTCCCAAGCAAATATCTCCTACAAAGAGAACAAATCAATTCACCGAAAATACTTGGTTTTATTTGGCAAAATATCTTGAGCTGTTTAACTTACAAAAAAATGTTCATCATCTAATTTGTGTTAGTGCCGTATGAAATTTCACTGCGTTGATCAATTTATACTGTTGTGTCGGATCTTAACTCAATTTCTCGTGTTCGCTGAGAGTGTAGGGGATTTACCCGCAGCTTAGGTTTGAGTGCTTTGCAATTGAACTTTTTTTGTTCGTACAACGTCATGGTACAATGTACCCGAGTTTCCCTACATTGTATTCCCGACAATGGTACAATAACATTGTTGAACCCTCCACAATTGGAAAATGTCTTGATATGGCATGAGTCCTTTGAAATGATGTAAGTTGTTCAAGGGTTCTAAGAATCAAGTGGAAAGCACACTTCTAGCAAAATCGTTCATATCTTATTTGTCTATGCTCATCTTAATCTTCACTCTCTCCATCTTTTTACTCTTCATTCTATTGAAATTTTATGAGTCTTGCTAGTAAGATTCAGATAATGCCACAAACATAGATGGACCGTAGTCTGCTGACGGTGGTTAGAGGGCACAGTCGGACGACGGAGTTCAAGGAAAATGATATCGAGCGACAGAGGTTGGATGGACCGTTAGAGGTCTGTAAAATTCAATTAAGGGTAACTGTATTGTCTTTCTTCTCGATAAACTTGATTAAAAACATCAAATTCACAAAATTTTTATATAAACTAAAATAAAAAAGAGTGTAATATATTAATAATTAATTAAAATTTATATTTAATTGATTATAAAATATATTAAATACATTTGAAATATTTAGTTAAATATCCTTACTCAATTTTTTTCATTCAAATAAACCACCCGTTTATATAAAATGTAACCATTCACTTCTCAGTCATGATAACCCAAATTAAGATTTAATAATGAAAATTAAATTTAAAAAGAAAATGGCTAACCTAAGTTTAGCCTCACGGCGTCAATGAACGAGCGGTTCCTGATGTGGCCGTTCTCAGGATCTGGTGAGCGATAACAATCAGCGAGTAGTGAAGACTGAACCAATGTAATGGCAGCAAAGCAAATCATGACTGTGGGTCCACCTATCCAACCTAGGTGGCCCACACTCCACGCAAGAGAAAGAACACCTGACCCGATCACCGCTGTTATTATGTGGGCGCAAGCACTCCATAGAGTCCCTGTTAATAATTACAAAACAGGAAATTTAAAACCTTTTATTTTTATTTTTCGCTTAAATCTTGCAAAGAAATTCAAAGCTAATTTTGTTATTTAAGATTATTTAAAAGTTTTAAAATTAAAATTGATTAATGTGAAACTTCTTATATTCTGTTGCGCCATATCTAAAAATATGAATAATTATTTATTTTAAAACATGATCACCGCATCATAACACAACTTTTTTTTATATTAAAATTTCATTTGGAATAATTTTTTATTATTTTACTTTTTAGGTCGCAATCCTTATTTTTAAAATTTCATTTAAGATATTTTTTTATTATTTTACTATTTTAGCCCTATCCGTATTTTTATTTCTTTGCTACTTTTAATAATTTTTTTACCTAAGAAAATGCTTTCTACAGCAATTTAAAAAAATCACTTTCTCTGCAACAATTTTGACTAGGGGTGTCAATTCGGGTCAGCGGGTCGGGTTCGGGTCGAATCCGGAACTGACCCGACATTTTCGAGTCAACCCGAATCCGACCCGTTTTTTAAAACGGGCCAGGTTTTCAGACCCGAACCTGACCCGATTCGGGTCCGAGTCAACCCGACAAGAATGACCCGAAGTTGCCCTAAAATTGCTAATTTTCGGGTAAAAAATCGGGTCAATATTCGATTTTCTGATCAAAATCGGATCAATCTTGGGGTTTCGGATCAAATATGAGTTTTCGGGTCAATTTCGGGTTGCTGGGTCAACCCGAACCCGACCCGGTTTTTAAAACGGGTTGATTTGTTCAACCCGAACACGACCCGCCCGAATTTTTACTATTTTTTAAAATAATTTTTATTCAAATCATGAAAAAAATAGTGGCTAAAATCTATCTCAAATAAAATTTTTATAAAAAAACTGCAGCCATCTCAAACGGGTTCTAAAACGCAGCTTATTTTCTGCAGCTTATTGCAATTAAGCTAGAGTTGGATTTGATCGAATAACTAAGGTGATATTTATTTGTATAAACAGATCATTGTGGCCTACAGAATCTGGCAAATTCGTTTGAAAAAAGGAGAAATTCTCTTTCGAAGGCGAAGAAGAAAGAAGGCAGCTGAAGGGATTTAAAAACTGGCTTTGCTTTCGTTTTCATTCAAGGCTTACTTGTTGATGAATCAGAAAAATTAAAAGAATGTTCAGATCTTAAAAATCAAAATGGAACTTAAAAATGGAGAACAGTACGATGAAAAAGAAGAAAAAATAAGAAATTTTCTGAACCAAAAGTCTGATTAAGAAGAGAGAAGACAATAGAAACAATCTATGATCATAGTAGTTATTCCTTCCATTTCAAAAAAAAAAAAAAAAAAAGAATTCAGATTGGAGGTGGATGAGATGTACCCGTTCTCTCTGTTTGCGCTTCAGAATCATCTGATAGCTTTGGAAGATTGGCAACCAGAGGAAAGCTTTCAGCTTCATCTCCTTCCTTCCAAAACCCCATGGCCGCTGCCTTCTCTGACAAACAGAGGATGCTTATGAGAAGGGCTTTCTGAATTTATTATTGCTCTTCTGTGGTTTAACTCTGTTGTCATGGAGAAAAAGATTGATGGTTTCTTGTGGGATTTTTAACAAGTAGGTCAACTAGGTAAAATTGAATAATATGGCATAAACAGGTATTTAGGTAGTCGTGCACCACCTTTTAGCCCGTGTGATGTGAGATTAGCATATGAGATTAGGGAGAAGAAAAAAAAGAGGAGATGGAGTAAAAAAAAAGGAGAGAAACACTATGGAAAAGTATTTTGATGGTGGAAGCTTTTCTTTTTGACTCTATGGCACTTGCACTAGAGTTGTTTAAGTTCTGTCCTACTCACTTCCTTCAATGGATTAATTATTCTATGCGGACATCGTTCATCATCAGGAGATCAACCAGAATGTGCCACGTCTTCCCTTCGCTTGGTACCGCCGCTCGGTACCGCTGACGTGATGCATTCTGATTGGCCTCCAGAAGATGTTCTGCGTCCGGCCTCTACAAAATAATTTATCTCCTTCACTATATAGGATTTGCTACAATAACAAAAACAACAACATTAAGCCTTTATCCCACTATATGGGGTCGGATACATGAATCTATGATGTACAGAATTTACAAGAGGATAAAAAGATCAACAATCATTAGTGCTTAGTTTGATATAAAGACAAATAAATATTATGAGTTTATATAAGGATCATTGTCTATTGCTTTTTATGATTAATTTTGTAAGTTTATTCAGGATGCATGTGATACATCATTTGAAAATCTAATTATGAGACAAGAATTTCAAGGTACTATTTGGATGAGAAATTTTTAAAATTACAATAGGGATCATCTGGACTCTGATTTTAACAAATTTATAGTCGAATTGGATGTCTTGATGAAACGAACTCATGGACACTAAAATTAACCTAACCAGAGTTTGTAAGTTTCCATCTAAGAGTATGTAAGTTCAAATAAACTCAAATCAAGCACGTAAAGCACAGTGCGAAATATTTGAATATTAATTAGATAACCAAATGATCGATTAATATATAGTGCTTATAAGATGTATATGTGAAACATATTTGATTGAAGAAATATCTTCATTTTACTTCTATATATATCGAACATGATATTAGCTTAAGTGGACAAATAATAGAGGTGAAGTCCAAGATGATGTATAGGGCTTCTCAATTTTAATCTTCATAGTAACCCTTCATATTACAAAGAGTGATCTTGATTTTTAACATTACTAGAATAAGGGGCTACTAGAATTATATGCTTTTTAATTATGAGCATGCCACGCATTTATTAAAGTTATTTGAATTGACAATCTTTGATAAGATATTTTAGATTTCTCAAAAATATAAATTTTATGTAGTTGATTTGTCACCTAAAAAATCTATTTAATTAAGTACCAAATTCAATACATTTTAGAATTAGAAGTTTCTAAAATAAAAATTAGGATTATTTGAACTTCAATTTTAGTAAATTTATAGTCAAGCAGAATATCTCGAAGAAACAAATCCCATGGAACCAAAAGTAATTTGATTTGAGTCTGAATGATGAGCCCATATAACACACTTGAAGCATAGTTAAAAATTTTAGAATATTAATTAGAAGAGCAAATGATCCACAAATTTTTTGTGCTTATAGTCAAAGCAAGGTTCTCAATGAGACAACCCAAAGAGCTGAATATCTCTTAATTTTGATATTATTAAGGCCATCAAACATTAGAAAAAAGTATCAAGGGGGAGTACTCTGTACTAATTAATATACATTTTTGAATTTTAACTATATTTATGATGAATGTTGTGTTTAAAATTTATAAATGGACCCCTTTTTTCTAAATGAAAGGGGATGGACTAAGATTTGAAATATGAGAGCATTTATAAATCATAGAGCTCCCTCATTATCACAATGTGGCCACTCGACCACTATCATTAAACCATCACTACATGACATCAACCATTTGCCTAATATCGCCAAAATATTGGCATCAAATCACACCACTACTCAACCATAATTGCCAGGCCATTACGACTCGATCACCTCCACCAGACTGTTGCTTGATCATCAACAATTTCATCACTCGTGACCACTAATAACATGGATGTAAGCCACCACCTACAAGGCTATTACATGCCATTAACTCCATCACCAATATCCACCGACTTTGTTATCCACCTCAATCAATAACATCAATGCACATTATTACTTTTAAGATTTATGTATATGTCGTTGACACCAACACCCATCAACTTTGTCACTCATTATCACCAATAATATCGACAAATGCCATTAATTACAAAGTCGATGCATATTATTGACACACATATCAATTTTCATCTACTTCATCATCTATCATCATCAATAACATCAACATATACTATCGTTTATAAAGACAATGTATACTATCAATACTAACTCTGATTCACAACGTCAAAATCAATATTTATACTAAAATTTTAACTCTTGTATTATCCCTTAAAATAAGAAATATTAATTATATCACAAATGATCTCTTGAAGACTACTTCCATGCCTTAAGGCTTTTCCAACCTTCATCGCGGCACTCATTCTCTATAGTTAGCATTTACTATATTGTCTTAAGATATTCCATAATTACCATGAATGGTATAACTTAAGATAAAAGATATGTGCTACTGGAATAATTTGAATTAAGTTTACCCTCATAGTTTTTTTCTCTTTTTTAGTTTTTACATAAAAATATTTGTGTCTCTTGCAACGCTTCTTGAATGCTTAATCTTCATACAAAGCATTTTCTCTCTACCATCTTTAATATTTTATCATGAAATAATTTGCATCGTTCGTGGAAAGCAATTGTAAGTTGGCGGGCAACTTTTACGACAATCTCTAAAAGTTGTTCGCTTCAATATCATTAGCACGATTGTAATATGGCAATTCCCTTTACCATATACTACTTCATTAATTTTGTAACAAACATGTCAAAGTTAGTCCCTTCAAATACAATATTGAATGGACAACATCTTATATAGTCATGGTTGTAGTAAAAAAAAATTCTCAATTATTTAATCTATTATTATAGTGGTTTCATGAAAAGCAGAGCGGGACTGCAACCTTCGTTGCAATATAAAAATGACATTCATATTAATCTCCTAAGCATAATTATAGTCGAGAAAGTCTTTTAGTACGATATTTTTTCTATGCATTCTAAACAAAGCCAATCGACAATCATAATTAAGGGACAAATGATGGTAATTAATTTAAATTTGATGACTAAAAAACACTTATTCATCTCATGGGCCTTTTGCATTCCCAGCCAGAAGGCCCATCCTCTCTTCTGATGGGCTGCCCAGGCCCAATTCTCGATTGGCTTCAAGAAAGTCCATAGCATTAATAGAACTTAAAAGAAAAAAAAATGCTTACATTCACATTTGTCTTTATTAAAGATTTGATATTAAATAATATTTTAATTTTAAATAATTAGAGTGATTTTTTTTTTTACTTAGATAGAATAGCCATAATCATCAATTGTATATAGATTCATGCAATTGGAATTTTAATTAAAGCTTAATTATTTTAGCACTAAGATTATAGTTATGATATTAAATTGAATATTATATTTAACTATTAAATTTCTATAAATCTTATATGCATACAAAGAAAAGTAATAGATGTGTAGTTAAATTGAGTATTTTTAGTTAATATTAAGTTTAATAACAATATAGTATTCATAATTGTTATTTGCTATGGATAAAAATAAAAATAATGTGATTTTGAATTAGAGTTTTTTAATAGTTTGCTTAATGTTGAAATTATTTTATTAATATTAATAAATTTATGAAATAATTATTTTAATTTAAAACATAATTAGTCATTCATCATTGTTGATTGTGTATATTATATTAACAAAATTTCTTGCATTTGCATTTAAAAAAAATGCTTTTGAATTTTATTTATGAAATATAATATTTTATAATTCATACTAGATTCATTTTTAATGTTAATTTGAATGCTATTATTAAATTATTAAATATATTATTTTATATTGCATGCGTTTAAATCATTTTCTTAACACATTATACACCTTTATATTTTGTGCTTATTATGCTTGGCATGATCATTTAAATTATTATGTATTCATAACATGCACACATACATTTATTAGAAGTTCTATTTATTAAATCTAAGTTACTTAAATTTGATTTAAGTGGATGATTCGTCAATAGTTATCTCTAGCTGTTACATATTTACAAATTATGTGATCTTTATTTACTATATTACATATTCATGTTTCTATATGAAATGCGAGTTTATTAGAGCTATATTATTATTATGTTATGCTAATTATGTTTGTATTACAGTGAAATATAGGTTAGAAAATTTTATAAATATAACTAATTAGGGATTGACACTCTTTTATGCATGGTTTTATCACTTTACACCAAATTCACTATTTACATTGTTTGCTTATGGATACATTCGCATTATGGGTTGGAGACTATAGAAAAGTGTAAGGTTATAGTAGGCTTATACACTATTAACATATAGGCTATGCAAACTAGAAATAAAACATACATATGCATAGGCAACATATAAGCTCATCATATTGGACATACATATGCAACATAGACCTATAGCTTATGAGCTTCTAGCCTTTAGTGATGCTAATCATATCAAGCCCTTGTGAGTATGCATATAATCTAGGATCTGTACATTCTAGAATAGATAACATAGACATAAATTACATACATATGAGCCTCTTCTTCATATATACAATGTAGGATATATCCATCTCGTCTCAATTTAGAGACAACTCCTTTTTTACTTTCACATATAATTTTGGTTGATTTGATTGCATTCCTAATCTAGACAGGATGTAAGTTCAAGCTTTTGTCTTCTTTACCAAATTGAAAAGATAATGAGACTTTCATGGTCACACATGAATAAGTTGAAAGTCAAATTTTGTATTGTTCTCTACTATGTTAAGGAGCTATTCATGCTTAATTTATCTCATATGATCAAAGTGTAAGTCCCATCATTTTCATCATTCTATTTCATTTGTTGTATCTCTTCTACTAAATTGAGCAGATATTTTGAGACATCCATTATATTTGGATTTTCTTGGTCACACACTATAAAGTTGTAAGCCTCTTTTCGATATCTACTTCTCCACATTAAAGATATGTTCGAGCATGCTCAATTCCTCATGATCAAGTTGTAAGTCTAACTCCTTTGATGTATTCTCTACCACATTGAGAAGATGCTTAAATATGTCCCATCCTTTCTACCTTATCATGTTCATATTTTCTATCTATATGTCTCAACTTTGAACATATATTTATATTTTTCATGCTTATACCATCTTCTCTATCATATTGAAAAGGTATTTGGGCATTATTAATCCCACATAATTGAGTTAAAGCCCTACCTTAGGTATTGTCTTCTCCATATTGAGAAGATATCTTCCTTTCCTATCCCTTTGATTTAAAACCTAGATAGCCTTGTCAGCCTTGACTCCATCATATGATAGTATAGTGTAATTCTCGGCTGTCAGCCTAGAACTAAGATCAAACCTACGATTTATGAGATCCCCTTTAATAAGATAACCCATGATTAATCACAAGAATTTTCATGTTGCAAATGACTAAGTATACTATGGCACAAATAAACTCAAAATGATAGGACCATAGTATCTTGATCAGGAACATCATGTATACTTGATAGGTTAGTTTTCACTTTCCTACACCCATTCTTTCTTTCTTTTTTTTTTTCCTACTAGATGGGTGTTATCATATTGCATCATAAGTCTAGCCTTAAACATCTCTTTATAATCAATGTAGGGTTATAAGTCTCTCTTTCATATCCACTTTAGCAATTTTTTATCTACCTTTCTTGATTACTAGGATGTTTATCCCTTCATCATCCATAAAGCCTTACAAAATACATTTTGACTTTAATCTGAATGGAACTACATTGATCTTAATTAGTTTGAATACAATCATTAACTCATTAATCTAGAGTATTCTAGAATACAAAAGGAATGTAAATAATCTTAGGAGCTTTCTCCTTTGCAAAACCCCGACACCTACAATTAAAATAAATCCAATAGGAAGCCACATCCTCGCATAGGAAATCTTTGTGATAGATAAACTCAATCTATCTTTCACTGACACACTCGAACCTAAGATTGCACTAATTAGCCGCGAATAATCCTTTACAACAACATTTCGAGCACCTTTTGAAGCCTACACTTGATTATGTTGTTATATGCATGATAGGATTTATCAGTGCATTTCATATCATCACTAAAAGATAAAATCAAGTTTCCAAATATTGTTCTTGAATTATAAAAAAACTCTTAGTCAGAATTCTATTTCTTGCTTTTTGTCCTCAATTCTTTAAAAAAAAAAATTATTTGCTAGATTATGAACACTATCCTACAATATATACTAGCTATAAAGGAGTATGTAACTACAATAGTATCAGGATAGGAAATATTCTTAAGGTAGATAAATTTGAAGGATTTGTTTTGGAGGTGGAATGTCAATGGTTTAATTTTTTGGAATTTTGGAACCATCCTTGTCAAATTTAGAATTTGTAAAACGTTCACAGTTAGAGGTCGTCAAATATTTTGATTTTGGTTAAATTTGGGGAATTAACAATATTGTCTATCAAATTTAAGCTTCATTAGAAATTCAATATTAAAATAACATTGAATATATTTTAAATGCTACCATATGCATTCTACATTTAGAGGAGTGGATTTTCTCTTCATTAAAATCAATTTTGTCTTCTCCACTCCACCTTTTATCCTTAATAGAAGCTATTATAAATAAGAAGATTTGCTATGATCTTATAGTTTATCTTCCTTCATTTTATTAGTTCTATCTTTTTTAAATAATAAATATTAATCTTTTTCAAATCAATAATATAATATTTATTCTATCATCTTTTTATCTATTTTATCTTCAATCTATATTAATTTTTGTATAGAAAATCAATTAATGAAATGATAAATCTTACTATTATCATATATCCATTAAACTCCTTCAAAATTATTATTATTTGTTGTCATTTGTTCATTATGAGACATACAAAAAAAAATAAATTTAATCAAATATAAATTGATTTTTTCAAACAATAATCATATTCAAAGGGAGATGACGGGAAGAGTTAAATAAATATGTGCTAAAGTAATTAAAATATTTCTAATATTTAATTAAATTTAAAATTATAAGAGAATGAAATTTATTCCATATTTTTAGTGATGCAATGTTGCTTTCTAAAATATTTTATGAAAGGAGTTTTGGAGAATATAATCATGGCTCATTCTTTATTAGTTCATGGATCGTTTTGTGGGCCTAGCAAACCAAGCCCAGCCCATTCTGATAGGCCCGTTGAAAATGCAGATTGAATGGTGTTCAATGTAAAGCTGATGTTATTGATAGTTGAAGGCATTAGTATTGCTTGTGGTTGTTATAAATCATACAGAACATTATAGATCATTTGCAAATTTATTATTTATATTAAGAATTTCAGATATGAATTATTAGTTGATTTTAAGAGTGAAGTGGCCTAATAAGATAAGATTTTTCTCTTTTCAATTTGATTTTTGATTCATAGTTAGATTTTTTTTTTAAATATGTGAAGTTAGATTATATATTATTGAATTGTCAATTTTTCATGATCTATTAATTGTCGATCGGTGATCACCGATGTCTAATAGGGTATTTTTCTAACTTGTCAATTCAACATGATCGAAATTAAATCATCATGCAGTTCAAGTAGGTTCCTGCCAGTTTTATGTAACACAAATTTTTTTAATTCACCGGACTAGCAAATTGATCAGTTTAAATATGACACCTAGTTTAGTTGAGTTAATGCATTATATACTTGAACCTTTAAAAATATGCACTTATCCACAATTAGAAAAGATGTAATTACGAAATTGGAAGATCTTGCTTGTTCGATTATAATTGTTGTGGAGATTATAGGAGAAATAGCACTAAGATAGTGGTGACAATTAGACGATATCAATCAGACAATAGTTGTCGGAAAACGACGATCAATTGATGGTTTGAGCAATAACATCAGTCAAATGATATGAAATGGACTATAATATTCATTGGATGTTGGTTGGACGCTAACGACTGAACAACAATGTTTGGGTGATGGCAATCAATCGAAGGCAATGGTTGACAATAACTATCAACATTAAACATATGGTAAACCTTCAAAGTTATTCATAATTCAACGATCTCTCTCCAAAATTTAGGCCTCTTTAATGTGAAAAATATGAGTCTATTTATAGTAATTTTTGAGTGGAATTTTAGTTAACTAAGACAAAATTTTATAACATTCCATGAGACAACTCATATTGAACCTTTGATCATATATCAAATTATTCAATATCTTAGTGCATGAAAGACATCAAAATTAAATGATTTTGTGATTGTTGGATTCTTTTCATCGAATCATTTGATTTGGCTATAAGCATATAAAATTAATTACAAACAAAACAGACAGAAGCAATTTTCTTAGAAATTTCATTGCTTGTCGCTTGAGGTCAGCGTTGGGAAAATAGTAAAAAAAAGTATGAATTAATTTTGTTAATTGTAATGTATTGTGTATTTTATTTGTTTTAATGAACTATAATGACAGGAACTCATTTTTATCTGATGTGATTGAGACCTTGTAATTTATGATTGTTTTGTTAATTAATTAATTTTGCTAATTGTAATGATATGTTTGTTTTATTTATTTTATTAATAATTATAATGATAGGAACTTAGGGCTGCAAATGAACCGAGCCGAGCCGAGTATGTGAGTGTTCATGTTTGTGTTCATTTAATATCAGCTTGTTCAAGTTTTGTTCATGTTTGTTCGAGCTTTAGCATTTGTGTTCATGTTTGGTTCATTATCAGTTCATGCTCGTTCGTTTAATGTTAATCGAGCTTGTTCACGAACATATTTAACGAATTTTTTTAACTATCAAATAAACACGTTCATGAATATATCTATGAACAAACACATTTATAATAAAATCAATTGTATATGTAACAGAGGTAATGATTATTTATATTTATTAATTCTATAGTCAGGTATTAATTATTTTTATCGAGCTTATTCACGAGTTCAAAATCGAACGCGAATCGAGCTTCTTATCGAGCTTAATGTCGAGCTTGCTCATGAACTTCAAATGATGTTGTTCGCAAACATAAATGAGTCGAACACATTAGTGTTCAAGTTTGTTTATTTAAGAATCGAGTATTTAAAATATTGTTCAAGTTTGTTTATTTAGTTAATTAAACGATCTCAAACGAGCTTTAATCGAACCGAACAATGAATAGCTCGTCGATCGTTTGGTTCGCTTGTAGCCCTAAAGGAACTCATTTTTATATGGTGTAATTGAGGCAAGTTATGTCCTTGAAATTTAAAAAAAAAAACGAATTAATGTGATAGAGTATCTAAAATATTCTAATATGAATATTAAAAAAGAAATATATCAAAAAGGTCCATGAACAAAACATGTATAATTTGAAGAAAAAAAAAACATAATTAAATGGTCTAAAATAAGCACCAAGAGCAAGGAATATAATGCATGATTTTTGTTATTGCAGCACCTTCTTGCTGTTTTTGCGCTCTTTTGAGCTTTTGCTCAATTTTTTTACTGGGCAATTTTGCCTTCTTTACATATTTCTAATATCTTTTTCATTTATATACGGGCTTTGCCCAAATTTTTTATATTTTTAAAATGTTTATATGAGCTGACATCTATGCTAGGGCTATAAACGTACCGAGACGAGTCGAGCATTTGCTTGTTCATATTTGTGTTCATTTATTATCAGCATGTTCATGTTCGTTCGAGTTTGATTCTATATTTCATGTTCGGGTTCAAGCTTGATTCATTTATGTTGATAGATGTTCATATTTGATTTGTATTTGGTTTATATTTTGTTTCTTTTATGCTTATCGAGTTTTAAGAAAATAAACCTTATCAAGCTATAACTGAGTTTTACTTTTAAATTAAACGATTATGAACTAGTTTTTATTGAGTTGCGCCTCAAGCATATATCTTACTTATCTTTAAGAAGCAATAGAAAAATCATCCCAAACGAAGCCTTACAAAATTCACTATCATGATTTATTCAACTATGATAACTCATATTATGATGATTATCACAACACAGATTATGATGAAGCCTATATAATATAAATAATCGCAGTAAAATTTTAGTGCTTGTTTCCCTTAGTTCTCAAAACCATTGTGATTTGTTATATGAATGAAGCATCCTGTTGTCATATGTGAAATATAATAGTCTTAATTACTTTCTCAAGGAAATATTAGATGTATTGCCCAATTTAATTCTCCATAAAATCATAAAGAATTGATCATTACTATTGCGTCCTGTAGTATTCGCAAAGATAGATAAATATAAAATTTAACGTCTTAATTTTGTACGAAAATCCGACACGCAATCAGATAAGAGAGAGGGTGTTGCATTCATATGAGACATTAGGATTTTTATATGGAAAATCCCTGAAAAGGGGAAAAACCCATGGGGCCTAGCCCATTATGAATGAATCCACTAATATTTGCAGTTGATTATAAATGAGACCCTTCCTTGGGGGAAGGTCTTGGCTTGATGTACATCATATGGAGTACATTAAGTGGTGGGAATACAGAGAATCACTGTTGACGTGTTCGTTTGTTCAGAATGACCATAGTCTGGTGACGGAGGTCAAAAGGATTGTACTCGGTGGTCGACTTAAGTTGTAAGAACTGTAGTCGACGAGCGACGGAGGTCATAATGACCATTATCTGATGACGGAGGTCAGAAGGAAGGAGTCAGATAGAAATCTGGTGACAAGCGAAGGTCCGATGTTGGGTAGAAGTCCGACGTCAGTCAGCGGTAGGGGAGAACGTTAACTCCAGTGTTAGATGTAATTCGGGCAAAACTCCAGAATCACTTGGAGATAGAATTCCGGCGTCACTTGGAGATCTGGCTGAGTTTCAGCATTTCTTGAAAGTTGGGCAGAATTCTAGTGTCACTTGAAAGTCGGGCGGAACTCCAACGGTCGTCGAGGAGTTTCTTCCCTCCTCTTCTTCTCTTCTCTTCTCTTCTTCTTTTTCTTTTATTGCTTGGGTCCCCTCTTAAGAGAAGTGATGGGCTATTTATAGTTTTTTTAGGATGGCATGACCCATAAATATGAGGAGGATCGAGGGCAAATGTTGAGTGGATCGAATGGACGACCGATATTAAATCCCTTGATTCAGACATTTTAAAGTCTTAATGATATCGGAATTTTGCAATCTTGGGCTCGTTGGATTTGTCTTGTCGAGCCGCTTGATTCGACTATAAGCATGTCATATTTGGAAACTGTTTAGTAATCCAAATTTTGTATTAAACCTTTCGAATGTGCTTCGGGTCTTCGATTTGGACCCATTTGTGCTCGAATCGAGTTGAATTTGGTGTATTTGGGTTCATATTTATGAGACGCTCAGCTCGGCTATAAGTTTATTGAAATTGGAGTTCAGATGATCCCAAATTTAATTTTTGAAGCTTCCAACTTGATTTTTTTCCTCGGGATTCGTGCCCGATCAAGCTAATTTTTTATGACATATCAATTACAAAATGAAATTTTCTTAAGCATACATTTCACACAAATAAAAAATAATTTTCAACGTCGATAACAAGAAAATTGTACCAAAAAAAAAAAACGTTTTGCGCGCACTAAGGTCATCTCCAACCGAACGCCAAACGAGCGTATGGCGTCGTTCGGTCGCTCCAACCGAACGCCAAATTTTCCGCCATCTACTTGCAGGTGAACAGTGCGACGCCAATATTGGCGTCTCACTGTTCACGCACATCATTTTCGGCTCTCAACCGGAAAAACGCCCGAAAGGAGAACGATCGTTACCTTCCCATAAACACCTAAAATGACGTTCGATTGGAGCAGCCGCACGGCATTTTGGAGTTTTGCATTATTTTGCCATGAAAAATAGAGTTCTCGGTTGAAGATGCCCTAATTTTAGCATATTGAGGTGGTGGTTAATGGAGCCTTTTTTCTTATTGTCAGCTTTTTTTCAAACTAAAATATACCAATCAGTCATATTGATGACTGTTCAGGATTTGAACTTATTCATTTATCACAGACAATGACAATTTAAACTGTGCCATGCAAGCTTGCTACAGAAAAAAAAAAAAAAAAAATAGGCAACACTTAAAATTAGCTAGAACCGCTGCAAGTCCGCATAATTGATGTTCGCTACAAAGCTTTTTCACGGCGATTTTGTGACCATTGGGGAAAATGGTTGAAGCCTATGAATTAGCGGCTGTTTAAACCGCCACTATAGCTCTAGATTAGTAATGATTTAAACCATCGCTAAAGTGACAGTGAAAGAGCTCATTTCAATTTAATAGAGGGTGCAAAATACCTACAATCAACCTTAATATAGTCTAAGATATAGACATGGAAAGTATTTATAATCAACTCTTAACATATAGACATGGAAAGTATTTATAATCAACTCTTAACATCTTCTAACCTAATTCCAACCACAATTTTCAATAATACACGAGGAAAAAATAAATAAATCAGTGAGAAGAATATGAAGTTCTAAGTTCACACTAGCAGAAAGCTTAACGTTCAATCTACTCCCACTTTTCTATGTTAATTGGATGAAGCCACTTTAATTAACGTCACAAATTTGTCAATGGCAGACTCTACGAACCAGCTCAAACAATGGACAAATTATTACATCCGGTAACCGGATGCGGAGAATGGGTTCGGACATCCAATAAAAAATTGCCACGTCACTTACGCTTTTGACTGCGCTTTAGGTGCATTTTGACTGTGCTTTAGGTGCATTTTGACTGCGCTTTACCTGTACTTTTGACTAGGCTTTAACTGCGCTTTACCTGAGCTTTTGACGCGCTTAATTTAAAATAATATTTTATTAATATCCGGACATATCTCCTCATCCGGTGACCCCGGTGACCGGATGTAATAATTTGCCCAAACAATGAGCCTTTGAAAGTTGAAACTTCACTTAATCTTCCCCAAATTCCACCTTCCTCAAATCCTCATTTTCCAGAGCTATGAAAAAGTGCAAGTGGGGCATCTAACATACGCAAATTTAATGCTATGTTTTTCTTTTTCAAATTAATATTCCATTCAGAAGGGAAACTAATAGCACTTTAAACCACTAATAATATAAATTATTTCTGCAACGATTTTAAAAATACTGCTACTGACTGCTGCGAAATATGTCATATTTTAGTAGTGTTGAGAATATATAGTTCATTTTTATTTTTGTTTCTGAATTTACAACTTTGAAGACCAATATTAATGATGAAAGGTCTGCTAGTTGATGATGTAAGATAGTTTTTGTAAAATATTTAATTTCTTGTTGATTTTAGTTTATGATTCACCGTGAAGAATTACGACAGAAACATTTGTTCTCTCAAAGCTGTCAAACTTTTTTACTCGTAACTTTAACAACCCATACTTGTTGATGATGTACGATAGTTTTTGTAAAATATTCCTTGTTAATTTTAGTTTATCATTCACCGTGCAGAATTACGACATTACTGTTTTTCCTCTGAAAGTCGCCGATTATTTTACTCATAAGTACTTTAACAATTAATTAACATGGTCTACTAGTTGATGATGTAAAGATAGTTTTTGTAAAATATTTCTGATGGATTTCAGTTTATGATTCACTGTGTAGAGTTATGAGTTAAGTGTTCAGTAATCTTGTCGATAACTTTGACAACTAATATTTGTCACGACGAATCTATTAGCGATGGAATTTCCTTAAATTAAGTAAACTGCATCTGAAACCATCCCTCCTTAGAAGGTCCAGATCCACTACCTTTTGAAAGCAAATCAAGAAAGGAAGGAAAGAACAGACAGGGAAGAGGAGACGGGAAACCAGAGCAGTCAGAGAATAAACTGTTAATGTATTTCCTTAATGAGATAATACACGGCTTGCAGATATATAGCCTTAGGTACAGGTATATTTGTAATAACAGAGAAATTGTAAGGCATGTAAATGCGTGTATCCTCTAATATCGTCCCTCAAATTGATCATTCGAGGATCGAATGGTTAATTTGTTGCGGAGATCGTTGAACCTGGTGATGGAGAACGGCTTTGTAAAAATGTCAGCGATCTGATTTTGAGAGGAGATGTGAGCTAGAGTGATGGCGCCGGAGCTGATCTGTTGACGGATGAAATGGTAGTCGATCTCGATGTGCTTTGTGCGCGCATGGAAGACCGGATTTTTGGCTATAGCAATGGCGGACGTGTTGTCACAGTGTATAGTTGTGGGAGACGTCTGCGGTAAGTGTAGCTCAGCGGCGAGGCGACGGAGCCAAATGACGTCCGATGTGGCTGCGGACAATGACCTGTACTCAGCTTCGGTGGAGGATTTGGCTACCGTTGCTTGTTTCTTTACGGTCCAAGATATGAGGTTTGGACCCAAAAACGAACAAAATCCTGAAATTGATTTGCGATCTGTGGAGTCGGACGCCCAATCGGCGTCTGAATAGGAGTGCAAGTCGAGGGAGCCGGTGGTGATCGGTAGTCCGAAGGATCGGGTGCCGTTGAGATAGCGTAGAAGACGCTTGAGTGCCTTGAAATTGTGCTCGGTCGGATTCTGCATATGTTGGCATACTCTGTTTGTGGCATAGGCGATGTCCGGCCGCGTGATGGATAGGTATTGTAGAGAACCGGCGAGACGACGGTAGAGGGAGGGATCCGTGAATGGTGGACTGTGCTCCGTGTGGTGTTTTGGTTCGGGTGTGACCGGTGTGGGTGCTGGTTTGCAACTTTCATATCCTGCATCCACAAGTATTTTTGTTGCGTAGTGTTCTTGAGAAAGAAAGTAGCCGGTGGTGGATTGAATTACCTGGATTCCTAGAAAGAGGGAGATGTTGCCGAGCTGCTTTAATGCAAAATTTGATTTCAGTTGATGGAGTAAGTGCCGGATGGAGATGGGATCATTACCTGTTACTAAAAAATCATCAACATAGATTAAAATATACAATTGAATGTGATCGGTATCGCGTATGAGAAGAGAAGGGTCTGCCCGACTAAAATGGAATCCTTGAGATTGCAGAAAGTTCGTGAGTTTTTGAAACCATTGTCGGGGTGCCTGCTTTAGACCGTAGAGAGACTTTTGGAGTTTACAAACGGCGGTGGGTTGGAGTGGATCGAGGAAGCCAGGGGGTTGTTTCATGTATATGTCATCCGGTAGATCTCCGTGTAGGAAAGCGTTGGATATATCTAGTTGATACATCGGCCATTGATGGTGGAGGGCGACGGTAAGCAGAAGACGGATCGTGGGCATTTTAGCCACGGGGCTGAACGTCTCGGTGTAATTGATGCCGAATTTCTGGTTATATCCGAGTGCGACAAGTCTGGCTTTGTGGCGATCGACTTGACCGTTAGGAAGCATCTTGGTTTTGAACGTCCATTTACAGCCTAGCACAGGTTTGTTGGAGGGAGGAGAGACTAGAGTCCAGGTGGCCTGCTTGATGAGAGCGTCGTATTCGGTTTGCATGGCGTGACGCCAATGAGCCGTCTTCTTTGCTTGATTGAAGGTAGTGGGGGTGGGCGAGAGGGTGAGCTGAGTTGAGAGGTTGAAGATTTGTGTGGGTTTGTGTATGCCAGACTTAGAGCGAGTCTGCATGGCATGGGACGGACGAGAGAGCTGAGGCGGAGCAAGGTCAGGTATGGGATCTGGAGTAGGAGATGTAGTGTCTGGCAAGTCATTTGATCTGTGACGGATGGGAGGGTGTTCAGGTAGAGTGGAGGTATGCGGTTTGAATGTGTGACTAGTCGTTGGGGAGGAAAGGGAGATGGGAATTAAGAGTGAGGAGGGGGTGTGAGTGCTGACCGACTGATTGGTGGTACTAGGGGGAGAAGTGAGATGCTTGTAAGGGAAGTGATGCTCGTGAAAAACGACGTGACGAGAGACATAAGTTTTACCGGTGTTTGGATTATAACATTTGTAACCTTTGTGAACGGGAGAATAACCGATGAAGATGCAGGCTTGTGAACGGGGAGAGAATTTGTCGGTGGTGTAGGGTCGGAGCCAGGGATAGCAGAGGCACCCGAAGGTGCGAAGGTGTTGGTAAGTCGGTAGAGTGCCGTGTAACCTTTGGAAGGGAATCTGATTTGAGATAGCTTTAGAGGGAAGTTTGTTAATGAGATAATGCGCTGTCGAAATGGCTTCAGCCCAGAGTTTGTGAGGAAGGGAAGATTCGTGCAAGAGAGCTCGAGTGAGATCGAGGAGATGCCGATGTTTCCGTTCCGATAAACCGTTTTGCTCCGGTGTGTGAGGGCAAGTTAGTTGCTGAGTGATCCCGTTGAGTTGAAGGAAATTTTTGAAGGCATGGCTGGTGTACTCACCGCCGCCATCGGAGCGGAGAGCTTTGGGGGTGGTGTGGAATTGAGTGCGAACATGATTACAAAAATTTTTAAAGGAGTTGAGTGCATCATGTTTAGAGTGGAGAAAATAGAGCCAAGAAAACCGAGAGTAATCGTCGATGAAAATTATATAGTAGCGGAACCCATCAAGGGAGGGCACCGGCGCCGGACCCCAGAGATCAGTATGAATTAATTGAAAGGGAGACGTGGTAATAGTCTTGTTTTTATTAAAGACGATTTTGTGGCTTTTAGCCTGATTACAAGAGTCACACAAGATACAAGGTTTAGCAGAAGTAAGGTCCGGTGATAGCCGAGTTAGAACCGTGAAGACGTCCTTGCTGGGGTGCCCAAGACGAGAATGCCAGGGAGGAGAGTTTTGAGTTTGAGCCGTGAGAGCTGGTATCTGTCGTTCTTGCGGAATTTGAATCTTGTAGAGACCGTTATTGAGCTGTCCAAGAAGCAGCGGATGGTGGTCCTGAAGGTCCTTCATAACAAATCCATGAGCGTCAAACGTAATCGAGATAGAATTATCTTTGGTTAATTTCGATACAGAAAGTAAATTGTGACTAAGAGATGGAACGTGAAGAAGGTTGCGAAGATGAAGCTTACGAGCGGAGTCGGGTAGAGGAAGAAGACCCTGACCGGTGTTGTAGATCGAAGCGGTTGAACCATTTGCTGTTGAGACGGTATCGGATCCATTGTAAGCGGTCGGATGGTAGAGATGGGAGGCGTCCGGAGTTAGATGGGCGGAAGCTCCGGAATCTAGGATCCATTCTTGACTGGGTACAGCGTTTGGTGTGGCAAGAAGCGCTCTAGGCTGGCGGGTGTCTGAAGGAACATATTTAAGGTTGCATCGGTGCCAGCAATTTGACGCTAGATGTCCAATTTTGCCGCAGATCTGGCAAGTAGGTCTGGCGGAGGGCTGGGGGCTGGAGTAAGCCGACGGCGTGGCCGAGGACGGCTGGTTCTTGGGTCTGTTGAAGCGTTTTGAGGTAGTAGTCGTGCGATTTCGGTTGTTGTTGGAGGAAGCCGAGTAAAGTGCAGCGGTTGTAGTCGTGGACAGAGAATCTTGATGCTGTTCTTGTTGAAGGTGGATTTCCTCATTGCACAGCATAGAGTAAAAGGTTTCAATGTCGATAGGAAGGAGAGAGTTACGGATCGTAGATTTGAAAGAATTAAAGGTGGAGGGGAGGCCATTCAAGATGTGAAGCATGATGTCTTCCGGATCAATCGTGGAGCCCGAAGCGGAGATGTTGTCCACGATGGTTTTGATACGAGTAAGGTATTGTTGCATAGGTAAGTCCTTCATTTGAACACGGTAAAGTTCGTTCTTTAGCTGCATCACTCTTGACCGGCTGGTGGATTGAAGACGGCGTTCAAGAACGCTCCAGGCTTCATGAACGGAGGTGGCCGTGATAATGTACGGCAGGATTTGCTGCGAAACAGTGGAAAATAAGGCCGAAAGAAGGTTGCTGTCGACAAGAATCCATTGAGCATGGGCTATGGACGTCGGATCAGAAGGTGGAGACGCTGTGCCGGTGAGATGACCGGCGTAACCATTTGCGGTGAATTGCTGCAGGAGTTGTACTCGCCAAATGGGGTAGTTCTCCGTAGTGAGGGAGTGCGGAGCTAGATGCTTTATGTTGGAAACGAGAAATTTGAGATGCGGCGGAATTGTGGTGGCTGTGATGGAGTTGTGATCGGAGGGGGAGGGAGGAGGAAGAATTTCTTCAGAGTCTTGATCTCCCATAGTAGCTCACGATACCATGAAAGCAAATCAAGAAAGGAAGGAAAGAACAGACAGGGAAGAGGAGACGGGAAACCAGAGCAGTCAGAGAATAAACTGTTAATGTATTTCCTTAATGAGATAATACACGGCTTGCAGATATATAGCCTTAGGTACAGGTATATTTGTAATAACAGAGAAATTGTAAGGCATGTAAATGCGTGTATCCTCTAATACCTTTTAGTTTCAAGAAACTAAACAATATAATAAAAGTAGTTCTCGAACATATAGAGCTCCACGTTGCACGCACATCTCTACGTTTGAATCTGTACATTACTGTATATATATGAGTCAAATAAGTTTTTTTTTTTTTTTTGAGAATTCAGAAGATCTCTCTCTCTCTCTATCTCGTCATGATTTGCATGGCGTGTACTTTGTGTACTCTCTCTCTCTCTCTCTCAAATAGATCACAGGCATGAAAGGTTGTGTAGGGGCATTACTTAGTTGCTTGCAATTGATTAAATGACCAATATTATTGCTAAAGATATCATAAACAAAGCGTGACAGCACAGGTCACTCATGTTGCTCTCTCACAAGCTACTATATTATGAAAATACTAAATTGCTAAGCATATTTAAACATTATAAATTGTCATATGGGTGATGGGAGGCAAGCTTGCGAAAGAGAATGTGATAGCACATGATTTGTCGCCCTACACGTTGCATTTCCTACTGGTTTTAGTACTTTATAATTCTTTTCTCATGATTTCAATATATGTACTCATTATTTTCTCTTCCATGTTCCATGCAATCATATGTACTTGTGAAGTACTATTCTTACCCAATTCTATATTTCCTTAACGTTTCGAATGATCCGATATATATAACAGATTTTATTTTGTGCTGTAAGCAACTCTAAGAGATTTCTACTCGATCACGAGCTGAGTTTTATATGGCAAAAGATTTGCTTAATTAATGAAACTTTGATTTGAGACTTATCCGGCCAAAGATTGGTTAAATTTTGATTTATTTTTATTTTTATAAGAAAATTATTATGGAGTGAAAAACTCATAGTCATGCATGTGTGAATATATACTAGTGCGAGTCTTATAATATAAAGAATGCATTTCTTTATAATAATAGAAGACGTTGATATAATGTAGGCATGTATTGTAGAAGAAGTCTTACATGATGAAGAAAGACAGAATTTTAGATATCAAAGTTGCCATCAATAGTTTACCCGATTGTTCGCTTGAGAGGAGAGTGAATTAATATAAACTTTGACAATGATTATGAGTGTCAGTTGTATTGGTAATAGTGTGCGTCTATTGTTCATAGCAGGCATTAACATTGTTAACAATGGATAATGGGTTTTAACCTTGTCAACATGAGGGGTGTTGATGTTATGTTGATAGTGAGCAACAAAGTGAATTTTGATGTGAGGTGCCAACCTTAATGGTGATGATTTACATTTATATTAGTGTTGATGGTGAACATAGGCCTTATGGTCAGTTGGTATTAGCCCTACTGTTGATAGCAGGCATCAACCTTGATGATGATAGTAGGTGTTGTGCGTATTACTAATGTCAAGCATTAGCCCTTGGCTACAATGATGGGCATCAGGAACACTGCAATGGGGTGCTCGGTTACACAGTGTTAGGGCGTTGTTCGGAAAAAAATAATTTTTTTGGTGCATAGGATACCCCAGCAGCCACGACAAACTTTGAGGTATGAGATAGTAGAATAATCAGATTGATCAACACAATCAGATTCCACACATAACACTACAATGAGTGTTAGTATTGATTTTGATGATAAGCTTAATCCTTTTTTCGTGATAGTGGGTATTGGCGCTATTAGAAATGATAAGTATAAATTTTAGTAGTGACGATGAATATCAGTATTGATGTTAAAGATAAAGGTCGACCTAATTGTCAATAACGAGCATCAGGGTTGTTCAGAAAAAATAAATTTTTGGGTGCATAGAGTACCCCGAGCAAACACGAGAATCTTTGAGGCCTGAGACAGCAGAATAACCAGATTGATCAACACAATTAGATTCTGCACATAACACTACAATGAGCGTTAGTATTGATTTTGGCGATAAGTGTAATCATTTTTTTGTAATAGTGGGTATTGGCGCAATTAGAGATGATAAGCAAAAATCTTAGTAGTGACGATGAATATCAGTATTGATGTTAAATATAAAGGTCAACCTAATTGTCGATAACGAGAATATCAGGGTTGTTCGTAACAATAGGCATCAACCTTGGTAGTGATGATAGATATCAATGTTTGTGTAGGTGCCAAGTAACAATCTTATTAGCGATATAAAAAATTAGCTTTATTGATATTGGCGGTCATCCACCATATTTATTGAACTGGGTGTTGATGTTGTTGATCATTGCAAATATTAGTTTTAAATGCAAATGTTACCCTTATGGAGAAGATGGCAAGCATTGGTGTTAACGGCAATGGATGTTATCCTTAATGCAAAGAACAAAAATTGATGTTAGCAATGTCGATAGGAATCAGAATTGTTAATAATGGTGTGCTTTAATTTTATGATTTGAAGATTATGGTTATTATTTACTAAAAACATTTGTGATTAAGGGTTGCTATTTAATCAAACTTTTATGCTGTCTGATTTTGAGAAATCGAAAGAAAGCAAATGAAAGTGAAATGAAAATAAATAAAAAATTAAATTATTGATCTAATAAACTTTTCTTCCCATTTCATTGGAATTGAGAATAAAATATTATAATGGAATTATTCATAGACCATCACCACTATGAATTATAATACATTAACGTAGAAATAGTCTTATTTAAAAAAAAAAATCCCTCGTAGAATTAAAAAAAAAAGTTCATCTGGTCATGAAAATATTAATTGAGAAAAATTGCATTGATTATATAAGTTTTTTAATCCGTTATGAAAATAATTTCATCACAGATAAAAGCTTAATTAGCTCTGTCCACAATTATTATTTCTTTATTGAAATACATTCTCTTATGAATGTAATTATTAAACTTGCATTTATTAATTGTTTTAATATAATATTCTCCCATCTTTCCTATTATTAAGGAGAAATTATTCAGTGCGGTAACTGGAACGTCCGGATACAAATCAAAGCCCCCACATCATCCGGTACACAGTGATATAGAACACCGATATACAATAAAAAAATGACACTGCACGCTCTTATTTATCACCGGATGCCGTTCAGTGACCGCACAGAATAATTTTTCGTTATTATTGAGATGCCGTTTGGTGATCATATCTCATTTGCATTTTTTAATGACCAAAAAGGAATATAAATATTAAATAGTGATATTCTGAGCTTTGTTTATTGAGCAACAAACAAACTGCAGACTTTTCAAGCTATATTTGTAGTGACACTTGTTTAGTTTGTGGTGGGTGGTTGTATGTCTATGTTATATTAATTTGCATAAGCTATTTTATTTGAAGAATAATTAATATTATAGTTCGGGCATGACAGCTGATTTATATTTGAATTAATTAGGTTGGGTGAAGATAGAGATGAAGATCAGAGAGTCAAAATGACAATCAAATGAGGCTTGGTTTAAGATAGCTTTTTTATTAGTTTTTGAAGTTGTTTTTTTGTGAAAAAATTAAATTAAATTAAAATTTTTTTTACTAAAAAGTTGTAAGAAAGTTATCTCAAAAGAAGCCTTCGGAACACGTTTGACCATTATTTCTTCGCTGCTTTAAAAAAAATTTAGTGATAGAAAGTTGTTGTAGAAAGCAATCGCAAATGAAACTTAAATCAATTACATAAAATGCTAATTAGGCTTTGTTCGGAGTAGTTTTCTTATTACTTTGTAAAGTAGCCTTTTAGATTATTATTTGTAAAAATTTATACTAAAAATTTGCTTTAAAAATTAGTAAGAAAGTTATCCCAAGCTTCTTTTGAGATAGATTTTTTTCTGCTTTCTAAAGCAGCTTTTTAGTATATTTTTGAACTAAAAAACTACTTTATAAAGCAATAAGAAAGTTGTCTAAGCAAAGCCTAAATAAGATGATCGATCAAGGTGTTAGGTGTTAAGCTTTGTTTTTCTATCAAGGTGGTTTTTTTTTTTTGGTAGGTCAAAGATGCAGCTAATAAAAAAATATATAACAAGAGCAAGTTGTAATTAAGGATAGTGTTGTGACAGAAGCAGTTTGGGTTACCTAATGTGGCACCCCAAGTCGCTTAATATGAAAATTTAGTTGTTCTTTTATTTCTCTCTATGTGTGTGACTATCTTCATTTCTCTATTTATTTCGATCTCTATTAAGCCCTATCTCTCCCCTTTTATTTTGCTTTGCCCTCTTATCTTTATTTTGGTATAAGTATAATTAATTTTAAAGCTGTTGAATATTTATAAAAATTATTTTTATTAGCTACAAAGTAAGTTAATAATTAACTTTTTAAACTAATATCTTATTTTCAACAAAAAACCACAATAAAGTAATTTTTTTTACAAATATAGCACTAAAATGTTAACCCTAAATCGTTATAAAAAAATAAAATTGTATCATGATATTATTTCTTATGGATAGACTATATAAACTTAATGTGACAAATAAAACAACATAGAGATTTGAGAGTCCATAGAGGCCATTGTGAGGAGAAATAATTATGTGCGGAGTTTGGACTTAGCTATACGTTCGAACTCCAATAAATTGCTAACACGTGATTTTCTAATATTTATATTATTTTTCTTGGGACCTGACGATCCCACCTGATCCATTTTTTATATTTTTAAGAAAGAAACCCACGAAAGTGCCCAAATATTTAGGGTGGGCAGAATATCACTGATACCTGCTGAGAAGAAAGTAATAAGCATGTGATGAAAAAGAAAACTAGTTTGGAGGACGTTGCACTCTGTGAGGCGATGAAAAGCGGTATACAAAACGTCCAAGAAGACTTATTGCATCCAATCATGGGAGATAAGCTAGGTTATAACCAATAAATTTTAAATTCCTATCAAGATTCAGTGTGTTTCCTATATATATATATATTTAGGGTTGAAGGTGCATTTTTTAATTATTTATATGTTGAATGCCGCAAATGAGAAATTATTAACTGTGTAATAATTTCTTGCCGCGAAGAAACATTTTTTTGTTCAAAAACTATGTAAGAAAATATTTTCAGATTTTAAAAAAATTTTAATGTAAATATATAATTTTTAGGATTTATGGTGTATTCTTCATTTTTTTTTTGATAATGTAATTAGAAAAATTTTGTTGGAAATGTGTTTATTTTTCCTAATACACAATGTATATATATTGTGTTTTGTTGTGTACACGCTTAAATACAAGTTTATAACAATGCTGTATTTGTTCATTTAAAAGCTTTTCGAATTTGTACATAGCTGTGTATTAGAAAAATTATATTGCAAATGTGATATTTTTCATAATACATACTGTGTATTGTTGTATGCTTGTATATTACTATATACAAGGTTAGATATAAGTTTATAGCAATACACATCATTGTATTTATTCATTTGAAAGCTTTTTGAGTTTATACATAGTTGTGTATGAATAAAATTATGTTGAAAATATGTTTATTTTTCCCAATGCATACTGTGTACTATTGTGTATTTGCATGTATTTATATGTATTGTTGTTTATGTCTTTTTATAAGCTTGTTTCAAAACTTGTATTGCTATATATTATTGTGTATAGTTGTGTATTGTTGTATATAAGCTTGTTTCAAAGCTTGTACATAACAATACACAATAATACATAGTAGGTATCAGAAAAAAATCAAAATTTCCACATTGTTTCTTAATACACATCTCTGAATAACCACAAAAAGCTTTAAAATGAACAAATATAGTACTATGTATTTGTTATAAGCTTATATCACAGGAATCCATATTAGATATAAGAAAAAAAAATTCACATAATTTCCCTAATTCAAATTTGTGAAGAATCACAAAAAGCTTTTAAATGAACAAATGCGGCATTGTGTATTTTGTTATAAGCTTGTATCATAGTAATACACAACAATACGCAACAATTCATGATAGATATAAAAAAATCAAATTTTCTACATAGTTTACCTAATACACATCTATATATATGAACAACCACTAAAAGCTTTAAAATGAACAGATACAGTAATGTGTATTTGTTGTAAGCTTGTATCACAACAATGCATAGCAATACACAATAGATATCAGAAAAAAGCTAAATTTCTCACATAGTTTCCCTAATACTCATCTATGAACAACCACAAAAAGCTTTAAAATGAACAAATACAAAACTATGTATTTACTATAAGCTTGTTTCACAGCAATACACAGTTTGTATTAAGTAAAAAAAAAAAAAAAATTACATAAATTTTACACAATTTCTCTACAAAAGCACGTGAATGTTCTAAACCCTAGCAACTATATATTTTAGATAAACCATTTATTAAATAAATAGCTTCGGCATTTCAACATATCTAGTGATAAAGGATCACTATGGAGATAAATCTGACATTAGTTTTAGCGTATGCATGTAATTATTTCTCCTGGAAGAAGACACCGATCCTTATTCGAAGATGAAGAGCACTTAGTTATCTAACATTAATTTCAGCGTCTGCATGTAATTATTTCTCCTGGAAGAAAACACTAATCCTTATTCGAAGATGAAGAGCACTTGAACTAAGAGCTGAGAGAAAAGTGAAACAACTCCGAATGCTACGACTTTTGGAATGTCGCGATTTTAAAAATTTACACAGACAAGTTTAAAATTTTTCACCGTTGGTCCAATGGATCTAGTCGGGTTATCGGGCTGCACGTGTTAGCATTATATTGGAGTCTGAACATAGAGCTATGTCCGGCCTCTGCAGGTAATAAATTCTCGATCTATTGTGAGTGGGCTCTATGGCCCTCTTAGAATGTCGTATAATTTGAAGGTAAAAAATAAAGTGGTGTTTAGAGGTTTTATAGGACACTAAGGCTTCGTTTGGGGTGGCTTTGTTACTACTTTCTAAAGCATCTTTTTATTATAATTTTTTTTTCAGTTTGAAAATTTTTATACTAAAAAATTATTTTAAAAAATATTAAGAAAACCGTCCAAACGAAGCCTAAGAATGACCAAAATGATGTTTCTTCAAAAAGGTGGGAATATCATGATATAAATACAAGCAAGGTGGGACATGATGGTCATAAAGGAAGCATTAGCTAAGGATAATGAATACGATGTTGTTAAAATATTGTTAATAAGTAGGGTTAGTATGTTCGATCTTCATCGAAGTGTCACAACGTCACATCTCAATGTTGCAATAGTGAGGTTACAAAAATAAATTTTATTATATAATTCTGACTACAAATGCAAAGGGGCTATTTGGTTGGATTACTTTAAGGTGTAAAGTATTCAAAATGTAGGAGTTTTAAAAATTTTGATGTTTAGTTGGAATACAAAATTATGCAACGTAAAGTATAACAAATGTAATGTAAAGTGAAGAAGTTTATTTTGAGTGTAAACTAAAATCCTCTGATTTTGAGTGAAAACAGGTAAACCACAAATTTACTTGATCGACACCCAATGTCGGCAACTTTCAAACCTTCATTTGGTAACAAACCGTCCATTAAAACAACTCCAAAATATTTCTTTTATATTGCATTCTTTTTTTAGACAATCAAACATCCCAAAATGAAAACTCCTAACCTCTAAAATATTTAAAGCACAAGATAAGTACATTAGAAGTTAGAAGTAGAATATTTACTTTCATAAAAAATCTATTTATTATATTTCCCCAGAAAAAAAATTAAATACCTGAAATAAATAAAAAAATTTGAACGGTGGTGAAAGTTAAGACAAACGGTACTGACGATGGAGATTCTCTAGGTTGAAGCAATGCTCCGTAGTTCGAGAGAATCCGATTCTACACAATTATTTATTATTTTTGAATATTTAAAGTAGGACAAGCTAACGTTGACTCTCATATCCGTTCAACACAATGGTCAATATATTTGAACAAGCTTAGACTTTGTTGGAATATCGAGAATTGGAGCAGGAAAAATAAAATAAATTTTCATACTTATCTGGTGATTCCTTGCAAGCTTTGGGGTAACGGTCAAAAGCCCATTAACCATTTCATAAATATTAAATTTCATTTTCAAGAGAATAAAATAATTACACATTTGAATTTTTATGAAAATAAAAGAATTTCACGGAGTTTGAAGAGTTTAAATTTAGTTTTAATTTTTAACTATCTTCATTTAAAAGGTAATGATATATTTGTTGGATTTTAAATTTTATTATTTGTAAGCTATATAAAATCTTACCATCAGACAAGCTCTAGAGATCAAAATTTAAAGATATGTTGTGAGTACGAAAAAAAAGGAAAAAAAAAAAAAAAAAAGATTTGAGGAAGAGTATCTCACTAGCTCATTAGTTCCTTTAGAATGTGCTAAAAGATTTAAAATGTTTTTAATCATCCTTTATTTATAAGAAACTAAAGGCTATAGTGAAGGCTACACCAAAAAATATAAAAATATACAATAATAAACAAGTCTCATTACAAACTACCCTAAACAAGTGTCTTGCCTTGATAATCACTTGATATGGTCATTGCTTGCTAGTTCAACTCCTTAGGCTTAAGACGAGCTTCCTTGTGCTAAGTATTCTTGGACGAGTTGATGAAGGCGAGTTCTCTTGACTACTATTAATGAAACTTTGGTTATGTTAGACATTTCTTTGATGTAGTCAGAAGGATATCTTAATATGAATGGCGAGTATACTTGAGTTACAGGGTTAGTGGACTCCAGGGTATGCTAAGCATAAGCGAGCTTGAGTCTTCTTAGTATGACCCTTCTTGGCAATTGAGTTGATGAATTCTATTGATAACTTATTGCTTGAGGTGACAATGAGTTGCCTTGATAATGCACCTTTCGCATGAGGGATGAGCTCTCCAAATCTTGGAGTCATATATGAACCCTAGGTATTCCCCTAAGAGGTATTTCCTATCAAATTAATTTGCTGAGTATATAACAATTATCCTCAGGTGAATCTTTATTGTCAAGGTCTATGATGTTTGAGTTTTTCCGTTATAATCAGTTAAATATTTGTTAAACAGCTAAGAATAATATATATATATATATATATATATATATATATATATTCATTTTAATTTTTTTGCTAGCTCAATTCATAAATTTAATTCAAGCTTAATATCAAAAGGTTCATCAATTATCTTTCCAAGCTTTTCTCTTAATTCATTTTTGAGAAACCGAAGAATTTATAAAATCAAAATAGATTTCAAGTTCAAGATCCATTCCTTGAAAGCGTTATTGATTATTTTAATAAGTTGGATGACCAAACCAAAGAGGAAAACGCGGGGAAATAAATTGGTAAGAACTAAAAGGTCGGCGATGAATATGGCGAGGAATATGGCGAGGAGAGGAGCTGAATTCCGTTAAGCGCTGGGCATGGACTAGTGGAGGCTGCAGCAGTACGCATGCGCCGTGACAGTTGGGGCCCACGTGCTGATAAAATTGCAAAAATGGCCTCCTCTTTTGGAACTTTTACGTGGAGCTAGGTTCGACCACCATTAAGATTGTGCCACGTAGCAGGCACAAAACCGTGCGCCCCGAGAACAAGATCCGGAACGAACCCAAGATTGCTCGGTATTTCTCGGTATTGCTCGGTATTGCTCGATTTTGCTCGGCAATAACCAATACCGGCACCGAGTTTTTCTATTGCTCAGTATTGCTAGGTATTGGTCGATTTTGCTCGGCAATAATCAATACCGAGCAAATACCGAGAAAATACCGAGTTGTACCGAGTTTTTGGAAAAATTCGGTACAACTCAGTACAACTCGATATTGCTCGGTATTGGTCTTCACAGAGCGGTATTTCTCGTTATTGCCAAGCAATACCTAGCAATACCGAGCAATACCGAGAAAATACCGAGTAATACCTAGTAATACGCGAACATAGCAATCTCAGGTTTCGTTCCAGGTTAACTCGTCGGGCCGCGCGGTAAATAGTAAGAGCACGTGGCGACATGCTATTTACGGCCGAACGTAGCTCTACGTCTGGTCAGAGGACGTAATAATTGTTCCCTCTTTTGATATTCGCATTGCTAAGAATGAACGGATAAAATGAGAAGAAAAGGGTGAGTGCACAAAGGCTACTTGGCTCTCTTCGGGGAAAAATTATATGTGCGGATTATATTTGGAGATCAATCAAAATGAGTCATATTAGTAATATTGAGTATGGTATTGAGCGGTATTGAGCCACAGTACCGTGAAGTGCCGCATCGAGGTACCGATGTGGCTCATTCTAATTGTACTTCAGACGGTATTTGACGTCCGCACATAATGATTTCTCCTCTTCGGGAGTTCTTGTGATAGTTTTTTTTTTACTTGGCCATCTCATCTCTCTAAAATTTAATAAATTATTTCGTTCCATCTTATTGCCAGATCTCACTTTCTTATAATTAAATAGTGTGTTTAACTTCACAAATCTAATATGCCCTAACTCGACTGATAGGATTTATGCTTGACTTCACTTTTCAAATATGTAGGAAAAAAAAACAAATGATCATTTAAAGATAACTCTCATGTCATAAATCTTTTTTAGTTTTAATAACATAATATATGTTTTTTAAATTTAATTAATGCTTCTCCTAAAAAAGAACATCATTTGTAGTCCATAACAACTATCAGTGGAATCATTTTAACTGTATGTGTAGGACGTCATATTTTTCTTTTTTTGAAATTTTCAACTTAGAAACTCTTCTATTAGATGATGTAAATAATAAATAAATAAATATATCTTTATTACTTTACACGTGGATATATACCATTGGTCCGCTACATGTATATTGGTTTATAAATAGGATCGACTGTACTGTTTTGAAGAACATAATAAAAATACTATTTTCCTTCTCATCTTCCTGAGTGTTTTCTCTACCGCTCTGTAATATCTCGTTCCCTTACTGTTCCTCTCTGAATTGGATTTTCCTCCCAGAATCGGCCAGGACGAAGTTGAGATCGTCCAGGCCGATCCGTGCATTAAAAACAGCTGATTTCTGGTGTGTTTTCTGGAAGGATTTCTGTACAGATCGTCCGGGACGATGTTGAGATCGTCCAGGCCGATCTGTACTGTAGAAATGATCGGCCAGACAACAGCCCTGGGAACTGTCCAGGACGATCAGGATTTGGTCTGATCGTCCCGGGACGATTTGTCGATCGGCCAGGCCGATATGAGTAAGATATAAGGAAATGAGCTCGTTTTGAGGAGAGAGAAAATCAGATTTTTATTTCAGATATTTTGAGGAGAGAGAAAGAGAAAGGAAAAAAGAGAAAAGCTGGTTTTCGGAGACTGCGGAGCGCTTTTCGTCCGACGCTGCTGTTGGGAAAAGTGAAGATCTCGTGGTAAGGACTCCGAACCCTGTTTCTGTTTTCAAAGATGTTGTGTTTTGACCGAGTTGGGATCTGTTTTGTGTTTTCGTAGTCGACTTTTCGACATGATTTTGATTTGACACAACTTCCACCGCACAACTTCTAGTATGTTATAGATATGATTATTGTACACGATTTGACTGTATTCTACGAAGATTTTACTAGTCGGAATTGATTCTACGCGATTTTAATCGAATAGAAAGTTATCGGGACGTGATTTGATTTGGTTTCTATAGGATAATAGTCTTGTATTGATGTTATAGATATTCTACTGTAATTTGGAAGAATTTGGATATTGTATCTTTTTGCAGGATTTTTGTGTAAATTTGACCGACTACCGTTACTCTGCCCGATTTTCGTACGATTTCTGATTTGTCTGGAATTGATAGATTGATTAGATATGAATGTGACAATTGATATGATTGCTTTAATATTGACTATTGAATTACTTATTGATTGAATTGACTATTGATACTGATTGCAAGTGGAACCTGGTTGAACATTGGTTGGAGATTGATATTGATATCTGTACAGGATGGTGGGCCGACGGGCTTTCCTTTAAACATTGATTATTGATATATTGAAGGGAGACATAAGGAGTTTATTGATATGCCGACGGGCGAAAAGAGTGACGACTCTTATTGATTGAACCAATGTAAATGATATCTACAACAGCAATATGGATTCTACAACAGCAACATAGCCAGTAGATTGTACTTGTTCAGTATATAGTATTGAATTGCATGTTTACTGTATTGATTTACGGATTTATTGCTTTATCGACTTCTGCTTTATCAAGTTAGATCTCGGGGCATTACACGCTCTCTGCAAGTTCTTGTTCTACATGGTATCAGAGACCTAGGTTCCGCCCAGGGATAATGACGAACTCCGCATCGTCTAATCTCAACGAGATCACAGAGTCGAATCGAAGAGAGACGCATCTCATCTCATCCACTCTCAAATTTGTAGTATCGAACATCAAACACATCATCCCGATATAGTTAACGCAAGACAACTACTCCGTTTGGAGATCCCAGATCTTGAAGGTTTTTCGTGCGAATGGGTTTGAAAAATTCCTTGACTCCTCCTCTTCCTCTCCCTCACCATCCATCACTGCATCAGATGGATCTGTCCGACCAAATCCTCTTTTTCAACAATGGAGTCTCAATGATCAAAATCTTGCTGCCTCGTTATGTTCTACCCTATCATCTTCTATTCTTCCTTATGTGGTAAATCTTGAAACCACAGCTGCTATCTGGTTGATGCTTGAAAGTAGATTTCAAGCTACCAATAGATCAAAGGTTATTCAACTCAAGAATGCCCTCCACAATATTTCCCTCAAGAACATGACAATGACACAATATCTATCAGAAATCAAGAACCTTGTGGATCAAATTGCGGCTGCAGGTTCGGTTGTAGACAACGAGGATATCATCTTGTATATTCTCAATGGCTTGCCTATAGCCTTTCAATCTTTTAAAACATCCATTAGGACAATGTTAACTCCAATCAGTTTGGACCATCTTTACCCCCTTCTCCTAAGCGAGGAAATAAATCTTGCATCCGATGCCGCAAGACACGTCTCGGCAGCAGATCCTCACGTCACGTTATACGCATCTCGTGGCAGAGGCAAACGGAACAGGGGACGCTCGCAAACTACTCCCGGACAGTCCAGTAGGAAAACTGGCAATCTTGTAGTAACTTGCCAGATCTGTCTCAAACGCGGTCACTCAGCCGCGGATTGCTGGCACAGACACAATGCGAATTTCGTTCCCTCTGCATCCAACCAATCTGCTCATGCACTCGTAGCAGCTCCAGACAATGCGAACAACAACTGGTTTCTAGACTCGGGTGCCACATCACATCTCACCAACTCGTTGGAAAATCTATCCATCTCCACACCCTATCATGGTCATGACAGCATAGTCGTTGGGGATGGAAGAGCTCTCAGCATCACGAACTCTAGAGTTGGATTACTACCAACTCCATCCAGTAAGCTGAAATTATCCCATATACTTCACTCCACTGCTTTACGTTACAATATGTTATCCATCTCTCAGTTAATTCATGATAATCCTATCTCTATTACGTTTGATGCATCGGGATTTATTTTGAAGGATCTGAAGACACAACAAGTGCTTCTGCAAGGTCCGTGCAATGACGGCTTGTACTCAGTCAAAACACCAAAGCAAAATGAATCCTACAAGGCGCTACATACCTCTACAATCTCAGCTGCTCGCTGGCACCAGAGACTCGGTCATCCGCATGACAGAGTGACAAAATTGATTTCTCAAAGAAATCAGCACCTTAAGATAGCTAGTAATAATGGTTCTTGCGTATCTTGTAAAGAATCCAAAAGTCATAAACTCATGTTTGAACAATCTCATAATCGTAGTAAAAATTTTCTTGAGCTCATACATTCTGATATTTGGGGGCCAGCCCCGTTTATTTCAACGCAAGGCTTTCGTTATTATGCTTTATTCGTAGATGATTTTTCTCGGTTTTCTTGGATCTTTCCAATGCAGTTTAAATCTGATTTGTTTGACGTTTTTCTAAGAAACAAGTAGAAAATTACAGTTCCCAATCTATCAAGATGATTCGTACAGATGGTGGAAAGGAATACACAAGCAACCGATTTGAATCGTATCTTCTAAACAATGGCATTACTCACCAGATATCATGCACGTACACGCCTCAACAAAATGGCATTGCGGAACGCAAACACCGCCACATTATTGAGACATCAAGAACGCTTCTTAACACTGCATCTGTTCCCTATCTCTACTGGCCAGAAGTAGTCTTAACATCAGTGTACCTAATAAACAGAATGCCCTCAATTCACATTAGTCAGATTTCTCCATTTGAAATCTTCCACAAAACCAAACCCCAATATGATCATCTTTGCACTATTGGTTGCGCGTGTTTTCCACTTCTTTCAAACCATAACCGTCACAAATTCTCACCAAAATCAACTCAGTGTGTGTTTCTTGGGTACTATGACCAATACAAGGGATACAGGTGCTTGGATACAAATACTAACAAAATTTATATTTCTCATCACACTACATTTACTGAAGATAAGTTTCCTTTCCAAGTCAAGCATCCATCGCCCACTAAATCCCAATCTCCAACTATGCCATTTCTGCTTCAACCCATATCAGCCTCCACATTCACATCTATTCCCACTATACCTCATCCACCATCTGTCACGGCACCATCTCAGCCTATACAGCAATCCATAAACGTTGAACCAACTCAGCAGCAAATACAACAGCAAACTGCATTACAACCTGCTACCAAACCACCTATCTCAAGTCATTAGATGATAACAAGACTTAAGACGGGCAATCTCAAGACTCGAACCCGTCTAAATCTGCTTCACACAGACAGCCATACAGATCTCCTGAATGGCACAAAGCGATGGCCGAAGAATTCTTAGCACTACAGAAACAAGGAACGTGGAGCTTAGTCAAACTGCAATCTACAACTCATGTGCTTGGCTGCAAATGGACATATCGCATAAAACTTCATCAAGACGGTACAATTGCTAAACACAAAGCTCGTTTAGTTGTGCAGGGAAATAATCAAGAATACGGGCTGGATTACACGGAGACGTTCAGTCCGGTCGCCAAACTACCATCCATCCGCATTCTGCTAACGGTAGCACTTCAGCAAGATTTGCAAGTTCACCAACTGGATGTGGCCAATGCATTCCTGCACGGCCAACTTTCTGAGACAGTGTATATGGCACAACCCAAAGGATTTGATGATGCTATTCACCCAGAATATGTTTATCATCTTCATAAAGCAATCTATGGGTTAAAACAGGCACCACGTCAATGGTATAATAAGTTCACCTCATATCTTGTTTCAATTGGATTCTTTCACAGTAATGCCGATCCATCACTACTTATTTTTTGAAAAACAAACATTCAAATTTATTTACTTATGTATGTGGATGATATACTTATTACGGGAAATAATCCTAAGGAAGTCTCCTATATTATTTCTCAGCTTAACAGTACATTCAACATGAAGCATCTCGGTAATGCAAACGAATTTATTGGCATCAAAATAGATTTTAATATGAATGCATACTTTCTGTCATAGCAAAAATACGCAGAATCTTTGCTTAAACAGGCCCAGCTTATGGATTATAACCCACTTGCAAACCCATCTTGTACTAAGCTCACGTCCACGTTTTCTGATCAAACAACACTTTCAGATCCACATGTCTACAGGAGCTTGACGGGCTCACTGCAATATCTTACGTTAACGAGACCTGATATAGCATACAATATTAATCTTTTATCACAACACATGCATCAACCTCTCCCCGAACATATCTACTTGCTCAAACGTCTATTGCGGTATATCAAAGGTACACTAAATTATGGTATTCCAATCAGCAAATCTAATCTAGTGCTTCAGTGTTTTTTAGATGCGGATTGGGCTGGAGATCAAGTCTCTCATAAATCTACAACAGGATACTGCTCTTTTTTGGGTGATTCAATCATCTCTTTGAAAGTCCAAAAGCAACGCACGGTAGCTAGATCATCTACGGAATCGGAATATAGAGCTCTGGCTGCTCTTACATCTGACGTAATTTGGACTCACCGCCTTCTTGAAGATTTCGGCATAGCTCAAGATCAACCAACCCAAATCTTTTGCGATAACACATCGACAATTGCGTTGGCTAATAATATGGTGTTCCATGCAAGAACCAAACACATAGAGATCGATCAAAGATTTATTCGAGCTCACATTCACAACCAAAACATCAGCATTCTCCCTATCAGTACCATTGATCAGGTGGCTGACAACTTCACCAAAGCGCTGTCAACACCCAGATTTCATTCGCTCAGGACCAAACTGACGGTTCAACAGAACCCATCAGTTTGCAGGGGCGTATTAGATCATGTAAATAATAAATAAATAAATATATCTTTATTAAATTTACCCGTGGATATATACCATTGGTCCGCTACATGTATATTGGTTTATAAATATGACCGATTGTACTGTTTTGAAGAACATAATAAAAATACTATTTTCCTTCTCATCTTCCTGAGTGTTTTCTCTATCACTCTCTGCAAGTTCTTGTTCTACATCTTCCATCACTTATAATTCTTACATATATATATATATATATATATATATATATATATATATATATATATATATATATATATATATATATATATATATATATATATATATATATATATATATATATAATTCTTACATTTCTTTCTTATGTATGTGCATGTTGAATATTAGTACAAATGCTAAGATAAAAACTCTCAAATTTTTCGCTATAGAAAATATTTTGGTGCACAATAAACATTATTATCTAAATAATAAAAATAGTTGGCTAAAATATTAAAAATTTGACTAAAATCCATAGTGCCTAGACGTTGACAAATGACTAAAAAAACATATCATTTTGACATGTCATAAAAAATTCATTTAATCCAGATTGAATCTCCTAAAATTATTCAAATTGAAGTATTTTAGAATGAAATTTAGGACAATGTGAGATCTAATACTTCAGAGTTATTTGAATGAGTGTAAAGTAAATGCAATTTTTTTTTTTGAAATAAAATTATTTAGTATAAATTTCAATAATAGTGACAATTGTGGCCGGTGGAGGGTGGTGGTGGCTGGCAGGTGGCAATCAGCGATGGGTGGTGCCGTGGTTGTCGCGATCAAGCTAGCTTGTTAGCGGGTGTAAATGGTTCCTGCTCAAAACCGGGAGAGTTCAGTTTATCTCAAAAATTTAATTAAACTAGTTTACATTATATTTACTTTACTCTTGTTTGCATTTCTTTTTCATTCAATCAAGCATTAATATTTTCAAAACCTCTGCATTTGGAATGCTTTACACATATTTTACTTATAACCTAACAACCCCTAAATAATCTCCAAATATTATATTATTAAAATTAAATTGAGCATCTCAATAAGATGAATCCAATGAGTCCATTATAGCTTAATTTCAACATCATTAAAATAATTAATGTTAAAAGAAGAGTTTACGATTAAAGAAAGCAATACGAACCGTTTGATAGGGTATTTTAGATGTTGGCTATATTTATAAAGAATGTCACTCTTAAAATTTATATTTACGTAGAGTGGTCCAATGATGAATTAATGTAGTTGATTTATTTGTGATGGTTTGTAGGCGGTGGTTTGAATAGTCAAAATATTTTTTCTCTGTCATTGAAGTCTAAACTTTAAATATTTATTATATTAATTTATTATCTTATAATGCCTATAGCCCTATACTCAAAAAAAAAAAAAAAAAAAAAATCTGCCCCTGATTACATTATTACGTTAATCACTATAAATTTCCGTGACTAATTTATGAAAATATTTTTTAAATTAAATGTTAAAGAACAAATAATATAAGAGAAATTAATGCTGAGATTTTAATTATAATTTTTAACATTTTAAGCTTTCTTTTGCATTCATTTATGATATATTTGCCCACTTTAGGGGTGCGAACGAGTCGAGCTCGAGCTGGACTCCTCTCATGTCGAGCGGCTTGTGAGTCTTCGTCCCGAGGTCTGGTCACGTCATTAGCTCCGTCTCCAAGGTCTGGTCGTGTAACGCGTTCGTCGGGTTCTGTCTCCGAGGTATGGTTGCATTCAACAGTTCAGTCACGAGATTCAGTCGCATTGGCCAGGTCCGTCACGAGGTCCGATCGCGTTCATCAGTTCCGTCCCGAGGTCGTATATCGTAGCCGCATTGTATCTCACCGCTTCGTCCCGAGGTCGAATTAGGTGTTTCGCAGTCCACTCCATCTCGAGGTATGCTCGGACTTCGAGTTTCTTTTCCCCGCCCACCAGACATTCTATTAATTCGTTTTCAAGCTTGCAATTGCACAATCTGCTCGACGAGCTCGAAAGCATGTTCGAACTTGACTCGTCTAACCTATTACCTATTCGAGCCCGAACAGACTCATGAGTAAGCTCGACTCGGTTGATCCCCAAACAAGTTACTTAGACAAAAAGATGGAGACGCGAATCATCAACTCACCGGGACTAGACACTTCCCGGTGTAACTCTGCTACAAATTCCCTCCATTAAATGCACCAATAATTCCGCCATAAGTGCTTCAAGGTCAACCTGGATGATCCCGCCCCAGCGATGGACCCCTCAATATGCGCCACGTCATGGATTCTTATTTCGGGTCCCAAGGAGTAGGGCCTCATTCGAGATATAATCGAAGCTCAAATAAGCTGCAGCCTATCGGGACCAAAACAGTTGACCCAGCCGACAATTACAGACGCGCGTTATCGAAAGTGAGAGCACGGATTTCCGTCCAGCGAAAGATTTGGAAAATATTTGCAAAATCGAGTAGGAGAATGTTGAGGGAGAAAAATTAAAAGATATTTGTGTAATAGTTATAAGATAATTATTTTGTGCTACAAAAGAATAATCAAATTTTAGTGCATTTTAATTTGATAAATATATTTTTATTTTAGTTATTTATGTATAGAATTTATGTTTTTAGTTTTGATGCGGAATCCATAAGATTGTATGTAAATTTTGATAAGAAGAATTAGTTGGTGTTGGATTTAAAACATCCAATATATAAAGGCGGAAACGATAAACAGAATATATAAAACTAAATTGAATTTTTTTCACAATTATTTTTTTTAAAAAAATTTATTTCAAAAGAAATAGAGAAAAAATTATCAAAATATTTATTGAGATCGTAATTCATCTTCTAATCACCTCATCAAATATATTTTAGGCATGTTTGAGACGGCTTAATTTTTTTTTTTCTATTTTAAAACAACAAAGTTATTTTTGGGTTACTATCTGTATGTGACACTTTTGTAAAATTGCTTTTACGGAACTTCATTTTTGTACTCTTTTTAAAAGCTTATTAGTATTAGCTTCTCCGTTAGAAACATTCCTTCTCTCAAACAAAATTTTTAAAATTACATTATACAAGACTCTTCCTAAAAAACTGCAGCAATAATTATATTTACTTAGACAAAAACAAAAAGTCAGTGGGGGCCGTGCCCCCAGGGCCCCCAAGATAGCTTCGCCGCTGTACAAGAGGCATCGGGTAACTAAACGAAGCCTTAGTCAGTAGACACATTCAATTAATTATTGATGATTATTTTTTTAATTCACTTTATGTTCTTAACATAATGTCATTATGAATTCAAATTGTCTAAATTATAAAAGACTCAGAGAGTAATTATCTATCATTAACCATCTTATAGAACTTGAACTATTTTTTATAAAATAAGTTTACATTTTTTCAATTTGGACACCTCTTTTCATAATGCACATTTTTATAATAGACATATCCATTCATGAAACATCTTTTATTATTAAAATACTTATATATTCATGACATATCTTTTTTTATTAGTTTATATAATATAAAAAAATGTGTTATTATAATATTAAGTTGTTACAAAAGGAATCTTAATTTAAAAATTACATTATGTCATATTTTTAACAATAATATTCAATTAATCTATAATAATTATGGGATACATGTATTATTGTACTAAGATGATGAAGAAGGATTTATAATTCAAGCTCCAATAAATTTGATCATTAATTTAACTATTAAATTAATAAATTAAAATTATTAATTTCAATGTTATTCTATTATAAACATGAAATTGCAATTTTGAATTTAGGGTATAATTTACTCAAGTTAAAATATTGAATTGTTCATTGATTTAATTATTACATATAAAATAATCCTTCATAAAAAGTTAATAATTAAAGTTAGTTAATTATGTGACCTCTCTACTTATATCATTAGGCTTGATTTTCAATTAATTCTTTAATGAAAATAAACTAAATTATTTTTTTGACATTTAAATTAATTAAAATAGACTCATATAAGAAGGATTTCAAGGAGTTCCCAATCCAGGGAAGAAGAAGAGAGCTTATGGATTCCGCAAGAAGGATTTCAAGGAGTTCCCAATCCAGGGAAGAAGAAGAGAGCTTTCTCAAAGCTTCAAAAGGGTTTATATCATTCAATGTCTCAAAACCCATACATTATACCTATTTAAGGGAGCAAATAGAAGACTCTAGACTAAAGGAGATAAACTAGTCCCTAAGCATAAGATAGGCTAAAATGTTCCCACATCATTCTCCCCTTGCGTAAAAAAGAGCTCGACTCCGTTCGAGGCTCTATAATTGGAGGGGAGGTAAGGTGGCAACAAATTCCTGGATCGAAGACTTTGAATGCGGACTTTGAAATTACCACATTACGAGGCGTCTTCCAATCCACGTGATGGACTTTGTGCTCATTTTCATCAAATGAAGAAAGATATCCAATCCTCACTGTGCCATGACTGTCATCAACTTCGTTGGATTTGTTGTTCCTTATCTCACTAGAAGAAATAATAGAGAAGTCGTCATAAGCACCCAAAATAATTTTATGAGTGGGAACAATCTTTCTTTCAGCTTCAGTTAGTAATTGATGAGCCTTCAAGTATATATCTATTGCTATGTACATGTCATCCTCAGTCACCTTTGCTTGTTCTGGAATCAACTCAGCAAAACTCACAAATTTAGCAATTCCAAGATTGGGATCTAAAGCAATTTCAGCTAAGTAACTCTCCATAAGTCTTCCCACTCGCTCAATATCACCATGAGGTGGAGACAAGTAGTCTTCATCAGTGTTATAACCCAACCGACTTATATCATTCTCATGTTGAAGGTAGTTTATAAAAATTCTTTGGATTGTATCAATATCAAACAAGATATCACCATTAAAGGAGAAGGAAGGTATCAGAAGATCATCAAGAGCTGCATGTGTTAGTTTTTGGCTTATCCTTTTCTCCAGATCAAGCCTGCAAGCTACTGTTGTTTCCAGATATATAGCTGCTCTTAAGAGCATTGAGAGAAAGCTAACAGATATTGTGTTCGTCTCTGTTGGTAAAAGACTCACAATTGTTTCTAATACCACTCTCTTTTCATGTTCTTGTTTAGGCTCAATCTTCTGTCTTCCTCTCCCAAAAATATCCAAACCTCGAAGTGCGTTTTGAGCATAGAGCATGATAACTGGTCCAAGGGCTTGCTGTTTGAACCCCCTTGACTTCAAGGCCATAAGAACCCTTTGAAAGGTGTCAATCCTGAGAACAATTAGCTCCTCTGCCCACCAATCCATAATAGCTCTTGGTTGAGAAACTGAGGAACTCGAGTTTTCAAGACTACTATCAGTCTTTGAAGATGTTGAAAACTGACTATTACTGCAAGCCAAATAAGCTATTGCATCAATGCATCTGCTCACTAATTTTACCTTCTCAGCCATGGGAAGAAGCTCCTCAGATTTATGAAGAACTGTGACTGAACCTGAAAGACTAATCAGTACAACTTCTTCTAAATAAGCTTCTGTTCTGCTCAACAAATTTCCAGCTGAAACTTCTTCTGTCATCTCAAGGAACTCAGATGCACATCGAAGCATCGCAATATTTTCTGTGTTGATTTCAAAATTTATTCCATAACAGCACTTAGCAGCAAGCTGAAAAGCTTCGGAACCACCAGGAATGTCAGGTAGATCAATGGATGATGTTTTGTCATTGGGTTCTGATAGCAGTTTCTTTATAAATCCACATTTGGATATGAGAGGAAACTGCACTTTGAGCGGATCGGGATTGTTGCGATCACCACTTGAGCGGTGGCTGGAATCCACCGGATCGCTCGATGCAGGGGCGCCGGAGCTGATGGGGTCGGTTAGCTGCGGAAGTGGGACTGGGAGCGGAAGCAGGAGCCGGTTATGATCAGGTTGATTTGCTGAGACGATTGTTTCGTCGGGTAGGGAGTCGCGGTCGTCGCCAGGCTCGGATGCGAAAACAGTCTGATCGGTGTCACCGTCGGCAGGTGAATGAGGGTAAGAGTCGGAGTCAGTGAGGGTGCGAACGGGGCGTGAGAGATCGGGATCGACGGGGACCTGATCGGTTGCTGCCGGCATCGCCAGAACGGCGGCTGTTGCCGGTATCGCCAGATCGACGGAAACTGGACGTGATAGATCGAGCTCGTGCACATGTCGGGTAGGTGAATCGGAGGCCGGATGTGCGGAAGTCGGGTCGCCAGCTGGGTTGGCGAGATCCTGGACACTGGCTGGGATTGCGGGGGCTGGTGACGGGAATTCGGGGCTTATTCGCGAATGTTTGGCCACCAGATTTGGGGACAGATTGCGGATGCCTTTTCCGAGCTGCTGGACATGTTCTAACTGGTGGAAGGGATGCTGGTTGGCTACGAGAGGCGGAGGAGCTCGATTCGAATGTTGGAACCGAAGGGAATCACGAATCTGGCATTGAAGCGGAGGAGGATCACGCCATTTGAGCGGAAGCTCGAGCGGTGGATACTCCGGCGGCGGGTCACGCCATCGGAGAGGGAGTTCGAGCGGCAGGTAATCGTCAACCACAATCGGTTGATTAGGGATCCCTTTGCGGGCAGCGGAGTAGAAGGGGGAAGGGTATACCGGCGGCGGATCACGCCATTGGAGTGGAAGCTCGAGAGGAGGATAGTCATCGATCTCCCGTCTTCTTCGACGCCGATCGTCGTCGCACGCCCATCTCCTTCGGTGGCGATCCTCGTCGACCGCCCATCTTATTCGGCGTCGATCTTCGTCGACCGCCCTTGATCTACGGCTTCGAACGTCGTCGACAGCCGACCTTCTGCAATACATCGATCTTCTCAAGCTCCAGGCTCTGATACCAACTGATGTAGTGGATCGTCGGAAGATCAAACCTGCAAGAAGGATTTCAAGGAGTTCCCAATCCAGGGAAGAAGAAGAGAGCTTTCTCAAAGCTTCAAAAGGGTTTATATCATTCAATGTCTCAAAACCCATACATTATACCTATTTAAGGGAGCAAATAGAAGACTCTAGACTAAAGGAGATAAACTAGTCCCTAAGCATAAGATAGGCTAAAATGTTCCCACATCAGATTTATAATTCAAGCTCCAATAAATTTGATCATTAATTTAACTATTAAATTAATAAATTAAAATTATTAATTTCAATGTTATTCTATTATAAACATGAAATTGCAATTTTGAATTTAGGGTATAATTTACTCAAGTTAAAATATTGAATTGTTCATTGATTTAATTATTACATATAAAATAATCCTTCATAAAAAGTTAATAATTAAAGTTAGTTAATTATGTGACCTCTCTACTTATATCATTAGGCTTGATTTTCAATTAATTCTTTAATGAAAATAAACTAAATGATTTTTTTGACATTTAAATTAATTAAAATAGACTCATATATACATCCAAGACTCTTCTTAATTAACATGTCAAGTTGAGCTGTGTGATTAACTTGGCTTCGCCGTTGGTTAAAAAACCTACGGCACGTGACAAAAGCACTCCGATCTGCTTACCGTACCGGTAGAATATGTAGGCGCCTACGCATGTCCTTCACCGTAAAATCCTTAGTTGACCTTTCTACCCACTCACATCACGACCGTCGAATGTGGCGGGACTCCCTAAGCGCAGCCTGACGCCAGGTGCGGCTACCGACAGGTGAACCGGAGTTCTCCTGACGGAACCGGTCGACCCACTGTTGGAATTTGGCGAGAAACTCGCACTCCGTTCCGCGCGCCGTGGAATTCTTATAACTCGGCGATCGTGCAATTCCGTTGCGTATCATAAGCGTATATATTGGACGAGCGTAGACTGTAGAACAAAGGTTCAGTATTCTTCACATTTTATTTTCGAATTATTCTCCTTGAAAGGGAGAAGAGGAAACGGAAAGGGAGGTGAAGGCAAGGAATATATCGAATTAATCTCTCTTTTCGGTTTTCACCGTTTCGGATGCTGAAAGATCAGATCATGCAAATCGATTGATTTTGTTCTTGAAGTTGGAAAGGGGTGAGTTCTCGCCGTCGGCGAGTGATTGCAGCTCCGGCCAGGGGGGAAAGAGCGGAGGTATGGATGAGAGATCCTTTTCTTCTTCTTGGATGTTTGACTGTGGATCGGGCTTGAGAGTTATGTTTTGGTTTTGGCGAATCGTGGTTAGATTTGCTTGCAGTGCTGTGGGTCTTGAGGATTTGGATCTGGAATCATTTTTTTTGTTTTATGTGAGTTCATGGATAGTCACTATATGAGAGTTTGTTATGCGGTAGTGGGGATTCTTGCGGTTTCAAGTGATATTTTGGGATATTTTTTTTTTGTAATTCTTGCCGGTTTTGCTGGTCAAATTTTCATTATTTTTAGGATTGAGCAAACGCCTGACAAATAGCTGGTTTTCGGAGCTCTTCTTTTAAGTATTAATTGATGACTTTTGATTCTTAATGCTGCTCTTTAAGATGAGAACTAAGCTCTGTACTACTTGTTTGTTCTATTCCTTTTGGCCGTCATGCAGCAGGACTGACTATTCAATCTAGGTTTATGTTTGGGTGATCATTTTCTGTGCTGTGATCCATCGAGGGAGGAATTTTAATGAAAAAGTAAACTGTTTTTTTTTTTTTTTTTTTTTTTCATTTCCATCTGATTTTATTTTTCCTTGGGCATTCTTTTGGGTTTCGGAGGTTAAAATGTGCGGTGTTGCTATACTGATCTCTGCTCTTCCCTGGAGTTGTGTGGGGAATGATAGTACACGTATTTCGTCTGATAGTTTTAGGTCCATCGATGAAGCTGTTCGATATTTTTTTCGGATTAAAATATGTTAATTACTAATTTGTGCGAGTTGCTGTTGCAGGTCATGTCTTCTAAAGCCTGAGCCTATAGTCGATCTTTTAACCTCCGCCGAATAAATGCCGAGTTAATACACTGTTTTCTCCGCTTTTTCATTAACGAACAAACGAAATTCTGCTCTTAAAGTTATTCCCTTTTTTGGAACTTATGGACATATTATTTTCCTATTCCAGTATACTATTGCGAAGGACTAGAAGAATCCTTTTCTCACGATGAGAGGAAACAACGGAGGTCAGATGTGGACAACTCTGAGGATGACAGAAGGAAAACAAAGATGGGATCCCTCAAGAAAAAAGCTTTGGACGCCTCTACTAAATTTACACATTCTCTTAAGAAAAGAGGGAAGAGGAAAGTTGATTTCAGAGACTTCTCCGTTTCTATTGAGGATGTTAGGGACGTTGAAGAAGAACGTTATGTCTATGCCTTTCGTGAAGAACTCCTTGCTAAAGATTTGTTGCCAAATAAGTATGATGACTATCATACACTACTCAGGTTTGATTCAGTTCACATCCGCCTATTTCATGCTTAACAAAATCAACGCTGCATGCGGTTTCATTCAATAAGGCATGCATCTTATGATGCGATGAAAAAAAGTCTACCATTGAAAATTTTTCTGAAATTGGAAACCAAATTTATTTGTTCAAAGCAGGTTTCTGAAAGCAAGAAAATTTGATTTTTCAAAAACAACACAGATGTGGCATGAGATGCTTCGCTGGAGAAAAGAGTTTGGAACCGACACAATAGTGCAGGTGAGATTATCATTTATGCGCAATTTACTTTCGTAAAATTAGACTTCTAAGGCAATCACAGGCTGCCTCCCTTGCAAAGAAAAACAAATAGTTAAGAACAGTGTGGCGGCAGAGAGAAACATAGAAAAAAATTTGTCCATAGTGTTTGTGCTTGTTTCCTATCGTTTTCAAAATAAATTTTGCTTTTGTTTGAATTATTGCATGATTTTTTTAGCACAATTATACTATGTTGTTTGAATTGATGTATTTAATGGAATAGAAAAGGTTTTAGCTGAAGCCTTTGCATAGCTATGATGCTTTTTACTCTACAAAAATTTCATTACTTATTTGCTATTTTTTATGTTTTTTTTTAGTTTTTTTTTTCTACTTGTGAGCTTTGTTTCAAAAAGGATAAACTGTCAAATAACAAATACCATGTAATTTAGTTATACATTCAATGTTCACATAGTTGCATAAAGTTTTAAAAAAAGTTGCCCTTATATTCCATCACTTGTAAATTTTTCCATAATCGGATGATATATGTTTCAATTTAAGGATTTCAAATTTGAGGAGCTGGACAAAGTACTTCACTATTATCCTCAAGGTTACCATGGCGTTGATAGAGAGGGCAGGCCAGTATATATTGAGAGACTTGGAAAAATTGAGCCAAGCAAGCTTATGCACATTACTACTTTGGAACGATACCTAAAATATCATGTACAAGAGTTTGAGAAAGCATTTCTTCAAAAATTTCCTGCTTGTTCCGTTGCAGCGAAAAGACACATTAACACAACAACAACAATATTGGATGTACAGGGTGTGGTATGTTTGTTTGCAGTTTCTTTGAATTTATCTTGTAAATCAATGTGCCTCTGTTAGATGCAATCTTGTTAAATATGGATATTATTTGATCGGAATATTTAGGGATGGAAACATTGGAGCAAAACAGTTAGAGAACTTTTGATGAATATTCAGAAAATAGATGGTGATTACTATCCTGAGGTGGTTATAGACACTCATCTTCCTTTCCATTTAGGATTTCCAGGATAGATTATCTTGACGCAGCTATTTATGCTGTTTACTTGTGCAGACATTACATCAGATGTTCATTGTGAATGCCGGCCCAGGGTTTAAACTCATATGGAACACAGTAAAGAGTTTTCTTGACCCCAGAACTTCTTCAAAAATACAAGTATGCTCCTCATCATAATTAAGTCATTCTTTTCAGTTTCGTTTGGGACTGCTTTCTTATTGCTTTTTAAAACAGTTTTTTAGTTCAAAATTTTGAATTTTTGTACTAGAAAGTTGTTTTAAGAAGCAGTAAGAAAGCCATCCCAAACAAAGCCTTCGTCTCTCTTTTTCTGCATTCTTGAATAATAGAATAATTATACTCTGAAATATGATTACAGTTACTTGGAACAAAATATCAGAGTAGATTGCTTGAAGCAATTGATGCAAGGTCCGTCTTTAACTGCTTTTAGCTAGTGGCTTTCTAATTATCATTTTATCAACTCAATTAATCAGAGGTTTCCTTAACCCAGCCAACTTCCTGATTTCTTTGGTGGTTTGTGCACTTGTTCTGATTCCGGAGGCTGCCTTAAGTCCAATAGAGGACCGTGGAATGATCCTGTTATCGTGAAGGTCAGAAACAACACTCATGATTGACTACCCTAACCTACAAAATTTGCATAATATTTAAGTATTTTACTTGTGATCAATAAGAAGCAAGATTACCTGTTAAAAGGGTCATGAATATACTTATTTTATTTTATTTTAATCTTTCTAGCTTGCTCGTAATGTTGATGTATCCTTTATGAGGCAAGTCAGACAAGAATCTTATGGAAAACAAAGAAGCAAATCTTGCAAAGCACTACGACCGCTGAACGTGAGTTTTGTTTTTACCCTTTCTTGCCTTGATTATATGCATCAACCAACCTTTTAAGTTTCTTTCTAAGAATATTGACTTGCAATGGCAGGCAAGTTACAGTAGCACATCAACAGCTGAATCAGGATCAGATGCTGATGATACTGGTTCTCCTGTTGGGTCTAGAAATGCTGAGTATACTCGTCTCGCTCCGGTTCATGAAGAAGTGAGCCATCTTTTATTGTTTCAGTGTCAATTTGGCATTTCTTATCCATATCTGTTCCAGTATGATTCATTGTATTACACCTGTGACCTGCCATGAATGTGCCAGATTAAACCGCGTTGCTTTTGAATACCTTTTGCCTGTCTTGTTATGTAATAGCTTTCTTAACAGTTATAAAGTCATTATAAAGAGGCCTACGCATGATTTGAAAGTATATTTATGATGCATTAGTCTTTTGTAAAGTGAGGTTTATTGTTGCTCTAGCTGCAGCAGTATGAAAGTGGATTAGGTAGGATTTATAGTTAATATTAATACATTGATCATGATATTTCTTATTTTACTAAACAATAAGCAAACTTTTGTTCATGCATCGTCTTTCTATTCTGTGATTCTATACCTTCAAAAGGTTTTTGATGATTGACAAAATTCAAACATATGTCAATAAATGTGAATGATCAGTATGTCCTCTCAGATATATGGAAAGTAGTTGATTTCTTTTATTTACTGATTCTATCATTTATTAAGTTCGGAAAGAGCATTGGAACAAAATAGTGAAGTATGTTTGGATTTTTAGATTGATCTAAAAACAAATGTAGACGCCTCTCCATCTAATCATCACTTCTTTGTTGCCCATCATCACTCCATATCCTCCCGTGTCCACTTATTTCACCCCCAACATATTTACAATCTGGTTAGAGATGAAATTGTGGGTGGCCCTACCATTGATCAGCACAACTACCTCCCAATCCCCTATTTCTCCCCTCACCTTCATGGTGTGATTTGGTGTGAATCCAACCACGTAGTTTAGAGAGACTTCAACTACATCCAGATGTAACTTCTCTTCTTCTTCCTCCACTATTCCGCTCTCACCTCCCTCCTCAGTTTCCTCGTCATTTTAGACGGTGAGAACTTGAAGAATTCGGTCCTTACACCTATGCCTTGACATGTACTTCTCATCGCACCTGAAACACAACTCTTTAGCCATATTCTCCTGGATCTCTTTCTCAGTCAGCTTCTTAAAATTTCCTCCAGGCCCCTCCTTTTAGTCCTCACCTTTGATGCCTTTCGTGAACCTCCCGGTGCAGCTCCTTTGGGAGCTAGGAAAGTAGTAGTCATCCTTTAGGATTCCCCGGAGCTACTGCCTCGAGCCCTCCTCTCCAGATGCTTTTGGTCCTCAACCAACTGAGCCAACTCCATGGCCTCCCCCAAGTCGCGCGGTCGGATCACTCTAACAGCTGCTCTGATCTCCGGTTTGAGCATCTTCATGAAGTTCCCTTCAAGCACGGTCTCAGATAGCCGCTCTAGCCTACTCGCTAGGTACTCAAATCGATCACAGTACTTTGCCACTGTCTCTTCCTGCATCAAGACAAAGAATTGCTCGTAGAAGTCTCATTCCCTACCGGTTCGAAAACGTTCGAATAAGCACTCCTTGAACTCTCTCCAACTCATGATGGGTTGCCTCATGTCCCGCCATTGGTACCAAGCCAGTGCCTTTCCCTCCAAGCATAGTCCTTCCGTTGTTAGCTTCTCTTGCTCTGTCAGCTCGTTGACAGAAAAATAACGTTCCACCTTGTAGATCTACCCATGGCCATCATTGCCCTCAAAGATGGGAATCTTCAGCTTTCTCACCTTTGGGTCACCCCAATGGCCCCTGGCTCCTCCATATCCTCCCATGCCGCGAATGGGAGGTGCTCCCCAGCTATCTCTATCTTCCCTCTGGCGATCAAATCCATATTCATCATCAACTTCCCCTCTTCTTCTTTCAAATTCAGCCCCTCGGTGGTGGAGATCTCCCTTTCTTCCCACAAAATCAGCAACCCTCTTTCCATATCTCTTCTCTCTAGAAAGTGGTTCTATAGGTGGCATGTCGTCCTCTCCCTCAAGGATCTCCACTTATGGATTTTTCTTCACCCTAAACAGGTTCGGATTTCCCCTACGCCATGGCCTTCGCTGGCCTCTCTTGCTTCCGATGTCATCGAATTGGTCTTCATCTCAAGTAATTTCTTCAACCTCTCTTTCATCACAATGAACTTCCCTTCCAACCTTTCATTGTTGGATGTGATTTGATTTTGAAAGTCAAAGAATTTTCCCTCCAAATATGATTTTAATTATCCGATTTCGCCTTCCAAGACTTCAACCTTCTTCCCAACCATCTTTCTTCCCAAGAATCACAAGAGATCTTCTTCTGGACGCCAAACACCCGCTGAAATTTCAGAATTTCAGCTGGCGATGGTCCCAAGACGACGCTCTTATACCAATTTGATAGGAAGTACTCAAGTTCGCAAGTAACCCTAAGGTAATACTTGAGTTCGCAAGCAATCCCAACCCAAATTGATGAAGCCACATCAAAGGGGCTGCTATTTACAGCAGGAAAATAGCCCAAACCAATGGAAAAACAGAGAAATTGAAGATAAATATGAAGGAAATCAAAGCAAACAACTTGTATTCCACTAGAAGATGAATAAAAACAGAATTGATACAATATTCTTCAATTCAAGAGGAAGAATAACTCTCCAAAATCTCTAACCAAGAAGACTAGAGCCCACGCTTCCAAGAGGATCCCAAATTCTCTTTCAAATTCAAGATGAAACCATAATTCTCCCATTAACCCATAATTAAAAACAAAGGAAAATTACAAATTTACTAAACCACCCCTAATTCAAAGTTTTCCCTCCCAAAACTTGATTTAACGCAAGCTAGAGCCCACAAGGCTTCCGCCCTCTCCCTTTCCCTGGTTCCTCCTGGAGTAAAACAGGACCGGTCCAGCTAGCCCCTCCTGGGCCGGCCTAACAAAAACCAAGAAAGAATCTTCTTATAATTTCGTATTTATGTTGAGAAGGCATATGATCGACTGCCATGAGAATTTATTTTGTGCAATTTAATATGAAAATGTATTTTCCAAAAATATGTTGATATTATTAAAGATATGCATGATAGACCACTAACTAGTATTATAAATAGTGGAGTGACTTGTGTGTTTTCAATTATCATAGGTTTATATTAATGATCAACATTGAATCCATATCAATTTTGTATTGATATTGTAGATGTATATAAAGGATATTAAAAGCAAGATTGTATTGATATTATTAGTTTTGTGTGGAGTCTGATTGTGCCGATATATTGTGTTGTACTATTGTCTCGGACCTCAATTCCATCGGTCGAGCTCGCCGAGGTTTGCAAGAGGGTCCTCCCTCCTGCTTGGGTTAAAGGTGCTTTACACCCGTTTTTTATTTCTACACAATGATGTGGCGCTTTGTAGTTTGCATGGAGAAAAACAGAGAGTGGAGCATTACAAACCCTGGCACTATGGCGCTGCCAGGGAGCGCTATGGTGCTCTAGACCCTTGCGCTGTGGCGATGTCAGGCATATAGGAGATAGAGAGTTAAGCGTCGCGGCGCTGCGAGATGGGCTGGCATTATTCTTTCTTTTCTTCACGAGGGTTGCGTCCCTTGGTAGTTAATGTAAGTTTCTCGTTGTTTGTTCTCATGAGAGAATACTGCAAGGTTGAAGAGAGACAATAAGATAGTGAGAGAGAAGAGAGATTTGTACTATTTCTCCCAACATTTCATAGCGAATTTCTTGTTGTATTGTGGCTCCGTGGATTTCTCCTATTTTGGATTTTTCCACGTTAAATCCTTGTATTCTTTATTTCTGCTGCAATTTTCTATTTCTTATTTGTGTTTGTTGCGTATTTTACTTCCCCACAGATGTATACTTTTTGCAATTGACATAGTTCTAATTGGTGAGGAATTATAAAAATAGTGAAAATATTTAGCATATACAGGCCTTGGAATTTGTAAAACAAAGATCGAATATGTGATATATAATTTTAATATGCTTGATGTTAAAAATTAGATTTTATATTGTTAAAATATATGTGATAGATAGTTGTGATAAGTTTAAGTATTTTGAATCTATTATATGGAGAATGAAAATATATATTAGGATGTAATTTCTAGAGCTATGATACACCGACACTTCTCCTCAAAGTGGCGTGCAGTGTCCGACACCGTGTCCGACATGACACTCCTCCGACACGTGTCGGACACGTCGAAAACGTGTCCTATTAAAAAATATTAAATACAAATTGGACACGCGTGTCCGACACGCATATCTTAAGTATTTTATGAATTTTTTAAAATATAATTTCTTGTATTTTGCAGAATTTAAACTAAATTTCTTATTTCCTATTCACAACACCAAATCAACGTCCGCGCTTAATACCCAATCATCGAATATTCTCATTTTCATTTCTTTTTGACAGTGAAGGTATTTTCATCTCCTCTTTCGGTGACTGATAAATGACATCGACGCTTGACTCTCGACAACCTAATACTAATCATTTTAAGCACAAATTCTAGTTAAATGACTTATTATTTTCAAATTATTTTTAAAATTATACTTATTTAAATTTTATAAACTATTTTTTAAATATAAAAACTATAATACCGTGTCCAACCCGTGTCCGTGTCCTATATTTTCAATAACTGACGTGTCCTGTGTCCGTGTCGTGTCGTATCCGTGTCGCCGTGTCCGTGTCTGTGCATCTTAGTTCTAGAGTTTAAAGTTGGATGGTAAAAATGAAGAAGTACCTCAAGGGTTTTTTTTATGATAATAGAATATCATGGAATCTTGAAGATAAGTTATTAAATTGCAATTAGGGTGTGATGTATGAATCCAAGTTATTTGCTGTTAAAATGTTCTTGATATCCAAGTTGAGTATGATAAAAATAAGAATATCAAGACTAATGTATTGTAACTTTGGAAAGAATAAATTCTGGATTGATTATGTTAGAGAAAAGATTAACATCAATTTAAATAAGATTGTTGAAAATAAACTTGGTGATTTATGCATGTGTAATGAATGGTAGATAGTGCACCTGTGAGATGAGTTAGTAAAATTAGTATGGATTATGAGAATATAAAATAAGAATAAATTGGATTATAATTAGACCTAAAGTTATATGGATGCAAAATGTTCAAAGGGATTTTTGAAGAATAAATTGAACACCTCAGATAACAATGAACATGATTGAATATAAAATAAGCATTCATAATACCGACCCCAAATTATTTGGATAAGGCTAATGTTGATGATGATCATCAGCATTTGTTAAGTTTTAACTTTAAAGTTTCTGGCCTGGAAATTTTTGGCATTCTTCTGCTAAATCATATTGCTTTTCTTTGTTTGGCTATATCTATACTGACATGAAACTTAGAATTATATAGTGTGCCCGGGGATGCTCAACCTGTCTTGTCTATTAACAGCATCTTATACAAAGGCTTCATTGTGTTAGGCCGGTCTAGGGACCGACTTTGGATCGGTTCGGTTCTATTCTAAGCGGAATAGAACTCCTACCCAATAAGGAGGCGGATGGCATTGTGGGGCCCAGTTGGTTTAATAGAGAGTAATGGTTGTAATTAGTGAAGCATTTAGGAGAAAAAAATTCAAATTTAAGGGTTATTTAGGGATTTCTTAATTGTGTTTTTCTTTAAGTAGTTTTTCTTCCTAGAGGAGGTTTTCATCTTGAATTTGGTTTGAAATTTGGGATCTCTTGGTGTTGTTTGGGCTCTAGTCATCGGCTAGGGATTGAGAGAGCTGGATCTTCCTCTCAAATTGAAGATCCATTGTACCGTGTTGTTTCTTTCATCTATTATTCAATCAAAAGTGTATTTCCTTGCATTTTATCTATAAACCTCAAAACCTACTTTGAATATTGTTGAAATTCTGAATTCAGGACAGTTCTCTTGTTTCATTACTATTTCCTATCACATTGTTTTAAGTATGACCACAATAAATATTACCTTCAGAATTACTTGGCCTATTGATAAGGCTATGGAAGTTTATTAAGCATTCAAGTTCTACAGTTTTTTCTTTATTACACATTTCAATGTTTCTAATTTTATTTATTCTCTCTTTACATTTATCACTGAAAAAATACAGCTTAACAGGATTTTACCATAGTTAACTCTGTTTATTCAATCTAAATGAATATGAAATTTGGACGTGCATTGATTAAGCATCCCTCAAAACGACCATAACTCATAACTATTACAGTAATATTGCTTTGATTGCCATTTATTGTGCTTGTTCAATCACAAGAAAACAGTTTATTTAACATGATTTATTGCATTATTAGATATTGCTTGCTATGAGAAATCATTAGTACTTTCTGTGAAGAAATAATTGCTGGAATAGGTTAACAATTTTCTGTATCAAAATTTGAACTTTTATCTATATTGTCCAGGTTCGAACAACCAATTCAAATTCACAACACAGCTGTGAAGATAGATTTTTTATGGTTGATAAGACTGTTGATTATGGTTCTAGAATGGCAATTAAAGGAGCTGGAGAGCAAATGAATCACTTTGGTAAGAAAAAATATCAAAATGAAATCAATCAACATATTCCGTTTTCTTCATTTTCCCTGCAACAAAACATTTTAGATACCCCAATTCAGATTTGAAACTGGATGGAAATGAACTGCTGAATCATTGTTAACTTGTCTCATTTGAAGTTAGTCTTTAATAATAGTTGAAAGAACATCAGATATAAAAATTCAGGGTGATGATTACTGAGAGGTATTATCATGCTGTCAGCTGTCATGAAACAATTGTGCACAGAAGTTATCATCATTGATAAATTCATTCCTCTTGAAAGTAATATATCCGCATCAATAAAATTAAGTTAGACTATATTGCTTTATTCAGTTGGATTGACTTAGGAACCTCACTTATTCTAAAGGGGTGTTATTATTGTAATAAAGTTCTACTTGAATTGTGCAATCTCTAGGCAACTGGTGAAGGTTTTTAATTATGGCAAACGGTAAGGGAAAATGATGGATTTTAAGTTCTTGAATTGTGCAATCTCTAGGCAACTGATGAAGGTTTTTATTGATGACAAACGGTAAGAGAAAATGATGGATGTTAAGGAAAAGGTGCACACTTATTAGCAGCATTGTGTTATGGTGGATGTATTAGACAAGTGGAATGTCAGTAAAGGTTGGGTTTTTAGGGGTTATTTATTTAAGGCTGAGAAGTGGTGGGAGGAATTATTTGTAGGTGAAAAATGGCTTACATTATGCTATGGCCGAGAGGTATGATGGGGGTTATTAAGATCGTAGTGATTGACAGAGGTGGAGTGGAGGCTTGGGAGGTGGTGGAAGTTTGGAGGAGTCCAAACCCTTGAGGGGTTATTTCGGGATTTATTGTAGGAGGATGGGGAAGGTGCTTCAGTGGATATCTATGACAGGTTGTGAGTTTGTAGAGGGTGATGACTAGGGTTTGGAAGAGCTCCTAAAAGTTAGAAGAGGAAGAGAGATAAATATAAAATACAAAAACTTTGAACTCAAACTTAGCAAAGTCCAAGTCTAGGATCTCCCACTAAGCTATCCTAAGGGGATTTGCAATAAGCAAACTTTCAATAAATAATCTGAAAATGGAGTACGTAATGTTCTATTATAAGCTAAGAAAATAAGAATAACCTCACTCATCCATTAGGACTTTAGCCAAATCAGATATTGTAGTATAGTGGTTCCAATTTGCATGCATTCACATTGTCTATGATTGGAGTGACTCACCAAAACAATTTGGAGTGAATTTCATCTTATTTTCACTCTTTTTCTTTACTTCAAAAGTATTTTGGTCGAATATGCCTTGCGACGAAGGTGAAGTGATCTGGTTAATAGCATTTCGAAAAGTGCCAGTCAAGCTTGATCTTACTTCCATGCTTTGAGATTTGGAGGTGATAATTTGAAATCCTGATGCATTGCTCTGATCCATACTCTTTGTGTTGCATCAACTCTATTGCAACTTGATTATTATTATTATTATTATTATTATATATACATACATACATACATATATATTGCACCTAGATTATTATTATTATTATTATTTATTTATTTTATTTATTTATTATTATTATTATTATTATTGCACCTTGATTATTTATTTTAAATTTTTTTAGTATTGTGATAATAATGCACCTTGATTATTATTATTATTATTATTATTATTATTAAGAAAAATGACCTCAAAAGATTAAAAAAAAAACAAAAAAGAGCAAGATACAAGACAAAATCAGAAAATAGAGGATTCATCCTGCACTCGCCACCCAGATGCCCGGCCAGGACCATCCATTGAAGGCATCAATCCAGTCCAAAGATAATCTCGAGAGCAACAAGTATCATCTCACATCCAAAAGAAGAGCTACCAAAGTCTAACCAAAATAAGTGATTCCACCACCAAGGTTCCCAGCAAGACAAGAATATTACGTGGTGAGCAGGGGCTTGTCCCATCATTGTCCATTTACCTGAAACAAACCAAAAGCTCTAAATAATATCCACAATTGCAAATCCACTGCATCCAATAGAGATAACAAACTCATCATAAGAAATAAAAAACCCACAAGGCCCACCGTGCAAAGCCAAAGGCATCTAGCAAAGAAGAGAAAGCTATTCCTATTGTGTATGAAAATAGAGGGCACCACCCACAACAGTTCAAATGAAGAAGCCCGCCCCAACCAGGCAAACCCCAACAGCATAGGGATGGCCAAATCCAAAAAGAAGAATCATTCTTTTTGGATTTATGTTTTCTGTTTGCCACTATTTTTAAAAAACCAACATCAGCTATTTGAGGAGTACTTAAATCAAAGTTGTCATGATAATCCAAATCTTTCTCATTAAATTCCTGCATGCCTGTTGAAGAGTTGTCATCTTCTAACCAGTCACCATGCCTTACCACTTTATCCTCAGCAAGTTGAGCTAACAAAGCATCATTGGAAATAATTGATATAGGCACATCAATCAGAGGCACAACAACTTCATCATTACCCTCATTAACTACCATAGTATGAATTGGGGAAGTAAGCATCCCATAAGCCACATTATCCAAATTAACTAGCCCTACCGTAGCACCACCACCCCCAAAAACTAAAGAAAGAATAATCACTCGACTCCTCCACAGCTTCAGCACAAATAGGACTAGCTATAAGGTTAATTCAATAATTATTGGCATTTAGGTTAACCTCAACACCTTTAAGACATTCTCTGTTAGTAAAATTGATATTCATAGGCATAGCAGTATCTAAAGGAGCAACTACATCCTCAACTTAAACGGGATCACCCAAAGGTAAAACCGAAGCTAATTGTCCATCAGCTTCCACTGAAGGACCAGCATCATTCCCGTCAACAACATCAGTAGGACCCAACTCCAGAGCCAAATCATTGGCAACACAAGAAACAACATTAACCACCCTTTCCCCTCCATAACTAACAATAACATTCATCGATTTAGAGGAACAAGAACAACAGTAGGCGAGGTAGAAGACAAATGATGCCGACAATCACCACTCAAATGACCTGTACCTTTACATGAGCACAAAAGGATGTGAAAACCTCCATAAAAACTTGCTGAATATAACCTAATTTTTTAGGATCCAACCAAACTTTGTCAGGATAAGTTTTCGTGATGTTAAGCTCAACCAAAACACGGGCTACTGAAGGACAAGAACCCACGGAAGTAGCATTATAAACCTTAACGACCTACCAAAAATCGAACCCAAGCCATAAAGGATATGGGGGGAAACATATGAGGGTGAAGATTAGGGAAAGAAATCTAAATAGGGATAACAAGAGACTTTACACCAACATCAACAAGAGGAGACTATTTGGTCAATTTCATATAACAATTATTAACTAAATAAGATCTATGATAAAACCCTACTATAATCAATATCATTAATTATTTTAATCAAAATATGTGACAAATCAAGCAAGGTAACCGAGACATCATCGGTAAGCTTAAGGTTGAAAACAAAAACCTTCGAATGGATTCAAGAGAAAGACACTTAGAGGGGAAAAAACCAACTAACAAAAATTGAAAAGGAGCTGCTAGGGAAGTGATTTCTTCTTCCGAGATCCAAAGTGATGACAAGCCACGAAAAAAAGAAGGTTTGAGATTATGAAATCTTCTATCAGAGGAACTTCTAGCAAGAGCATTGAGAAAATATTGAGACTTGAACGAACCATCTAAAAATCTAGGGCTGCTCAGGCGTTTCATCGTCATTCCGTCCAAAGAGGCCGGTGGAAGGCGAAACGAAAGAAAAACGAAAATCATAGTATACCACAATACAGGAAAAGAGAAAATAGGAAGACTTTCCTGGAAGAACCATCGGTGAGGGTGTGAGGAGCGCCACCGGCACAGGAACCCTAGCAGACAACTAAGTATTTTTTTTTTTTTTTTTTTTTGTGGTCGATGCACCTTGATTATTTTTACTCCATTATGAAGGGGTATTAGGGTTGTATGGATTGAGAGTGGAGTAGACGCTTGAGAGGTGATAGAAATTGGTTGGAAGTTGATGTGGATGGGGTAGCCCTATGAGAGGTTGAGGGAGAGTTTCTAGGATTGTTGGGAGTAGAAGGGAGTGTCTAGGGTTGGGGAGACGTGATATAAATGTGAAGAGGAGGAATAGGGAAATTAATGAAGCACATAATATACAAAAATTGAACTCAACTAAGTCCAGAGTTAAATAAACCACCAACCTTCTCCTAAGGGATTAGCAACAAGCAATTTCAAAGTTAATTCTATAATTTTAAAAGAGAGTATATGATTATCCTTTTATAAGCAAGAACCATGAAAATTACATCACCTATTCAGCCGGGCCAAATCTGGAAGTGTTGTTTTTCCAATTTGCACGCGTTCACGTTGTCTATGATTGGAATGATCAAAAGATAACCTGGAGGGAGTTTTATCTTGTTTTCGCACTCTTTATATGTGCTTTAAAATTGTATGGGCCAACCTTTCCTTGTAAGGAAGTTAGTGTTCTCGTAGAATGAGTGCCTGGTTGAATTCGAAGAGGAAGGGCCAACCAAGTTTTATCGTGCTTCCATGCTTTGAGATTTGGGGTGTTGATGATGTGATTTAGAATGTTAATGCAATGCTCTAATTCTTGTTCTGATCTCATGTTTGTTCTATATGGATCTGGGTGCTCTTACAGATTTATGGTCATCATGCTCTCCCTCCCTCTTCCTCCCCTTGAATAGGAAATGTTTTGCTTCAACAACAGTGAAGTTACAAACCTTTAAAAGTGATGCCAATACAACCGTTAATTATTATGTTGTAGCTCTGCAAAAGGCCACTGGTTCTATAGTGATTTTCACATGTGATATTTTGTACTTCTATCCTTTGTTCTTTAACGCGTCTACAGATTGTCACTGTGACTGTTCATTAAATCATTTTAATATGACCAGCACGGATTATTATCTGGTTAAAGGGTATTGCCACTGTCATCTGTTAAATTGGTTTCCTATCAATTTTAAGAATTTATTAGTTTCTTTGATCTTACTATGTTATTGTATTACCTTTTCTCATTACAAATCTTCCGTTACTTGCATGTATAGCGCACTTCTATTACAAGTTATTGGTTTCTTTAATCCACACAAGCACGAGTTTCTTGGCCTAAATTGTATCTAAAGAATATAAGCAAACATACATAGAGGGATTTTATTATGATTATGTTGGATGAATCAACTAGAAATGAATTAGTCTAAAAATTTATCTTGAATGTTATATGATGACTATTCTTCTCGCAGTAATTCTTTATGACTTGCGTCTTCATTTCTTGGGCATTACAATGTGAGTTTGTATTATTTTTTCCACGTTATCCATTATCCTGTGTTCTCTGTATTTTTTTTGGCTGCAACATTAGCTCCCTGCCTCAGATATTAAGTTGCTTAGTGATTAGCTTTTATGTTTTCAGCCAGTTCGGGCCTCAGTTGGTTGAAGAAGAAAGAATCAATTGAAGGAGTTTTGAGATATTTTGCAAGTGCCTTGATGGCATTTTTTTTCAAGCTTCTCTCTGCATTCCGAGTTTTTGGTTGTAGACAAAGCAGCAGGGTTGAGGCAATTTATCCTTCATACACAGTAGAATCTCAAGCTGAAAATAATCAAGTTGTTGAGGATGTTAAAGAAGACAAAGTTAATCCTTGTTTAGAGCGTATACGGAGGCTTGAGCAAATGTTTACAGAGCTCAAGAGCAAACATACTGAGATTCCTGTAGAGAAGGAGCGTGTGCTCATGGACTCTTGGGATAGAATCAAATCTATTGAGTTTGATCTTGATAAGACCAAGAGGGTAAGTTTCCGCTTCCTTTTTTGTTGATATTCAATTAATATGATCCTATCGTAGCAAACAAACATTTTTGAAAGTGTGGATTTTCTCACTCTTCCTTGAAGTAGAAAATCATCAAATTATTACCCACTTTTTTTTTAATCAAATTATTACTCTTTTGTTGCATTGTCATGCAGTTTAGGGTTGGAAACCATTTTTAAATTTTGTGTTGAAAACCATTTTTAAAGTTTTTTTTTTTTAGTTTTTTTAAAAAAGTTGTTTTTTTAGCTTCTATTTAGTAAGTTAAGAAACAGGTTTAAAAAAAAAGCGTGAGAATTCACCCGCCCATTCATCACAATGATTCAAGAGCTACTTGAATTATCTTTTGGAGTTCATGACCCTATAATTTCTCAGCCAAAATTGAAACTTGAGCTTTACGTTCTTTTATTTTATATAAAGCTACACTACAAGAATTCTTATTGAACCTATGGAAGGAATCTTCATTTTGCAATGGCACAACTATTTGCCACTTTTTTACGTGGTTAGCATTTCAAATTCTGAAAATTTTAAGGGATTTTGAGCGCATTTATTTGTAATTTTTAAAAATTAGCAAGTGCGTGTGAACAGCTAAGCTGCGTAAACGAGGCCAATGAGTTTCCTTTCGATTTTTTTTTTTTTTGGTGTATAAATTAGTTAAATGCCTTACATGGATTTGCCTTTAGATGGTTTTATCACATAAAACGACGGGCTTCCGATAACCCTGTTAGAAAAGTAGAGATATTAGATTTAACTTATGTTAAGAAAGGTAGAGATAGACCTAAAAAGACTTGGTTAGAAAATATTAGAAATGATATTTCTTTATTAGATTTAAACGAGAATTTGACTTTTAACCTGACGCAATGTAACCGACGGGGGACAAAGGCTTGATGTTGTTATTGTTGTTGTTGTTGGGTGTATAAATCAGTAAAATGCCTCTTTTTTCAGGTTCTGAAGTCCACTGTAATCAAGCAAATGGAGATTGCTGAAACATTTAGTGCTGTGCAGGAGTCCACCATTAGGGTAAGCCTTCTTAATGTAAATTACAAAATATTCTTTTATAAGCAGGTTCGAATAGTATCTGAAAATAACTGTAACTGCTCACTTTGCATTTTAATTGATTGGCGTATTGTCCTTTTTGCAGAAAAGATCAAAATGTTGAGAAATTAGAGTATTGCTCCCCAAAAGAAAAAAAATCTAAACAAACAATCGTTTGGTTCCCATTTTTATGGGTGGATCAATCAAGTTTAGGAGAGCAGCATCCACTTTTACATTGAGGATTTTTTATTCCTCCATCTGATCCAATGATGACATCGAAGGAGCTTTTATGTCAGTTTTTTTTTTCTGGGGAGTTCGGCATTTTTGAAGAAAATAATAGCAGAAACAGAAGTGGCTGTACATGGTTGATCTTCATCAGAGCTGATTGAGAGAGACAGGCTTGCTTCACGTTGGAGAGCTGTAAATTTGAGGTCCTGCAGAACAGTTTTTCATGGAGTCAAGCGTGATTGACATTATTCTCTTCTTTTTTATTCCTTTTTTTTTTTTTTTCAGTTCATCATATACTTTTCACATGTAAAGAATGGTGGTAAAGAGGAAGGGATAAATTTAGGTCTAGGAAAAAGTGGCAAAGGGAACTATAGAGGAGATTTTTGTTGCTGCAAAATGAAGCTTTTTGACCCCCCCTTCATTAGTTTTGTGTGCGTTTTCTTCTTCGTTTTATATTTCAGCATTTATATAATTTTATTTTCATTAATTAAATCTTTTAATCCATGTGAAAGAACTTGAAACAATTTCGTTATTTTTTCATTCATTATGTAAAACTAAATCGACCAAGATAATTGATTGGGTTGATTTTGTTCGGTATGGTCTAATTAATTTTTTTTAGTTGTAATATGAATGGTAATAGTATAATCTTCTTTGATTTTTAAATTATTTAATACTAAAAATGCTAATTAAAATATCTGGATTAAGTCATTTCTTTCATCCATCTCATAAAATAATTTAGGTAACGTTTGTCTTCAACAATTTATTATTTTTCATCAAAATTTCTATAAATATCTTCATACTTTTTCAATATTGTACAATTAAAATAAAATCTTATAGATGAAAATTTAGTATAAATGCCTTCAAATTTTAATATTTATCTCTAAAACAATTATAAATAACAATGTTTTATCTTATAAATTTTAGATTTATTGCTGGCTAGAATATACGCTACGATAGAGTTAAAATTCTGCGTCTTAGTGTTGCATGAATATTCAGCTCACACATAGAGAACACAAGATATTTTTACGTGGAAAAATTTAGAAAGGGGAAAAATCATGGGGCTTGGCCCAGTCTGAAATGATTTCACTAGTGTTTGTGTAGATTATAATGGGCTAACTCTTCCTTAAGGGTGATCAGATTACAAATGTCAATCGTTTGGTTGAAATCTAGTGACAAACGGGGATGAAATTATAGTGTTACTTGGTGGACTGGCAGAAGTCCTGTGCTACTTGAAAATTCAGGTGTCAGTTGGTAGCCTGGCGTTGGTTTGGATGAACTTTTGCGTCGGTCGGTGGTCCGGTGAAAGTTTGGCGTTAGATGGAGGTCCGATTGAACTTCGGTCATCAAGTGAGGGTATGGCAGAACTTTGGATATACTCAGGGTGTCAAGTGACAGTCTAGTAGAACTCTAGGCCTCAAGTGGTGGTCCGGTAGAACTTCGGGCCTTAAGTTGTTGTCTTGCGGAACTCTGGGCCTCAGGTGGTGGTTCAGCGGAGCTCAAGGCCTCAAGTGGTGGTCCGGTGGAGGTGAGGGCCTCAAGTGGTGGTCCGGAGGAGGTGAGGGCCTCAAATGGTGGTTCGATGGAGATGAGGGCCTCAAGTAATGGTCCGGCTGAGCTCAGGGCCTCAAGTGGTGGTCAGACAAAAGTTTGGGCCTCAGGTGGTGTTCCGACAGAGCTCAAGTGGGGGTCTGGCGGAGGTGAGGGCCTTATGTGGTGGTCCGGCGGAGCTCAGGGCCTCCAGTGGTGGTTCGCCGGAGCTCAGGGCCTCAAGTGGTGGTACCACGGAGGTGAGGGCTTCAAGTGGTGGTTCGACGAAGCTCAGGGCCTCAAGTGGTTATCCAGCGATGGTGAGGGCCTCAAGTGGTGGTCTGGCGGAGCTCACGGCCTCATGTGGTGGTCCCGCAACGACGTCAAGCGGTGGTCCGACGGTGGTCGAGGAGGAGCAAGGAGGCAAGAGCGATCTCCGATCTCTCTCTTGAATCCATCGTGTTGAAGTCCCATTTTCAAGAGAAAAGGGGGCTCTATTTATAGATTTTTAGAGTGGCATGACCCGTAAATAGGTGGGAGATCAAGGGCAAATGGGGAGTGATCAGATTGATGGCCGATGTTGAATCCCTTGTTCATGGACTGTTTGATGGACATTTGAATGTCTTAGTGATGTCAGAATTCAATGATCTTAGGCTTGTTGGTTTCGTTTCATCGAGCCGCTTGATTCGACTATAAGCACGTAATGTTTAGAAACCGTTTGGTAATTCAAATTGTGGTTTGAACCTTCCAACAGCCCTTCTAACCCTTGATTTGGATCCATTTGGGCTCGTATTGGGTTGGATTTAGTGTCGTTGCGTTCGTATTCTCGAGACGTTCAGTTTGACTATAAGTTTGCTGAAATCGGAGTTTGGATGGTCCCAATTTTAATTCAGGAAGTTTTCAACTTGATTTTGCATTGAGATTCGTGGCCGATCAAGACGTATCAAGATTAAATATAATATAATACTTTAAGGTCTCGCGCGATGCACAAAGTTAAAATTGAATATAATTAAAAAAACCATACGGATAAACAAAAGGAAGATAACAGCTTCCTTCTCGCTCATTCACATCCACTAACAAAGAGTACCTTATCTTCTTCTCACCCAATCACAACTCCCCTCTCCTGACCTCCACAAAGGCACAAATCCCCTTCCTCCTCTAATACCTTCCACTCCCCACTCATGTCCTCCACACTCCTCCCTTCCACCATGGCTACCGCTACGTCAACCGCCACCCTCTTCTCCTCCTCCTCCCCCCACCGCTCCTCCTTCCTCACCCACTCCCCCAAATCCCTCCGCCTCTCTTTCACCAACAAGCGCCGCTCACCAACAAGCATAAAAGCCGAGCTCAACCCTCAAATAGTAATAAGCTTAAGCACCGGTCTCTCTCTCTTCCTAGGTCGCTTCGTCTTCTTCAATTTCCAGAGAGAGAACGTGGCGAAGCAGGGCTTGCCGAAGCAGAACGGGATCTCGCACTTCGAGGCGGGAGATGTGCGAGCGCGCGAGTATGCGGGATTGCTGAAATCGAATGATCCTGTCGGATTCAACATCGTTGATGTGCTCGCTTGGGGCTCGCTAGGGCATATCGTTGCGTATTATATTCTGGCCACTTCTTCCAACGGTTATGATCCCAGCTTCTTCGGAGGGCAGTAGTTGAAGGACTGGATCTGGAATTCTGGATCTCTCACCGGCCGCCTGTATTAGTTTTCTCTTTGTTTGTTCTTGCGTGCTGTTGTTATGGAGCGTATAGAAGGTGGATGGAATCTCCTAGCTCTCTAGCTACTTGTTGATTTGCTTTTTGGTTCGACTGTTACAGGAAGTTTTTAGACTAAATTTTTCAGTTTAAATGCTGATGTTTGAGATCTGGAAAAATTACATTCGTATTTATTTGAATGAGTTTATTAAATGAGTCGAGTAAAGATCGGATCGTTCATAATTTGAGATTGAGTTCAAGCCCGAGCTAGAGTAAATTCTATGAGTTAGGGGTGTCAAATTTGGGTTATGGGTTGGGTTCGGGTTGAATTTGGAACTAATCTGACACTATTCGGGTCAACTCGAACCCGACCTGTTTTTGCAAATGTGTCGGTTTTTGTAACTTGAACCCAAACAACTTCTAGTTCGGGACAACCCACTTCGAGTTTGGGTCAGCCCGACCGGACACGGATATCGCTAACAGGGGAGGAGATCAGTGGCAGGAGTTCGTTTGGAAGGGTTCGTGCGGCTCGCATAAGGGCTACAGGACTTCGATCTCGAGATAGTTTGACCCGGGTGAGAGGCAGCGACGGTGGAACGGTGCCGGCGTGCCTCGGTGCGTGGGAGTCGGACGACGAGGTTGGCGGATGCGAGACTGCTGGCAGACGCGGCATCTTGACACGAATGGCTGGCGGACGCAACTTGTTAAATGGGGTTGATTTCGGGTTTTCAGGTCAACCTGAACCCGACCCATTTTTACAAACGGGCCAAAATCTTCGACACGAACCTGACTTGAACCCGAAATTTTTGTGTCGGGTTCGAACCGGATTTTTGGGTCGTGTCCAATATTAACACCCCTACAATGAGTTTGAATTAGGTTATAAGCCAGAAAAAAATGATTATGATTCAAATATTTATTATAAGAAATAATAAAATAATGAAATATTAGAAAAAAATAATAAAAAATCACTTGACATAAGAAAATATATTATAAAATTTAAATAGTTTTATCAACTTTATACTTAAGCTTACAAATTAAAATATTAAAAAAAATATTTTATATTAAAATTTTTCTTAAACAGGAAGGTTCTTGAACCAATGAGTTAAGTCGGAGCTAGCTCAAACTTGACTTGTTAGGTCTTCGAGCTTAGATCATAAGTCAATTATTAAGTAGAATTCAAGCTGGCTCACGAATAAGCTTGGCTCACGTACACCCCTAAATGATAAAGCTTAGAAGAGAATGCAAATAAATGATAGAACAATTTTTTTAGATAAAAATTTTGATTGAAATTTAATTTTGAATTTTTTTTTCTAATGCAAATGTTTTTTATAGCCCATGCTTCAATCTTAAATCTCAAAAGTACTAATGTATTTATCAGTTATAGACCTTGCACTTATTTAATCAAATTACTATGTATTTATTGATAACAAAATTAATCCTTAATCCATCATGTACTTGCTTAAGCATCAAGTTCAAATCAAGGTGTGGAATTTTTCTATAATTTAATTTTTTTAATATTTTTGTAACGGAATGATTTAATCGTTCATTAATTTTATTGTTTTCTTAACTACGATCATTTGGAAAGATTTTTATTGTTTTTTAAAAGAGAGTTTTTTTGAACTAAAACTCCTATTAAAACTATTTAAAAGTCATAAACGAAGCTTATTTTCTCTTTAGAAAACCGTAAGAACTACTTGTACCTTAATTGCAAATATATATATATATATATATATATATATATATATATATATAATGAACTAAACAGGTAAAAATAATTTATTTTAGATTTGGTAGGGGTGCGCCTAGCTCATGCTATAGTGCAACGCATGAGCGACACTTAAGAGCCCCAGCAGCAAGCTACTGAGATGGGCCCTTCCCCAACAAAAATTAATTTAATATCATAGTGGACCGATGGCCCACGTATCAGATATTAAACTGATAAGAACAGATACTACACTTGATCTTAGCCAAAAGGCCGAGAAAGGTATGAGTTCTCCTCCGCACCAACAGGTGCTTTTATATCATATTGGCGCTTGCTAATATTCATTTTCAACGATGTGGGACTAAATTAGGATGAAGGGTAAACCTTTGACCGTTCATGCTTGTTGAGAAATTTTTATAAATTGATTTAATTGCAAGTATGTTATGTCAGATTTATGATAATGATTTTTAAAAATAAAAGATATTAAATTAATATGCATTACTGTCAAATTAAAAATATTTTTTTCCTTTTTTTTAAATAAAATTAAAAGTAGAATGTGATTTAATATTTAGTATTATTTATTGTTGACATTCGTAAAAATTAATTTATATTTTATTTAGGCAGTTAAATTATTTATGTGTTTGAAATAAATTGAAGAAATTATGATTTAACTCTCGAGGATGATTAATTAAACCTTTTCTTAAACCTCGTATTATTTAGAACCTTCGAGTTAATAATCATTTTCATGTTATTTATTTTAAATCTTAAAGGATCATAATAAGGCAACGGTGGTTCGAGGATCCTAGTCGGGACACCGTTGTATGAGTATAGTAGTTAAAATAGGCGGCCAAGGTCGAAAGAGTTGTGATCGGGCAAAGATGATTAGATGGCGGCGGCCGAGCAGAGACTCGATGATTGTGGCCTGATGGAGGTCTGATAGTGATGGTCTGGAAACGGTCAGACGAAGATCATCGAGCGGAGGTTTGGTAGTGGCAGTTGGGTTGACATCTGACGATGATCAGCGGGTGAAAGTTTGGCGACAATGGCTGGGCGGCGAGGGTTTGTCGGCGGTGGCGCTCGAGTGAGCACCAGAATTCTTCAAGCTTTAAAGTTTTTTTGAATTTCTAGCCAAAGATTCAAGCTTCCAAGTCTCGGCCTCCTTTATGTAGGAAGTGAGAGTCTATTTATTGACTTTGAAAGTGGCATGATTCATAAACATGGAGAAAAGCCAGGGAAAATTCGGAGTGCTCTATCGGACGACCCACATTGATACGTTTGATCATAGAGCTTTTATTCTGCATTTAAGAGCCTTAGTGATGTCAAAATTAAGCAATCTTATGCTCGTTGGATTTATCATGTCGAGTAGCTGGATTCCACTATAAGCATGCCATATTTAGAGATCATTTGATTATCTAATTAGTTTCTTGAAACTTATAAATATACTTTAGGGTCAACAAATCGACCCAGTTTTTGAAACGGGTCGATTTGTTGAATCCGAACCTGACCCGTTTCGGGTCCGGCTTGACCCTAACCTGGATTTTTTCGAGTCGGATCTGAGTCAAGTTTCAGGTCGTGTCAAAAATTGACACCCCTAACTACAACTCATGGGTAGTTTCAGTTTGGATATTGTTTCTTCACAACATAGCAAAGAATAAAAATAATCCTAGCTAGCTGATAGGTTGCAAATTTGTATGGATCCCTGTCTTTAAAGGCTAGATAAGTAGAAAGTAGACTATTTAATGTGTAAAGAGCAGTATCCTCAGGATTCATAGGTGAACCAGCCGCAGCAATAACAACCTTGTAGCTCATTCTTCAATTGAATAATATGAGAGTGATTTGTGGATTGTAGCCTAGGTTCCACCATTGTCCAAATGCTGACCCAGGTTTCATGTGTAAGAACAATAGGAAGAAATAATATTTTCAAGTGATAAATATTCTCTTAGAATATCCTCAGAATATCCCGCTCTGCCTCTCTCTCTCTCTCTCTTTTCCTCTCCTCATATGTCTATGTCTCAATCGTCTCTGTCACTCATTCAATTCATCTTTGTCAATCTTACAGCTCAACGGAGTCTTTGGCAGGCCGATTCAATCAAAGAAAACCATTTTACATCATCTTCAATTTAGGTTAATATATTTTGTAAGATCATCATATCTTTCACAAATAACATTGAATCCAACGCAGTTCAATCTAAACCCAAAAATTATTTTTTAGTACAAAAATCTATTAAAAGAAAGAAAAAAATAGCAATTTAAAGCTGTCCCAAATGAAGCCAAATCCTTGCTTAATATTATGTAAATCATTTCATCATGTATAGTTGAATATGAAGAGTCCAATTTCATCTATATTTTGTTGAAGATGAAGAGCCCAAATCAATTTCGAATCTCAAACCCAAAGATAAGAGCTCCGCAAACTCTTCATTCCATCATAATAAAATGGATTAAAATGTCTTAGATACCTATAAAAATTGTATAAAATTCATTGAGATTCACACGCAGGATAAGTAAAATCATCAATTTTATAACATTTTTTAAAACCAATATTAACATTATTGATTCCTTACAAAAACCAATGACTTGATAACCTAAAAATTTCGTCAGGTCAATATCTGTTCCAAATTTAACAAACAATTTATTTCCAACAAGGCAACCAAAATAATAACTCTATCACCAAACTCAACTCATTTGGGCTGCAAAACATTTAAGTCCTTTAATTGTTTAGTTTTGCTGAACCTTACCCTATTAGGAGCAGGTAAGCTGAATAATCACAACCTCATCATCACATCCTTCCTCAACTCATAGGATTATGAACAAAATACACAATTTTGTAACTCTTTCTCAATCTTTCATATCTCCATTGTCATTTTCAATCTTCAATAGGCCTTCCTAACCTCTTCCTTACTATTCTTACACAATCTGTCTTAGTATTTCTTCTTCCTCTATTGTCATCTCCTCCATAGCCTCCTCAAGCTGAGCAACTAACTTTGGATCAAAAACAGCCTTTACACTCGCTTCACCACCTCCATTTGCAGTTGCAGAACAGAAGCTCCCAAACCTGGGTGTTACATATGAGCCAGGTGAGAACACCTGGCCTCCCTGTGATAGCCAATCCCTGAGGCTCCCTGTCCTCGAGAACTCAAATTTCGGAACCTTCACATTTGTAAGCTCCTTGGCCATCACCTTCCTCCTCAAGCCCTTCTCGCCACCACCTTCCTTCTTCAATTCGCCTTTCTTTGCCTCCTCGACGGTTTCAGAGTCATCTTTGATTGGATTCAAGCTCTTAGAAAGCTCTTCTTCCTTTTCGACTTGGACTTGGACTTCATTGTCATCCTCCAAACCAGCCAATAGCTCCCATGTATTGATGGTCTCAATGTTACTCTCAGGTTCTTGCGGTTCTTCCCCCACCTTTTTGGCTAAAGTTATGTCTTTAGATTCCTGACCATTTGTAATTGATGGTTGATTAGAAGATTCATGCCCATTGCGCTTATTAGGTACCGTGTTTGTGGAGCACAAAACGGCAACAAACTGGTCGGAGGAGATGACTATTTCTTCATAACTATCTGTTTTTCTTCTCTGCAGGCGCTTCTGAAACTCTTCTCTAAAGCTTGCAGATCTTGTCATGATCTTGGAAGAAACACAACCCATCTCAGTCTAAGTTTTTCACCTGGTTAAACAACAGCACCATTATTATGATCTTAGTATGTTCATATAGAGATCATCATCGATATTAAAATCTGATGGAAGCAGAAAAAAAAAAGGAAATTTAAAATATAATTAAGAACACAAAGCAAAAGAACAAAAAAATTGCAATATTAGAAAAATCAAAGGAAATCTCACCATTTACTTGGAAGAACAAAGATTTTTTTGGTTCTGCTCAATATCTTCTCTGATTCTTCACCTTCTGCTTAAAGCTTCAAGCTGTCGTGAAATTGTCGCTAGCTCAAGAAGGGTGATCTTCTTCTACATCGAGAAAGATAAACATTTGACTAAAAAAATGGTTAAGTGGAAAAGTGGTTAACAATTGACACAGAACCTTTCATCGCGGCACCTAACCTGTCTTGACTTTCATAATTTCATGTTGCATTCATTCATTCATTCATTTCTGCCGTCATGTTTCAAGAAAATAATTATAAATTCCGTATTGTTACTGTGCAGAAAAAATATACAAATATTTTTTTTTTTTTTTGGAAAATTTTGAGCCAAAGCCCATATATATAACTATGAAAAAGGTAAATATTACAAGTAAATTAAACAAACCCAACCAGCGAAAGCTAAAAGAAACATTAGCTTAAGGGGGTAGGTAAATGATCCAAAAGAAAACTATACAACCCAATATAACAAAAAGGGAAAGAACAAAGGCAAAAATTTGAAGCAAATTCGAGAGGACTCAGGCTGCAGCAGGAACTGAAGTCCGACAAAATTCATCAAGGATGATAAAAAAATCCCCTGGTTGCCGTGAAGACCGTTCAAGGGGAGGAGGAAACAACTGCAATCATCATCGTCCATAAAAAACAAGTCCTTTAGATAATTCTCGGGGGCACAGGGAAGTTGCCCCAAGTTACCGAGGAGACCATCCAAGGACATCGTGACATCATCAGAGTAGAATAACATCAGCATCAGCAAGTAATCAGTAACATTCCAGAGAAAAACCACAGCAGCAGTCACAGAGAGACAAAAAGGGATTGTGCTCAAAGAAGTAGGTGTCTGAGATTGTGGCCATTTTTCCACTTCTCCAATTTGTAAAGCAAAGCCTGCTTAATCTTTCTAGCCACAATACTTTGGCATTCGATGATATTTCCAAACATTCTGTCATTGCGGGCACGCCAGATGAAATAAATACCTGCATTTATCATGAGATAGAAGAGCTGCTGTATATCCCTATTGTCATTTATATCTTCAATGAAGTTGTAAACCTAGTAGAGGTTAGGCCGAAGAAGCAGGGTTTGCAAATGAGGGATAATTTTGCTTAGAACCCCAAAGGAAAAATCGCACTCGAAAAAAAGATGCGAGCGGGATTCCGGAGCCACAGCACAAAACATGCATGCATGATTAACAGAGATACCACGACGAGACAATTCTAGTTAGACAGAGACTATATGAGAAATGATTCAATTTTTATAACTCAAGGTCTATTTCAAATACTAAGATTTTAATGCTTTGTAATTACTATGATTTATCTTTTGTTTTTACATTATATGTATTAAAGAGAAGGTATTCTAATTAGGAGTGTAAATGAGTAGATTCATGTTCTTGCTTAATCAAGTTAAGGTTGTTTAATTTATACTGAGCTTGAGCCCAGCTTGAAGAAAAAGTGAGGCTCAAGCTCGATAAAAAGTTCAAGATTGGTTTATTGTGGAATTTGATTTCCTATTTGGAATGTGCTAAAAATATATTAATTATTATAATATAAATGCCGATGTATTAGTTAACCTCAATCGAGTCAGTTTGATAAGCTGAGCCAGATGAAGCTCGAGCTTGAACTCGTATAATATATGAGTTCAAATTTAAGCTCAAACTTAAACTCATTGACTCAAAAGTTTATTGGCAAGTTGAGTTCGAGCGGACTCACGAGCCTGTTTGGTTCACTTATACCTCTAATTTGAATTATAAAAATTGTTTCTAAATATGCAATGTAGAATATGACTACATACATAAGACTATTAGGTTTTAAATCAATCATAATTGGAGTTCCATTCATTAAATATGATTCTTACTTGAGCCTAACTCTACAATGTGGTTTATGATGAATGTTCAAAATATTGTTTGAGCTATTGGTATTAGAATCCAATGAAATTTGTTGGTAATGCCTTTTGCTTCTCTTTTTTGCTTGGCCCTGATTTCAATTTACTTAGTTATTTGTTATTCATGGTTTTATGTATGGCACAACATTGATATTTTTAAAAAAATATTTAGGATATTTATGTCATTTTTATTTCATTAGGCCTTTATGTAGAGAATTCACTTTATCCACATGAATCTTATGGTAATATTTGAACAGAAAATTTTCCAAATTAAATTTAGATACATTCAACTTCAACTTTAACAAACATATAGTTAGATTGAATGTCTTGAGAAAACAAATTCAATGACACAAATAGTGATATAATTCGAGTTGAAATGAGCTCAAATCGAGTATTTGAAACATATTTTAAGATTCACAACATTAAGATAAGAACTAAAAGGAATATGAATATTGCATGCTTATTGTCATATCGAGTGTCTCGACGAGAAGAATCCAAGAAGCTCAAGATCATTTAGTCTTGAGGTTATTAAGGTACTTAAATGCATAATAAATAATTTATAATCAAGGGGATCAATATAAAACATTGATAGTGTTTTTTAATTCCGGTCAAATTTATCAAAATGTCTCTTTTAAAAAATTATAAATATGACCTCATTTTCTTTATGAATGTAGTTCTTAGGTTGAGATCTGAAAAACTATTATCTTAACCGCCAATAACCACCGAAGACCACCTTAAAAACCTACTTGATTATTCATGTATAACCAACTATGATGCGGAGGTTGTATGATTCAAGCCATTTATTTACTATGTAAACTAAGTATAATTAATCAAATTTTGCATGGGGATGGTATGCAATTATGAACTTATTTAGCCTAGTTTTGTGAGTAAAATTAGACACTTATTCTATTTCTCTTTGTATGATTGTTTTACAACAAAATTTATGTTTGATAAAAAATTATTCTTTTTCTAACCCAACAACAACAACAACAACAACAACATCAAGCCTTTATCCCACTACGTGGGGTCGGCTACATGAATCCTTTTTCTCCATTGTGTCTTATTAAAAGTCAAATTCTCGTTTAAATCTAATAAAGAAAGGTCATTCCTAATATTTTCTAACCAAGTCTTTTTAGGTCTACCCCTACCTTTCTTAACATAAGTCAAATCTAATACCTCTACTCTCCTAACCGGGTCATCGGAAGGCCGCCGTTTAATGTGACCAAACCATCTAAGGCGACTCTCTCTAATCTTATCTTCTACTGGAGCTACTCCAACCTTTTCACGTATATGCTCATTTCGTATCCTATCTCTAAGGGTAAAGCCACTCATCCACCTGAGCATCCTCATCTCTGCCACACTTAACTTAGTATTATGCTTCTCTTTTAATGGCCAATAATATTCTTTTTCTAACCCCAATAATAATATATCAATAATACTTAAAATTAATGTAATGTAAATTTACATTATTATATTAGAAGAATTGCGTCATATTCATCAAATATTATATATATATATATATATATATATATATATATATATATATATATATATATATATATATATATATATATATATATATATATATATATATATATATATATATATATATATATATATATATATATATATATATAGTATTGACTTTTTTCTTGATATATTGGTTGAGAGCTTTGACTAACAACTAAGAGGTCTTGAATTTGAGTCTTGTATATGTGATGTGTATACGAATTTGCTTTCATTAGCCTAAATGTTTCGGAAAAATAGTATCCAGATCAGCCACCAATGCACAAAATTGTATATAATTTTTATTTTTATTTTTTATTTTTTGAGGAGCGTAATTTAGCTTTTTTGTTAGAATGAAATAGATAAAAATATATTTGGAAAAAACAAACTACTAAGATATAAAAGTCAAGGATGCCATTCATATCAAGCTTGCAGGGTCCATGTTCACTACCTACTTTCTATGTTTTATATATCTTCCTTTGTTATAACTTTAATGATGAAATTAGTAAATAAACTCCTCACCTAACTGAAAATTGAACTTTTATTAAATATAAGCGGGTGAAGATAACTTTAAAAACTTTGTTAAGGCTTGCCCTTTCCAGGTAGCATTAGAGAGAAAGGGATCTTTTTCCAGGTCGAACGGATGGAGTCTTTAAATATTATTATATTATTAAAGCTTGAAATGACAAATAAAATAAGGGTAAGAACACTCGCTACTAAAAAATATGATTTTTTGCAACATTTGTTAGGGGTGGTATGAATATCGCCATAAAAACAAGCATTTTGCATTGATTTTAACCTTTGGTATAGCCCAACACTGAAACCTTAGCTCTTATACCCGTTCAACGATCGCCTCTCGATCCTCCTTCTCTCTAGAATCGTTCGGCTCTCCCTTTTCCCTTTTCTTTTATTTTCGTGCATAGATCAATCTCATGGCCTTCGATCGGAGGATACATGATTGCGTCAAAGCCTAAAGCCCGTCCACTCCCGTCTAGCTCTTCCTCTCATTGGCTGGTTTGTCCTCTAACCCGAGCTCACGCTTGTGTGAGCATGCTTGGCCCTACTCTGTCCATGTGTTTGTTGTGATTTTCATATAATTTCTACTATTATTTTGTGGTTTAATTCTAGCTTCTGAACTAATGACAAAAGAAGAATGATAATAGAAATCACTGTGTTCATCAAGAATAAGAGCTACATACAGATATCATCATCATCAAGAGAAAGATCTTTAGAGACAAAGCTCTATCTATTATGAGCTTCTTAAACTTGATACTGGTTTGTGACTCTAGCCATGATTTATATGTAACTAAGGAATTATTGATGGATCAAGAAGAAATGGAGAATGATGCATGTAATAGCTTTCCCACATTATTAACAAAATATTTCTTATGATTATATCAGTTGTTCTTATGATCCTCGGATTAGATCTTGGAGGGGATGGTCAGTTGGACTATCTTCCTCAAAGAAGTCTACAAGGCAAAACTATCCTCATGATTCAGGCTTCAGATCGTCCATAGTTATAACTAGGGGTGTCAATTCGGGTCAACCCGTCGGGTTCGGGTCGAACCCGATAAGATCCGGATCTAAACGGGTCAACCCGAACCCGACCCATTTTTGCAAACGGGTTAGACATTTCAACCCGGACCCGACCTGGCCGGGTTGACCCGACACGACCCGCGACCCGGCAGTGGCGACAGGCGACTAGGCGAGCTGGCAAGGTTGACCCGACACGACAGGCGACTAGGCGAGCTGTTCGGGCGCGAGGCCCGCGACTCGCAAGGGTTCGGCCGCGGCAGCTGCAGGCGGGCACGCGGGCGACGGGGCAGGCCGCGACTTGTTCGGGCACGCGGGGCAGCGCGGGGCAGGCGGGCACGCGGGGCAGCGGGGGGCAGGCGGGTAGGTGGGCAGCGGGCAGGCGGGTGGAAACGGTGGGAAATTCAAAAATTTTTAAAATAAACGGGTTGCCGGGTTGACCCGTCAACTCGCCGGGTCAACCCGAACCCGACCCGTTTTTCAAACGGGTCAAAATGCGAACCCGAACCCGACCCGTTTATCAAACGGGTCTGATCCAACCCGGATTTTTCGGGTCGGGTCCGGGTCGGGTTTTCGGGTCGGGTCAAATATTGACACCCCTAGTTATAACTAAAGCCACATATACTTGAAATCATGACTCCAACTAGTAGTCACTAATTATCAAATATAGTTTTGGTGCTGTGTTCAACACAATTTTTTATAATTGCTTATGTTATAGAGTTCAATTATTTTGACTTGCTTTCCCTTCGTAACTGTTTATGTAATAGAATTCTGAGTTTTTTTTTTTTTTTTTGACATTTGTGACAGTTATAACAACGCACCACCTCGTGACAGAATTGTGGCGGTTGAAATTGTTACAATTCTAGACATTTGTGTGGTTATGATCATTGCAAAATTATACGTTTGTGCCAATTATATCTCTGCGATATCTAGCACTTCATTAAATCTATCCCGCCGGTCATTAAACCACTGCGGAATGTCGTTGCAGCGCATTGCAAGTACAACGGTGGTGCAACCGTTTTAAAACCGCTACGAGGAAATTAGTGACGAGTATAATCATCAGGATAACTTCAAAATTGTGCTTCGATAGCTCTATTTTTTGATAGACTTTAGGAGCTTCCTCTAAAAAGATTTTAAAAGAGTCTCCTTATTAGTTTTATTTTTTAACGAATTTGATCATTTTTATCAGCAAAATATTTTTATCGTATTATGTTACTATAAATTTAATCTTAGTACAGAAAAAAGCTTGTGAAGTGAGCATTGATCTTAAACATCTTAACTATTTTTAATTGAATGTTAACGATAATTGAATGTTAACGTAGTTAGGATTTAAAAAATTGAATAAGATCAGGATTATAAAATGCAAAAGTAATGACTATTATAATATTAAAAAATAATAAATGTAGTCATTTATTTAAAAAATAAATAAATTGAATTTAGTTTAATTTTAAATATGATGATAAAATATTTAATAAATACATTATAATAAAAAAATAAAAGATGTATTATAATATTATAAAACTTAATGATTTTTGGCTTGTTTGCCTTTTGGGAGAGCCCTCAGGACTCGCTCTAGTACTTCTTCACTTATTCTTGTGAACCTTTTCTCCATCCCATCAAAACATGTTATGTTATATAGTTTTGGTTCTCCATGTGCACTAATCGTACCTCTCCTTATTTGATTTTCTTGCTTCATGCTTTGCTCAACTTTTGATTAATGACATCTCTTTATGTTCATCACACCTAAGAGAATGGATCAAATTTTATTCACGGCCGGCGACTCCTTGGCCCTACGATGAATCTAGTTATGCAAATATAGCAAAGGAGATAGAAGAGAGAGAGAGAGCATGATGAAGTGCTTTATAATCCTCTCATCTCTATGGCTAGCAAAAATATTATAGAAGCTTCTGAAAATATCTTTCAACCCTTTATTTATAGGATTGGAAGGGCTAACAAAGAGATTATACATGGAGAAATAATAAATGGTACATTATTTGACTATTGTAGATAAAAAGACAGGACTTTGCGATTGCATGTGGATACCTACATCTTATGCGACTTAGACTACTTCAACAAGTACTTGTGGTAGATGCTCTTAGGGAGTACTTCATAGGCTAGTGGTTCAGCCAAATGCCTTTGATAAGTTCTTTTGTTATAGATACTAGTGTGACTACGAAAGATGTTAATGTACAGTTTGTGTGTGTGCGCATCTTTTGTAGTTTGGATGAGCAAATTTTAAGAAGGGAAAGACGCCAAGACATGACAGTTTTTCTTTTGGGTGTATTCTTATGAGATAAGTATCTTATTGGGTCAAGGTCCACTAAAGGGAGTTTTTCACTCAAACATGTTAAGATTTGCCTCCTTAGTTGAGCTCCCTTGGGGTGAACTCCATTGAGAGCAAATGTCTGCACTTATTTAATCTTATCAGGGCATATCCCCCTAAGTAGGTCACGCCTTGGATGAGTGCTCCTCTTAGCTGAGCACCTCATAAGTATGCTGGACTAATCCCAACAAACTGTTTGTTCTAAATATTGGTGTGTGCACTAACAATCCATAATAATGAAGTGTATTGTATCAAATACTTACACTTGCTCAACATGCACATAGTTCTGTCATATTGAGCAAAATGTCTATTTTGTACTTGATCTAATATAACATATGATGATATATGAGTTATGTTGGATTGGGTCGTGTATAATATATGTTAAATTTAAAAAAGTATTATATAAATAAATTAAGACATATCTTTTTTATTTTAAAATATATTATTTAAATAACTTAAGAGCTATTTAATGTGATTTTTTTTATACTCTACATATCTTTAATTGATTCTTTCATAACATTATTTTTTTCTTGCAATAATCTATTTTTTCAATTTGCTCAATTTCATATGATCAATTTAATAAATTTAAATATTTTTATTTTTATTTTTTGCATAAGTGAAATAAATTTTTTATCATATTAATTTATTTTATATTTATTAAATATTTATAATTAATATACAAAGTTTTCAAATTTTAAATAAAATAAATATTATAATATTATTTTTATGGGTGAACGTATCTTATATTTTTAACAATAAAATATCTAATATTCGTATCATATCATATCATATATTTGTCGTCATATTCATATTGATTAACATCTCTCATTAGATGAATCAGATTCCTTGTCCTTTAAAATATCGAACAAAATAAAAATAAATTATAGAATTAAAGAGAGAAAGTGAAAGAGAGTGGAGTTCAATAGTAAAGAGAATCAACATCACATTTTCTTATGATATTCAATTTCTTTATAACATCAAAATATCTTAATTAAAAAAAATGTAAATAACATTTCCATTTTTAATTCAATAAAAATCACAAATTCATCCACTTACAATTATACCCCCAATCTATCACCCTACTAATTAGTAATTACACACAAAAGCACCCACTTCAACCTTGCAATCCACTCTAAACGATTGTGATGAGCCACTCCTTATTTTATTTAATAAAAATAAATTTAATAATATTCATCCCAATTATTGCAGAGTGCGGCACTGTACCTATGAACTTACGAGGTAATTGGCTATTTACAGCTCCACCCTCCAATCCAATATCACCCCCAAATTCTCACCCGCACTCGCCGGCGGAGAACCCAATCCTCCCCTTCCCCACATCATACACCACCTTAAATCCCTCCTGCTGCCTATTCCCAATAATCGCCACTCCTCCCGCCGCTGCAAAAGCCAAACAAGTCCTCCCCTTCTCCACATCCACCATCACATTTCTCGACGGCAGCTTCAACACCGCCCCTCCGGCGAATACTAACTGCACGTCCGGCACGGCCATCCCCACCCCACTCCCCACATAACACGTGTCTAAGATTGAGTACGCTGCCGCCCGCCGCCTCTTCTTTCCGATTGCCGTCACCACCGCCTTACTCAACGCCGCATAGATCTCATCCGGCAGCCGCGTGATTACCGTCCCTGAATCGATGATCGTCGGCGTGCCGGCGTACACCGATGCGGAGACGGAAAGACTCCGGCTTTGGACTGTTATACCTGTTAGCTTCAAGAAATAGAGAGACTTGTCGAGGGAGGAGGAGACCATGGGGGTGAAGGCGAGGTTTGCAGGAGTGTAGGAGCCGAAGGAGAGGTAGCCGGTGCCGGCGGTCGAAGGCAGGCAGTAGGAGAAGGAGTTACCATAGATTGTAGAGAGCTGGCTGAGAAAGGAGAGACGGTCCTTAGCGAGGCCGATGAGGCCGTCGGATCTGCCGAAGAGACCTTCGTTGTCCTGTCCGCAACCGAAGACGAAGCCGTGGATGGAAGCAGGGGAGAGGGCGAGGGTGTCCTACGCCAGTAGTGGTGCGTGTCAAGCATTGAAATAAAATTAAAAAGCTAAATTATCTTATTTTGTATAATTGTTCAATCTATACAAATACATTCAGATATAAGGAAATTGGTATAAAATATCACGGCTCAATTTTTTTAAGATAATGTATTCGAAAATTGCAATAAACTATAACGGTTCACTTAATTTTTGCCAAAAAAAACTGTTATTTAGTTTAAATATATAGTTATTATATTAGTAAATATAAAAATTTAGATAATTGATACATAAATATATAAAAGTTTAATGACAAGCGTGGATACAAATACGAAAAAAATTCATGAGCCTTACCTGAGAGAGGTAGCCGACGGAGAAGGATGAGTCTCCATAAGTAGCCGCATAGACACAGTAACCGGAGCGGGTGCAGGAGGATGGATTCAGAGTGGCGGAGGAGAGATCAGAGCAAGCGGAGGAAGAACAGGGGACTTGAGCATATGTAGAAGAGGCAGCAGGATTGAAGAGAGCCCCCACCTGGGCATGGCAGGAGACTTTGCAGGGAAGGCATTGGAGCCAAGAGAGCGAGCTACCGGTGTCGACGATGACGGAGAATGGTTTCGCCGGAGTACCAATGAGGATTCTGGCGACGTAGTTGCCGACGCCGAGGGAGGAGCCTTGGGAGAGGGGGAGGGAGACTGGCCGGCCGCCGGTGAGACGGTGGGAGAGGTAGGAGACGCGGCGGGCGTCGTGTTGAAGAAGAAAGGAGAAGGGGAGATCGGAGTGGACTGACGCTGAAGGAGAGCAGGGGCTCTGACGGTGGTGTAGAGGGAGGTGGACGCCGGAGGAGTTGAGGGTGGCGCGTATGGCTGTTTTGTTAGTTGCGAGAGAACGGAAATGAGAAATGAATCAAATTAAAAAAAAAAAAAAAAAAAAACAGTTGAACCGAATTTATATAATGGAGTATTAATTAATATAAATAAATATTTTTACTGATTTTACGAAAATATAAAGATATTAATAAATCACATTAATTTATCATTTTAGCAATTAACCTTACATAAAAATTTAAAATTATTGGATATAAATAGATTACTTTATTTTTATTTTTTAAGAATAACGATTAATATGAATTTATTTTATAAATTATATAATTATTAATAGGATTGCTTTTAAATAAGTCCAAAATTGATTCTTAACATTTATTTAAATTTTTCTTTGCTAAAATTTTTCTCTAAAGTAAATCTTGAAAATAGGATTTATAAATTAGCATGATAAAATTAACCTTTCATATTAGAACTTATTTATAACAAATAACAAATTTAATATTTAAAAAACAATTTTTATCATGTTTAAGAAAATCCAATTTAAATAAGTTTTTAAATTTAAATAAATTAAATATATTTTTTGTGGGCCAAATTGGCTAATAATAGACCATGAATTGGCCACACTATCAGTTAGGGCTGGCAATGGATCCCACCACTTGTAAGATATAATCAAGGGAGAAAGGACATTTAATTTGGTCCCTATTAGTATTTTTCCAACTTTTATTGTTTATGCCATTGTAACTAACCATCACTTTTCTTATTGATTAAGACATGTTTTCATTCAAAAAAATGCTGTCATTTGGATTTAGGACCACACTGAAATCAAAATAAATCTAATAAAAAAAATTATGATAATATTTTGATATATTTTATATTATAATATGATTATTATATATACATACATATCTTTAATATTATACATTATATGTTATTTTTCAATATAAACAAATAATGAGATAATATAATTAAATTATTATATATTTATAAATATAATTATTAAAAAAATTAAATATTAATTATTTAATTATATTTATATAATTATGTAATATTTTGATTTTATCAAGTGATGATATATAATTAAAGATATGTGATAAGAAAATAATCTTATTATTATACAATATCAAGTGACGACTTTTATTATTTCTTTTTAAAACAGTTTTTTAATAAAAAATTAAAAGACTGTTTTAAGAAGAAAAATAAAGTCATCTCAAATAAAGCATAAATTTCTTTTTTCCTATCAATTTATCTATTATATTTTCCTTAATATATTAAAACCTAAATTATCATCGTTAAGCATTTTTTTTTTCAAAGAACTCCACTTAGTGGGCATAGCATATGCAACTTTCCCAATTAGAAAGTTATAATACTTCAATTATTGGAGGCCACGGAGCTTTCCTAAACTCTTCTTTCAATCTTATTCTTCGTTGGGATAGTTTTTTTATTATTTTTTAAATCAAATTTTTAATATAAAATTTTCTAATTTAAAATATATTTGTACTAAGAAAACTGTTTTAAAAAGCATTAAGAAAATTATCTCAAACAAAACCTTAATACCACTGCTTAATTACTATCAATTTTTTGCTTTTGATAAATGTTTAAAAAAGAATTTGTGTGTTGAACATATAATTTTGTGCATGAAAATAGAAATTCATAGATACTGAAAATTTTATTAAAATATAAATCAATAGTATTTTAGAGAAACAATAATCATCCCCTTTAATCATTAATTAAACTTTGAATCCTTTCATTTTAAGAAGGAATTATATATGCAATTTTATCACTATATTTTCAAAAATATCAAATAAAACTAAATAGAAATTGCTATCTAAATTCAAAAACTAAATAATAATAATAATAATATATAATAAGATGGAGCAGTACTCTTACCCTCAAACTGAGCAGAGCAATTAGAGGAGAAGGAAACCTCCCTTGTTGGAGCCACTGATGAGAAGAGAAGAAAGAAGCAAAGACTGAGAAGTAATTCCATCTCCCCCAACTCTTCTCATGCTTCTCTCATGAGTCCTTATGGCCTCCTTATATAAATATTACAAGAGGGCGAGTCTGGTACTCTCATCTCTTTTGGTGGGCACCTCTCCTTTGCTTTCATCTCTATTCAAAAGGAAATGAAACCAATTAATATGGGCGGTGACGTATTAAGATAAGCTTAAATAATATATAATGATAGAGATCAGAACACATGCAAGAGATATGTAGCTTTGAAAGAGGGAGAGAGATCAAAATCCAGCCTTCTCCTACCAAAATTTTAACAAACACCTAGATCAATTAATGCCATTCATTTAATTAATAATAACTATTACTTATCATTCAAGTCTTTTGATATATGCTCAACAAAAATATCCCATATAGTTTCTAAATTTTTAAATATATATGTTTATTGATTATGTTTGAACTCATTATATGTAAATTTTTCTTCCATCAATTGTAAATGTTTACTAAGGATTGTAATATCTAAGTCTATTAGTCGTAAAAGCTAGTAAGCTTTATTTTATTGTTGTCCTTTGAAAGCTCCAATTTAACAAAAAATTATTTTACTTGCCTTTGAGAAACATCAATAATAGATTTTATGGTACCTCTTGCTTTTTTGTGCTTGATGTCATATATACAATAGTACTTCTAACAACCTACAATTTCATAAAATACAATTATTTGAAAATATGGAAAATATGCATTACAGTGTTACGCTGTTGTGCTTGAGAGTGCAGCGGCACCAAGAAAGCACTGTTGCAGTGTTGAAGCCTCTATTTTATTGTAACTTTGGGTTCAACATGCAACACAAGAGTGCTATGATTTTGGGCATCGTGGCGGCAGACACTAATGACTATTTTTATGCATATTTTAAATTAAATATCAGGTAACATCTTCTCTACTCCCCATTTCATTTGGCTTGTCGGGTAAGGAAAAAGAAGAGCTAGCAAAAGAGGAAAGGAGAGAGAGAGAGAGAGTTGTTCGGGAATTTTCATCTATCGAATTTATTAAGAGATTTCTTATGATCATTATAGGTAATCCGAATCCTACCTTCACTTTCATTGATTTTGTGTTCTATGATTTTAATCTTTTAAAAATAGATAAAATGCATTTTCTACTAATTTATAAAACTTTTACTATATAACTTTTCGTACGTGATACATATAATTTTTATGGGCATTTTGACAATAATATATATCATTAAATTTCAATGGATAAATTGATTGTTATGAATTCCTAAAGTTAATAAAAAAAGTATACAAATTGGTATGCATTTTATAGATTATAATAGGGTTATCACATTTCATACATGATATTGAATTGCATAAAGAAAATGATATGATTGATACATATGATGAACATGACATTTCATATAAGCAATGAAGGCTAATTATGAACACTAATGAATACAAGTAGGTTATTAAAATGATAAATATTATACATGAGGGCAGGCCGGCATGCTTTTCTTAAAATAAAGATTTATGATATAATCCTAGATACTAGCATGTAGCTGATTGACTGATTATGCCGTCGGATAGAGTGTAATAACACAGTCAAATAGATTTTTAGGAGCTATTATAGCTTTAAATCATAAATCGTCTTCACCATAATGTAGAAATTATACTAATTATAGTGGTTTAATTATACTATTTTTTCATAATTTTTGGGGCATTGATGCAAATCCTTAAGAAAATGACACCTCTCGGTACAAGTAGGGGTTTTGGGACCGTCAGATGTCCATTTTGCAAATAGATTTCACCAATTTTTTTTTTAAATAAATTAGGTTATTTTATAAATATTTTTCTATGATTTTTAAAATTTTAAAAAGATTTATATGAGTTTCATACTAAAAATTGAACAAATTATATAATTATATTTATATTATGTTATTATTTTATTATAAATATCATAAAGCACTTAACTGTTTATTTCTTAAAACCATTTTCCTTTATTCATTCAGCTGAACAAAGATATGTAAGAAAATATTATAGAAAAATATAAGAGAAAAGAGAACTTCAGATTAGGAGGCCCTAGAGTATTTTTTTTGTCAGCCGACCATGTTGAAGATTTGCTCATCTCATTTTTTTTTTATTTTTTAAGCTCATCTCATTATTATGAACCATTATCTTATTTATAATTTTATTAATTTGGTGTTTTTAGAATTTTTTTATCAAATTTATATTATCATTATTAAAAAAATGAGGATAATTTATATTTATAAAATTTTCAATGCGTAACTTTTTATATACTATAAAAAATGATATTATAAATATTTTAAGTATTTATTTGATATTATTTGCTTGTTGATTTAAAAAAAACAACAATTTTTATCAATAAAAAATTTATTTTGACATCTAAAAGTAGTAATTTTAATTCAATTAAAGCTTCATAATATTTTTACATATATACGATCTCTGATAATTTGATTAATTTTTAAAAATGTGAATTTCGGCTTAGCGGGTTTTTTTGTTGGCTGCTATTAGGATATTTTGATACTTTCTGAATTGAGTCCAATTATACTTTATTATTATAATGCATTGAAAAATAAACATTGGTATGTGATTGAATAATAGATGGTCGCTATTACCTATTATAATACTGTGATAATAATGTGTGTAGAAAAGAATAAGTAAAATTTATCATTCACTGACATTGGATATATAGAGATTGATTGATCTGTACGTGATGGTGGGTTGATATGCTTTCCTTTAAATACTGTGATTTGATGTTATTCTCTACTGAATAATTAAAAGTTATAAGAAGATGATTATTATGCTAACGGATAAAGAAAGTGCCCTAAGCCTAAGGGAATGCTTAATGAACCACAAATAACAACAAAAGAGAGTAAGAATAATGAGAAACATCTCTAGGTTCAGCTTCAATAAACTTATGTATATAAACAAAGAGGTCAAATAATCCACTAAGCTTCAAATGAGACATGTGAAGAACTAAATTTCTCTAGAAATGGAATATATGGACAAAAGTATCAGTTTATCTAAGAAAAATGTTGTTACATATAGCGAAGATGAGGAGTAGATGTGAATGAGAGGCAATTGCTGCTCTAGTTATTCTCATAACCTCTCCATTATAGGATTCCAAATAAGAACTATTCCTTGCAATGAATAAGAGCTTATTCTCTTGCTAGAATAAAAAATATATAGGCTTCTTTCTATTAAAGAAGCTGAACAACTCCCATTGCAAGCACCCAAAAATTTTTTTTTCCTTTCACCGAGAATGCTTCATGTTGGAACTTTTATTAGGTCCGGTGTAAGGACGTAGAGGATAGTCCGGTCGGAGTCAAAATCCCGCCAAAAAACTCGGTATTTGCTCGGTATTACTATGTATTATTTGATAATAACGAGGAATACCGCTCTGTGAAGACCAATATTGAGTTATACCGAGCTATACCGAGCAATACCGAGTTGTACCGAGTTTTTGCTAGGAAAAACTCGGTACAACTCGGTTATAACTCGGTATTGGATCTTCACGTGATGGTATTCCTCGTTATTGTTTGGTATTGCTCGGTATTTGCTCGATATTTCTCATTTTTTGGTGGGATTTGGCCTCCGACCGGACGTAGAGGAACGTCCGGTCGGAGGACGTAATAATTTAGAGTTTAGGGATATATTTATCTATAGTGCTTAATTAGATATGTTATGTATAAAATTTGGATTAATAAAGAGTTATCATCATTAAATAATCAATTCTAAATTGAGTAATGTAGCTATCACCTCGAAAAAAATAAGTATGCATTGAGTTATGCAGCTATCATTTAAAATATATATATATATATATATATATATGAATGAATCTTAAGTTAGTAGCCACCCAAGTTTTTTTTTTTTTAAAAGTTAAGTATATATTATCCAAAATAATGAATGAAATTTTGACTTCAAACATAACATCTCTCTCTCTCATCTCAATATGAAGTTTTATCTTCCAGAGATAGAGGAACAAAGAAAAATAATTTTTGTAGTTAAAGAGTTTTTACATTAAATTATTGAAAAAAAAAATAAAAATCCGTTCCAAAGAAGATCGAGTAGTAGACGGGCAGCAATGTCCCATGCGTCCTTTTCACAAATTTGGATGTTCACAATTAATATATGAGGGGAGAGTTTCCACCATGACGGATAAGTTTCAGGAAACGGACTACTCGCCTAACATAATGTAAAGCGAAGTGCCACCTACCATGTGAAATGATTCTCGCGACTGCTCCGGCAACATGTACCCGGAAAAAAGCATGTAAAGTGAAAACTATAAATATTAAATAATAAAAATAATTAAAAAAAATATCAACTACCGCTAAGATTTTGAAAATTATCTTTAATGAAACTTAAAATTGTTGTAAAAATCAACTTTCTATAACAAAAATTTTTTTCAAGTAATGAAAAAAATACTTTTAGATTGCAGGGGCTTGCGGGATGGAGGGACGGCGGAAGGTGGACGGTTGACGGCGGGGCTCGCATCGACGGAGGCTGGGGAGGCCAGTGCGGGACAGCGTGGCGACGCAGGACGGGTAGTGCGGGATAGCTGGCGACGCGACGCAACGAGTTGGGCGTGCAGCATAGGACAACGGTCAGTGCTACACGATGGGCGGGCAATGCGTTAACACGGGTTGATTTTTAGGTTTCCAGGTTAACTCAAACAAGATTCGGTTTTGCAAACTGATAAAAAAACAAACCCGAACCCGACCCGTTTCTCAAACGGGCTAATCCTAACACAAAATTTTCAAGCCGGGCTCGAGTCGAATTTTGCGTCGTTTCAAATATTGACACCCCTATTTAAGAGTAGGATGATCATTAGAAACCAGTCATTTAAAAATTAGCATTTCTCACAATCTCTTTGTAAGACTCATAATAATTGGGCATAATTTTGACTCTTACTTATCCTTGCATTTAGAATTATAGACTAGAGTACTTGAAAATATGAAAGTGGAAATGAAGAACTCTTTCATAGGTTTTTGGGCCTCTTAATTAATATACAGTATCATTTATGAAGAAAGACTAAATTAACGAAACTAAAGGGAAGTGTTTACCGATCGAGTAAATGATTGATTCATTTAACATAATTCAATGGTTATGGCATACTCATTTTTGCATTAATAATAGGTTGTGATATTATATAAAACTATTATGTTGCAGCAATTATAGAGGCAGTGTTATCTCTATGGTGGATATCCCTTTTGTTATTTTTGTTGGATGGTGATGATGAGGTGATAAGAGAAGTGGGTTGCTACATGGCTAATAATATCAACAACTATTATGCAAATAATATTACACTTTAGGACTCTATCAAATAAGCTTTTAATCAAGTAGAAGTGTATAATAATGCCTAATCAAAGACAAGCAAAGTGCATCAATAATATAATAAAAAAACATAATATTATGCATTGTTTCAACCACAAAAGTTTAAAATCAATTATATATAAGATTTCATTTTGGATGACTTTTTTTTTTTATTTCTTAAAATAATTTTTTAGTATAAAATTTTAGTTTTTGCACTAGAAGTTTGCTTTAAGGCTTTGCTTGGAACAGATTTCTTACTGCTTCTTAAAACATTTTTTTAGCATAAAAAATATAATTTTTATATTAAAAGATTGTTTTAAGAAGAAGTAAGAAAGCTATCTCAAATGAAGCCTAAGAAACAGTAAGAAAGCTGCCCCAAATGAAGTCTAAGGTTCGTTTGGGATAGCTTTCTTGTTGTTTTTTAAAGTAGCTTTCTAATATAAAATTTTCAATTTTTATATTAAAAGACTGTTTTAAGAAGCAGCAAGATAGCTGTCCCAAATGAAGTATAAGACTTGATTTGGAACAATTTTTTTAATGTTTCTTAAATTAATTTTTTAGTTCAAAAAATTTAATTTTGATAATAAAAATTTATTTTATAAAACAGTAAGACATTCATTCCAATCCTAGCTCAAAACTCTTTAATATAAAATGATAGTAAAAAAATTTATCCAAAAGATCAAGATGAGGTTCTCAATAATAGAAATCAAAGTTCCAACAATCAGAACGGCGGGCGGATAACCATTGAATAGTCCGTACGTACAGCCATTATTTTCTAAAAAGTCATATAAAACTTTATTAACAAATGTTATTCTCTTAAATCCGTAATTTTGGTACTGTACTATTACAGTTTGACAAGTCACTCCAGTGATGGGTCCGCACCATTAGAAGAATTATATTCCTTTCAAATCTTCACGTAGTGTCAGTTCATTTCAAAGAAGAGTAATTCTACGCTTGTCTTTGTTTATTTTTCATGATAGGAATGAAAGAAAGATTCGATCTCATTATTTGGGATAAAATAATTGAAAGTCTTTTTTTTTTGGGTAAACCCGGGGCAAAAAAAAGCCCATATATTAAGTAAAAGAGTTCAAATTACAAGTAACAAAAGTAAAGAGAAAGCAAAGAGCTAAATCTAAACAAAGTTACAAAGATAAAAGCAGAAATAGGAAGAACGAAATGGCACCAACATTAGACTCAGAAATTAGGCACTGTCTTAATCATCAAAAAATCAGAAGCGAGTATACTATGAAGCAGACGGTGGCACCGGTTGCCCACAAAATCTGAGTAAGCAGCAGAAATAACTCAGCAAAACTGGCCTTCACAGTGCCTCCGGCCTGTCCAGAAAAAGCCACAAAAACGAGCCAGGTTGCCATTTAGACCCTCCATGGCCCGGAAAGACAGACCCTGCTCATCATCGTCCGTTGTGCACATATTCGTCTCACAAATTCTGCCATAATCTTTGAAGTATACCCAAGAGTTGCTTGTAAAAAGAACCAAAGAAAATCTGGAATGTGAATGCAAAAAACAGAAATCCACAATCCCAATATAATAAGCCATCTGTCCCAGGTCATAAGAGAAAAAAGTTTCAAAAAATGCCTGAAAAAGCCAAAAGTAGCAGTCCTCGAATTTTTGCTTCCGACGATCAAACCCAAAAAAGAAGGCAACCAGAAGTGTTTGGAAACAGTCCAAACTAAATAATCTTGAACCTTTGTAGCAGTGATTCCCTGTTTTTCCATTTAAGTGTTTTCAATCTCAAAGCTATAGTGATATTGCAAATCAATTTAGTCACATTAATACTGGTATCTCCAAAACGCCTGTTATTGCGCTCTCTCCAAATGTGATAGATAATACAACTAATAGCAAGATAGCAAAAATCTTTTTCTGCATTGTTGTAATTAACTAAACTTTGAATAAATTCATGAGTTTGGGGTAAGTTAGGCCTGAGATAGAAGCATTTGAAATCTGGGAGAATAGTGGACAGAATATAGAAGGAAAAGTCACAAGCAAAGAATAAATGAGTGTGGTTTTCCAGATTTTGAAGACAAAAAGAGCAGTTCAAAGGCACCCGAATGCCTCTAGTATGCAGGTTGTCCGCAGTTTTAAGTTTTCCCAATGTAGCCATCCAAGCAAAGCATGCAAATTTCAAAGCATGATGCTTATGCCATATAGCTCTGTGCCAGTCAACAGTCGGCAAGTTAGCATAATAAAATTCCATAAAATTTTTGGATAACCATTGCTTGGAACCATTCCACAAAACCTCATTATTACTTTTGATTTCCACAGCCATAATTTGATCAGTAATGCTAGAAGGAAAACCATAAGGTAGATGCCACATACCATTAAAAAATAAGTCTTTCACCATAGTAAATTCAATCCCCCGATAAGCCTCCCCAATAACTTGCCCAGAAAGCCAAGGATCCCATATGAATGCCAAATCACTAGATTCAGAAACAGTAAAAATTAACTCAGCCTGAATTCTAAGGGCCGCTTGAGCAATTTTTTTCCAGTATTTGGGAGCATTAGATGAAGAGGGCTTCCAAGGGGAGATGAATTTGGCTTTGAACCAGTGAGTGAGCATGTTTTGATTATTGTAAAACCTTCCAATAATGGAGCAACAAACCCCGAAATACAAAGCCTCTATAGAAGGAATGCCAAGACCACCCTTAGATTTAGGAAGAGTAACAGATTTCCACGAAATGAAATGAAGTTTCTTCTCCGTCAAGTTGTTATGGAATAAAAACTTTGCACAAAGTTTATTAATAGTAGCACAACAACTCTTAGGTATGATGGAACCCCTTATCCAGTAAGCAAGGGTATTGGAGATAGTGAATTTTAGAAATTGTACCCTACCTGCAAAAGAAAGAAACTTATTCTTCCAACCTGCAAGTAGAGCAGAAATTCTGCTCATTAGAGGTTGGAAGTGAGAAATTTTAAGTCTTTTAGTGGATATGGGGATGCCCAAGTAGGTAAGGTGGAGGTTGACATTAGGAATACCAAGCTCGTCACAAATCAATTGATTTTCAACACATTGGTGGGAGAAAATAATGGCACTCTTATTGGAGTTAATAAGAAGGCCAGATAAAACCCCAAAGGTATGCAAGCAAATATTAAGGCTTCTAGCATTTTGAATAGATGATTTTCCAACCACTAAAAGGTCATCAGCATACATCAAATGGCTGATTTGGACATTTTTACAAAAAATGCCATTGAAGTTTTGAGTATCAGAAAGAAGTTGGGAAAGACCATCCATTGCAATACAAAAGAGAAGTGGTGATAGAGGGCATCCTTGCCTGAGGCCAGAAGTTGAATTGAAGTAACCTTCAAGAGAGCCATTTAAACAAATAGAAAAATGAACCTCACTGATGCAGCCTTTGATCCAGTTAACAAAGACATTAGGGAACCCCTTCTGAGCAAGTCTGGCAATAATAAATTCCCTCGAGACCGTATCAAAAGCCTTCTTGATATCAAGTTTAGCTCCAAAAAATTTCTCTTGACCCTTAAAATCTCTCAAAATGTCAGCTGCAAGAATGATGTTATCAGTGGAGCATCTATTAGTAATAAAGCCAGACTGGCTTTCATGAATGATGTGAGGGAGAACCATTTTCAGCATATTAGCTAAAGTTTTAGCAACAATTTTGTATAAAACGTTACAAAGAGAGATAGGTCTGTAGTCATTGATGTTTGCAGCATGAGAACATTTAGGTATTAAGGCAATAGCTGTAGCCTTAACACCACTCGGCAAAGATCCCTTAGAAAAGAAATTGTTTACAGCATTATATACTTGCAAACCAATAACATGCCAAGTTTTCCTATAGAATGCATAAGTAAAACCATCAGGTCCAGGAGCAGTATTCTCATTCCCATCAAAAACTGCTTTTTTAACTTCTTCAAGAGACAAAGGTGCTACAAGCAAATCACTGTAATGTTGAGGAACCATATTGCCCGGAGGAATATTAAGAGGTAATTGAAGATTGGGATGATTAGAATTGTATAGCCCCTCAAAGTGTTTAATGATAGCTCTAGAGATGTCACCAAAAGAAGTAAAGTGACCATCAACAGTAGTAATCTCTTTAATGCAATTCTTATTGTTACGGCTTCTTATTTTAGCAAAAAGAAATCCCAAATCATCTTCACCCTTGGTAAGCCAATAAGTTTTAGCACGCTGAGATAACCAAGAAGTCCAGCTAGCTTGTAATGAGGTCATCTCCTCATTTAAACTCTTAAGATATTGGTTTAACTCCAAGTCAAGAGGTCTATGTTGAAGCTCAGCCAAGCAGAGGTGTTGTTTACTTTTAACTTCTAATAAAGCATTGGAAAGGTAAGAAGAAGAAGCCCAATTTCTATTTTTAAAAGACCTCTTGAGAATTTGTAAACTATGTTGGAAGGATGCCATAGGGCTTCTAGCAGATCTAGAAGAAAAGGCATTAAGCGTGTCATCCCAGAAACCTTCCATATTTATCCAGAAATTCTTGAACATAAACCTAACAGAAATAGGCTTATCATGAGTAGAATTGAAAATTAGTGGGGAATGATCAGATCCTAGATGAGATTCCACAGAGTAGTAGGCAGTAGGAAGAAATTCCAACAATGTATTATTCACCAAAACTCTATCCAATTTAATATGAATTGGATAATCCACTCGTTGATTATACCAAGTATAAAATAGGCCCGTAGAAGAAAGGTCATGCACCCCGCATTTAAAAATAAAGCTATTTAATTCTCCCAATCTACTATTGGAAACAGTAGTGCCCCCTGCCTTTTCATTTTCAAATCTGATACAGTTGAAGTCACCCAATATAACCCAAGGTTGATCCATATTGATGGAAATAGTAGAAAGAGCCTCCCAAAGGTTTTTCCGTTCCTCCATGGAGTTATAAGCATAAACAACAGTGAGAAATATCGGTGGGAATGAGCCCACAGAGATAGTGCCATGAATAAATTGCGGAGAGGAGGAGATTTTGGTGAAGGATATAATCGAGTTATCCCATTTAATCCAGATACGACCCACAGGAGAGTCTTCAAAATTGTGACAACTATCTTCGCTATCAAAGAGACGGTGATTACGTAAAAACCAAGAGTCCATAACTGAAGAAGATGAAATTTTGGCTTCCAAAATACAAAGCAACTTAAGATTATGAGAGCTGATAAGAGACTTGCAAGAATTAACAGTGTCAGGGATGTTAAACCCTCGTACATTCCAACAAGCGAGTTTTGGTAAGGACATTATGACTTTTTACTGCTGGCCTTCTTGGCCGACTTTCCTTTCAAAGATTTAGATTGGCTAGGAGACTTTTGTTTTTCCACAGAGGATCTTGTATGATGACTTTTCTTATCAGAGGAGTACAACTGCCCAGTATCTTCATTAACATTAGAAGAGGAAGCTAATTCAGAATCAGAGACCGAGTCAATGGAATCTGGCAGCTGATGATCTTCATTTTGCAATGAGGCAAATTTGTTAAGAAGAGGGATCTTTGGCAGTAACTGCAGTCTGGGAGATGAAGGTTGCCCATTAGAGGACGAATCCTCAATAGGAGTGTTGAGGTTTGGGATCGGAGGGGATTTTGTAGAGATTTTAAGAGGGTCAGAAGAAGGTGGTGGAATAGGTTTGGATTGTGGAATAGAGGATTCAGTAGGGATCAAAACCTGAGATGGAATAAGGTTTGCATCAGTTGAGATAGGTTTGGGAGGTGGCAAAATTGATTTTGATCGGTGGTTTCTGGAGACGCGGTGTCGGGAGGTACTCCGACCTCGATTTCTCGTGGGTTGAGGGGGAATAACAGGTTGTGGGTTCGGATTGTTAGGGCAAAGAGAAAACGGATGAATGAAAGAGCCACACCCTTCGCATTTATCTGGTTTCCAGTCATATAAAATTTTTAAAACCAAATCCTCACCTTCGATTTCAAGTGGAATTTCATCCGGAAGAGCCGAATCCTTAGAGATGAGGACACAAACCCTTGCGTATGTCAGTCTGGATCGAGTAGCCGTAAGATTATCCACCGAAATCGGGATACCGATGTAGCTAGCAATCTTGGAAATACCCGTAGGAGTCCAGAGAACAAGCGAAAAGTCCACAATCTTTATCCAGATGGGGATCGGAGCAGCCTCATCCCTCTTAGGCTTGAATTTTGGCGACCAACGTTGCAAAATGAATGGTTTGCCCAGAAAGAACCACGGACCACCCGAGAGCACCATTTCAAGATCTTCCGCAGTAGTGAACTTGAGCAGAAAAAAACCATCGGCAAGGGAGAGGAGAGTCAAGGAGCCTTTTAGAGGCCAAAGCTTTAACATGGACTTAAGAAGTCTTTCGTAATAGGGTCGAGGGCCTAAGGAGTACCCGATAAGAGTCGAAGTCCATATGGTTTTCCCTTCAGACAAATCATCTCCCTTGAAGGAGAGCTTTTGTGTCGGGTTGAAGAAGGAAACAGGGAAGTTGGCAGGTTTGGAAGAGGGGGAAGCAGAAACATTAGCAGCGTATGAAAGTCCTCCAGGCGAAGGACCCAACACAGAGGAGGAAGGGAGGCGTGGAAAATCATGCGGAGAAGCAGCCATCTTAGGAGGGAGGAGCCCTCCTAAGCCAGAGGCGAAACGAAATCCCCCGGCGGCACAAACCCTAGCAGAGCTCCTTAGGGCATATCGCACTTCTGCTTCCTTACCTTGAGCAGATAAAATCGTTTTTAATAATTGAAAGTCTGGCTATACATAATCATCACTATTGCTTCTTAATTAATCATTCAAAATGAAACTCATTTGAACTATTTTATGAGAATATTAAGTGATAAATTAAATATAAATTTAATGTATATATAAAATTTAATTTCATACTTTTTATAATAATTTTATTTAGGGGTATCAATTTCGGGTCATGGGTCAGACTCGGGTCGAACTCGAAACTGACCCGGGTTTAAACGGGTCAGAAATTTAAACTCGGACCCGACCCGGGTAGGTAAACGGGTCGGAAATTCTAACCTGGACACGACCCGGTGGGTTGCTGGATTGACCCGACACGACCCGCATGACAGCGAGCGAGGCACGACGCGAGACGCGAGCGGCAAGGGCGGCACGACGGACGGGTTCGACAGCGGGCGACGGCTTGGGTGCTGCAGCGCGGCATCGGGCACCGGGCAGCATCGAGGGGCCGGGCAGCAGGGCAATGAGGTAGTGTGCAGTGCAGGGTAGCAGCTGGCGATGCGCGGGGCAGCGGGCAGAGCGGGCGAGGGCAGCGGGCGGGAAATCCAAATTTTTTTAAATAAACGGGTTTTCGGGTTGACCCGGTAACCCGCCGAGTCAACCCGAACCCGACCCATTTTTTCAAACGGGTCGAATCTGCGAACCCAACCCCTTTTTCAAACGGGTCGGGTCCAACCCGAATTTTTCGGGTCGGGTCCAGGTCGGGTTTTCATGTCGTGTCAAATATTGACACCCCTAATTTTATTTAAAATATTTAATATAATTTAGGAATACTTGTCTTTTTTGGGTGTATTATCATTTTTGTGTATATATTTGATATTTTATTTTGTCTTATTAAATTAATTGAGCTTCTATTCTCTATCGTAATATTTATTACGAATAATATTTTAATTTTTTTTTTGTTAAGGATTAAAATATATTTTAAATATTATATTAATTAAAAGAGGAATTTACTTACATATCATACAATTTTTATCAATCTAGATATCTCCATATTACTAATATAGCACTTTTATATCATAATAGTAAAAAATATTACATATAAAAAGGTGTATCTCATTAAAAAAAATTAATATCAATTGTTCTGTTTATGTGATTCAAATATTAAAGTTATGTAGAAGTATATATATATATATATATTCATTGGTGGATCCACCAAGGAGCCCACCCTCAAATATTTATCATTCATAAGCATTTTTGTCCATCCCCCACAAACAAAAAAAAAATTGCCCAGCCTAAAAAAAGAAGTTGGATCCGCCCCCTATATATTAAAAATATATATTTTAACTAAAAATATTATATATTTATTTTAAATAGGAAAACTATTTTTATCAAATTTAATTTTTTTATTTAGTAAAATAATTTTGTACATAATTATTTACTATAAAAATATTGCTTTTTTATAGTTTCTTAAAAAATAAATATTAAAATTGATTATATATATTGAGAAAATTCTTAATAATTTATTTTCCCTAAATAAAAAAAAATATTAACAAGTAGAGGAGTTTAGACAGCTACATAAATGGCAGCCCCCACAAAACGCACCATGAGCTTGTTTGATGCTGACATGCAAACTGCAAAGCACCAATGAGCGTCAAAGCATGTGATCACTATGTGCTTATAATTTCATAATGATAATCATCAAGACAATGCATGACCAAATGCGAGTACAGTTGCTGTCCTTTTAACCTAACTAACAATTTCTATACGTTGTTGGCTTGGACTACTAAAAGAGCTTTTTGATTTAGATTTTTTTTTAACTATTTTTTTTTAAAAAAAATTATACTATAAATAATGGAGGAGATTAAATTTTTATGGTAGGGGTGTCAAAATTAGTTTTCGGCTTGGGTTCGAGTCCAAGCCGAAATGACCCGTCGTCATCCAGGTCAACCCGAACATGACTGGAATGAGGAAACAGCTTCGCAACCCGCCAACCCGCTCTGCCCGCTCTCATTCGTGTGTTTCGAATAAGCAGATACCAATAGCAAGAAAATCCTACTCTGATTGGAATCCATGCACGAATCAGAACCTCATAGGTGACATGTGAGGACTTGAGGTGACTGGTGACGCTTGACTGGGTGATAGCGTGAGGCGTGAGCAGCGAGCGGCGACTAGGACCAGTGATTGGCTAGCAGGCGCATCACGCGTGAACAACTGAAACGATGCCAGTAGCAGACTACAGAGGAGGGAGGGCAGACAAAATACGAAGGTTGCGACTTATGAGCAAGCTAAGGCCGCTAGGTGCATTCGTGCATGCAAAATTGTGATCAACAACTGTAGTCTGAGAAGCTGCCGAGCTACGAAGGCGAAGCTACAAAGGTGGAGCGGCGGACTGGGGGAGGCTATCAAGATCTGGAATCGGGTCAAATTTAAGTTGATTTTGGGTTTTTGGGTTAACCCGAATCCAATCCTTTTCAAAATGGGTCACATTTTTGAACCCGACCCCAACATGTTTGACATACGGGTTGATCCAAACCTAAATTTTTTTGGGTTAGATCTGGATCGAATTTTGAATTGAATCAAATATTGACATCCCTACTCTATAGTTTAGAAAATAACATTTTCTCACATATATCTCAAAGCGGTGTGACGATCATCCGAGGAAAGACGAATGCTGTAGAGACCGTTACTAAGCTGGCCATGAAGAAGAGGTTGTTGGTCCCGAAGATCCTTCATAGTGAAACCGTTAGCATCAAAAGTAATAGAAATATTGTTTTCGGAAGTAAGTTTAGAAACCGAGAGGAGATTGTGTTTGAGCAGCGGAACATGAAGAAGTTTGTGAAGAAGAAGCTTACGAGACGAGTCCGGAAGCGGAAGAAGACCGTGACCTGTGTGATGTATCGGGATGGATGAGCCGTTCGCAGTGGAGACGGTGTCCGACCCGTTGTAACTTGTCGGGTAGTAGAGTTGATTTGCGTCGGGAGTGAGGTGTGCCGAAGCTCCGGTGTCAAGAACCCAATCTTGACTGGCAGTGTTGGTAGGAGTTGCAAGAAGGGCGCGAGGCTGACGAGTATCGGTCGGTGCGTATTTGAAATTGCACCGATGCCAGCAGTTCAGCGCGACATGACCGGGCTTGCCGCAGATTTGACAAGTTGGGCGAGCTGTGGACGAGTTGGACTGAGTGGCCGGGGGAGGCGGCGGATTCTGTTGGTTCTTTGATGTGGGATACCTTTTGGTGAAGTTGCGATTTCGCTGTTTGGAGATGCTTGCTGCGTAGAGATCTGTCATGTTGGATTGAGAGGACTGATCTTGAAGAGATTCTTGATGCAAATGAATTTCTTCATTGCACAGGAGAGCGTAAAATGTATCCAAATCAATCGGTACAAGAGAATTTCTGATTGTGGATTTAAAAGAATTAAACGTAGTAGGTAGGCCGTTCAAGATATGAAACATGATATCTTCCGGATCAATCTTGGAGCCCGAGGCGGAGATGCCGTCGACTATGGTTTTGATGTGCGTGAGATACTGCTGCATTAGCTGATCTTTCATCTGAACGCGATATAACTCGTTCTTGAGTTGTATTACACGAGAGCGACTGATAGGTTGAAGACGGCGTTCAAGAACCGTCCAGGCTTCGTGAGCGGAGGAGGCGGTGATGATGTATGGTAGAATTGACTGAGAGACGGTGGAGAACAGGGCGGAGAGCAAATTGCTGTCGACGAGAAGCCAATGGGCATGAGCAGCGGAGGCGGTGTCCGAAGGTGCATGGACGGTGCCGGTGAGGTGTCCTGCATATCCGTTTGCGGTGAATTGTTGGAGCAGCTGTATGCGCCAAATCGAGTAGTTGTCCGTTGTGAGGAGATGAGGGGCAAGATTTTTGATGTTCGAGACAAGAAATTTAAGTGGTTGAGGGATGTGGCTGGAAACATTGGAAGCTGTTGTCTGATCGGAGAAGAAAGAGGAGGAGGGAAGGTTTTCGCCTAGTTCTTGATCTCTCATTGGCTCTGATACCATGAGGAAAGAAGGCGACGAGCAGGGAGACAGAGGAAATGCGGAGAAAGCCAAGAAAAGAGAAAATAGAAATAGTATTTCTTATTTCTTAAGTTACAGGATACATGTGTATTTAAAGCCAGTACATGGTACAAACGTAAATAGTTAGCATTATTCTAATATATATGACATCTACTTTTATAGACCTCCCTAACTTTTCAGTATTTAAATTAAAAGGCAATATCTCTAATAATTTTAATTTAAATAATATAATAAAATTTATACGACCTCTACGGTAGGATAATTCATGGCTACGGTACAAGCAGGACGACGATAAGAGCGACAATGACAATATAGAAAATTTACATTATTTTTGAAAATTAGTATAATTTAACAAATTTTAAATAAGTCAAAATTAAATAGAAGATAGATTATAAATATTTTAAAATTTTACTAACAAATAAAACAATATAATAGCTAACAAATAGGGCTGCAAGCGAACCAAACGTTCGGCGAGCTACTCATTGTTCGGTTCAATTAAAGCTCGTTTGTGATCGTTTAATTAACTAAACAAACAAACTTGAACAATATTTTAAATACTCGATTCTTAAATAAACAAACTTGAACACTAATGTGTTCGGCTCATTTATGTTCGCGAACAACATCATTTGAAGTTCGTGAACAAGCTCGACATTAAGCTCAATAAGAAGCTCAATAAAAGCTCGATTCATGTCCGATTTTGAACTCGTGAATAAGCTCGATAAAAAAAATTAATATTTTACTATAGAATTAATAAATATAAATAATCATTACCTTTGTTACATAGACAATTGCTTTTATTATAAATGTATTTGTTCATATATATGTTCGTGAACGTGTTTGTTTGATAGTTAAAAAAATTCGTTAAATATGTTCGCGAACAAGCTCGATAAACACTAAACGAACGAACATGAACTGAACATGAATCAAACATGAACACTCCTTAATTTAAATGAACCAAACATGAACACAAATGCTAAAGCTCGAACAAACATGAACCAAACTTGAACAAGCGCTGATATTAAATGAACACAAACATGAACACTCACATACTCGACTCGGCTCGATTCGTTTGCAGCCCTACTAACAAATGCATGCATCGATGCGAATATGACAAGAGCCGTATGGGTTTGATATTTTGGACATTTGAGAAGAAAATGAAGGCAATTACAAAACGAATTGATTTCCTCATAAATTGTTGATGAAAGCGATGCACAACGCACACCCACAAAATTGAGTAGGAGAACTTAAATATTGCAATAAATAAATTAAATAATTAAATCCCTGAATTTAATTATTTATATAGAATTATTTTAATCCACTTTTTAATTTTCACTTAAAATTAAAGGTGTCAATATTTGACAAGACACAAAAATCTGCATTGAATCCGACCCGATTTAAAAATAGGTCGGGTTCGAGTTGCCGGATTCGACCCGTTTGAAAAAATAAGTCGGGTTCGGGTTGACACGGAAATCCGAAATAAACCCGATTTAGACCTGTTTGGAAGAATGTGTCCCTCCCGTTCGTGATATGTCTCATCCGTGCTATAGAGGAATAGAGAGTTGTGATGCTGTCAAGCCCGTGATCCACTGTCGGCACTAGTCATGTTCGTGATCCGTCGTCCGACGTGCCTTGTTGCTGTGAGCGCCATCCTGTGCAGCCCTGGTTTACAAACTGTTTCGAGTCGGGACACCTCGGTATCCCGCTGGATCGGGTTGGGTTCGTGTTTTGGACCCGTTTATAAAACCAAGTCAGATTCAAGTCAACCCGGTTGAACCGGGTTAGTTTCAAGTTCAACCCAAACCCGACTGGAAACTCGTTTTTGACAATCCTACTTAAAATAACATATATACATATGATTGTAAGTGAATAGTATACTTGGAGATGTTAAAATATACTGGGATAAGATTATGGATGAAATAAAAAGAGAAAAAAATGTAGAGGAAATCGGAAAATATATTTCTTAGATTTATGATATTGTAAAGAAAAAAAAATTTGGGGATGACTTATGAGCTATTAAATACAAAATAACATACGCATCACATATTTAAGCTTCGAATTTATGACCTCTTGATTGATAGTCTAAACCCACGACCAATTGATCAAGATGAAACACATTGATATTGAAATAAAAAAAAATATTTTCTTTTAACTAATCGGCCACAATCATTTATAAGTGGAGGAAATTTGAATCCTCTAAATCATAGCAAATTAATTTTTGATAATTTTGCAATTCTCGTAAATAGAGCACCCAAAATAACTCAATTTTTCTTGAATAGACCATATTCGTATCGCTAAAAAACTTATGTACGATTCTTTTATTAACTCAACAAGCTAGACCAGAACAAATGTTTTGAGCTTGGTTTTCAAACCAACGAACACAAATGAATTTATTTATAATTGGCTTGGGCCTGGTTCGATTCTAGCAAGTCTAGCACAAACTAATTATTCAAGAATAATTTCAAACACAAGCTAAACATAACTAAATCAAAATCCATATAAGTCGAACATGAATAAAAAATCAAATTGCTCAAAATCAAATATAAATTTACACCCTACTCATGGAACTTTTATTCTATCCAGTGAACGTACGCAGAGGAATGTTCGGTTTTAGGCAAAAAAGCGCCTGTACCGAGTTTTTTCAAAAAACTCAGTACAGGCATATTTTTGCCTAAAACCGAACCTTCCTCTGCGTACGTTCACTGGATAGAATAAAAGTTCATACTCATGGATGGGTTCTTACTGTCTACTTATGATTTGAAATAATAATAATAATAATAATAATGAACTTTCATGTGTTCACCTGTAATTTATTAGGCACATGTTTCATACCTAATAAATCCTCACCTAATATCTCTTTTATAATTAATTTTATATTAAGGCTTCGCTTGAGATAGCTTTCCTGCTGCTTCTTAAAACATCTTTTCAGTACAAAAATTTGCTTTAAGAAATAGTAAGAAAACAATCACAACGAAACCTTGGGACAAATTTTTTGTTACTTCTTAAAGCAGATTTTTAATTAAAATATTAAAAATTTTATATTAGAAAAATGTTTTAAGAAGAAACAAAAAAATCGTCCCGAACGAAGCCTAAGTAAAATGCAATAAGAATGAACTTTCTAACAATGCCACATTATAGCGATGATGTTTTCCACTAAAAAAGGTTAGAAAAAAAGTGAAATACTTTTGGCAACCCATTAAGCATTGTTTATAGATCAATCTAATAAAGGAAGCAAAGGCCATAGATGAGATCCTTTCCAATTTCATTTCTCCATTCTTAAATATCTGACCTTTACAAATTATAAAGATCTTTGAAATTCAACAAATGAAAGGGGAAAGGATGAGAATATATTCATAGTTAAGTATTCTCCCAAACTAGTTTACTGCAAACGACAGCTCTAATGAGATTTTGTGGTAAAGATGTAATTTAAGATAGATTTATCTTTGGAAATGAGAGGAGATTTAAGGCTCTATTTCATTATCCTTATTATAATTTCTTTCAGATATTAGAAATTCAAAGCTACTGCCACCAAAGATTAAAGAATCACTCACAGACATACAGCAATTTGCCACCGAAGTTTGAGTATTTTACCAATCCCAATCAGTGATACCCACAAGATGAATGGGCGAACTGAGTGGAAAGAGCAAACGATAAGTCCATGTCCTGATAAGATATCAAATGATCCAACAGACCATTGCCACATATAAATGATGAGACTTTTACCTAAATTTGGCATGTTTGTTATTTTTTGTTGGGATGTGGAAGTAAATCGCGTGATGAAACAAATAAGAAGAATAGAAATGCAGCGGAGAGTAAAGGATTTAGGATTTAACGTGAAAAAAACCTGAACTCGTGAAAAAACTACAGAGCCACACCACATCAAGAAATCTACTATGAAAATTGAGAGAAATAAGTACATATCTCCCCTTTCTCTCACTCTCTCTATGCTTCTCTTCTCATTACAATGTTCTCATCTTAGTAAACAAAAGAGAAAAGCATCTATATATGACCAAGGGACACCAACTTTGAGAAAAAAGCGAAAAAATTAGTTCAGTTTGCCTCGAAGCGTTGCGACGTCAGTCCTAACAGCACTGAATTTAGAGCATTGTGGCGCTCCGCTCTTTGTCTTTTCTCCTAGCTATTTTTTACAGCATCAAGGCGCTCAGGTACACAGCGCTGAGGCATTGCATGAAAAAAAAAAAACTAACGCCCCAGCGAACACGAGAAATTGAGTTTAGATCCGAGTCAACAGTATAATCTGATTTATCAACATAATCATATTACACATACTAACAATTTTAATTTTTAGTAATTGTAAATATTTGTGGTTTTGAGGCTCTTCTTATTCCTCATGACTATTCGAAAATAGGCTTTAATGGTAGTTCTCGAGGCCTTCCGTAGTCATTTTAGCCTCTACAAAAATCTTAGTACTGATTTTACTATTTTAGAGCCATTATTAACCCGTATGAATATTTTCGTGGCAGTTTTAAAATCGGCAGAGTAAAATCATATAGTTTGTTTTTAACCGCGGCTTTTGGGAACGGTCATAACCACTGTATTATAAAGCAGCAGTTTTAACCGTGACATGCTTCATCTTCAGCATCTCATCGTCTCATAGCCACATAAAATAAAATTAAAATTAAATAAAATAAAATAAAAATTAAGCAGTCGGCTGAAAAATAGTCCAAAGCAAGAGTGGTACGACTACCGCTTCGTTTGGGACGGTTTTCTTGCTACTTCTTAAAACAGCTTCTTAGTACAAATATATTTTAATTTGATATTGAAAGCTGTTTTAAAAAACAACAAAAAAATTGTCCCAAACGAAGCCTAATTTCACTTTGGAGATTTCAAATCAACAAGCAACAATGACTTGAAAGAAGAGCGAAAGATAACAAAAACATCACACATAAACAAACAAAAGGCACACTCTATCAAAGAAAACATTCTTTATTAGTAGAGATTTCTGATGATACAGGTCATTTTAAAGATGATGATCAATTTGAAAAAAACGACTCAAAGAAGAATTCATGGATGCAATAATCTTACAATAAATTAACAGTTTAGAAGAGTCAATGAGTTTGTTGCCAATTGATCTTGACACCCCAACCACCTCAATTCATGCTCATGCATGGGCCACAAAGGCAATCAGTTAAATCAGTATAGAAAATTTTTCTTTGTAATTCAGAGATGGTTAGGATTTCTTAATCAAGTTATTATGTAAATTAATATACATTAGGGTGATGGTGATGTAGCATCGTCCTCTTGTGGACAAGTAGCTACTGATCACAAACAAATTTAATATAAGATTCCTGTAATTAATCACTCATATGCAGAGGGTAAATGCTTGTGTTGGCATGAGAAGATAGCTGAATTAAAATAGCTTTAAAAATATGTTAAGTTTTTTTTAGATCTAAATGTCAATTCGATGTGGAATCCAACTGTGTCGTCAATCAGGCTGCACTGTTGACGCAAATCTTAATTTTGTTGGTCGAGCTTGTCAGGGGCAGTGCTCCCCCTGATTTGGTTTCAGGGGCCTTGCCCCGTTTTTTTTTGGGTACAAGTACCGGTGTTGTATGCTGGAGGGCAGCAACACTTTAGGCTCGAGTTGGAGATAGAGAGCAGAGCATTGTGGCACTTCAAACCATAGTGTTGTAACACTTCAAGCCAGGATTGAGATAGAAATTGGAGCGATGCGACACTACAAACTTTGACGCCATGACATTAGGAGTTAGAGTGAGCAGTTTTTCTTACTTTTTCTCTTTTGTCGCTAGAATGGTTGCATCCTTCGGTATATTGGAAAATATCACTTTGTCTATTCTCATTATAGAACGAAGAGAAGTGAAGAGAGACAAGAAATGAGTGTGAGGGAAGAGATGTGTATAGTTCTCCCAATTTTTCACGGTGAATTCCATGATGTGTGATGTGGCTCTGTGATTTTTTCATGATTTATGATTTTCCACGTTAAATTCTGGTGTTCATTTTCACCCTTTTTTTCTTCTTATTTGTTTCATTATCAATTTTGATGAGGTCATCGATAGGAGATTTCGGCGCGCTTATCAGAGACGACCACGGAGATCGACGGCCGTGATTGCTAGCCTTTATTTTTGATCTCACTTGTATCTTCAGTTTTCATTTTATGATTTTATTTTCGTAGTTTCCCATTTTACCCCTGAGGGTAATAGTTGCTTGTGTAGCCCCAAGGGGCATTTTAGACTTTGCGCGTTATTTTCTTTTGGGCCTATTTATATGATCATTGTATCTTGTAATTGGATTATTGAATGAATGAAATTTTTCCACAACTTGTTCTCTTTGTGAGTGCATGGGGTTCTCTTGGTGAGTGCTCCCATTGAGATCTCTTAGTAAGTTCTCAAATTATCTTTCTTTTGTTTAGCTTAATTTTTGTTTCTTTCTTTTTCTTCTTCCACTACATTTGTCTTCTAAAAGCCTCCCCACCATTAGCTCTACCGCCGGCCCCAAAACTTTCCCCCCCCCCCCACCGCCGGCCAAGCTTTCACCACCATCCATCACCCCGCCGGCGACCACCCTCCACCACCACCGCCTCTCCACCCTTCCGTCCCCCTCATTGAAATTAGATTTTTAAATTCCAAATTCTTTCCAAATTTGGGAAATTCCATTTTTGGAAAGTTTTTGAAAATCAATCCAAAATAAATTTTCATGAGAGTGGATTTTTATTCATATTTTCCTAGTCATCAAATCCTATTTGGAAACCCTCTCCCTCTCTCCCCCAATTCCCTCCCTCATTAGCCTATACCGCCGGCCCCCCCTATGGGAAAATAATTTAAAAGCAATTACTCCTCTTAATTCCTAATTGAATTTCAAATTAGGATTATAATTTTCCCTCCAACCCTTTTTAAAACTGAAAATAACTTCAGTTTTCTCCCCTAATCCCTCCTTAATTGAAGATTCTCAATTAATGCATTAATTGCATTAATTGGAATTTCAAATCCCCAAAGCCCTCCCTCCTAATTTCACTAAAACTGAGATCAAATTTCAGTTTTCTCTCATCCAACCAGCCCCCTCTCCTTTGTTCTACCGCCGGCTCCCCTCCCTCTTTGCTAAACCGCCGGCCCACCCTTCCTCCTTGGGAGATTTTGCTTGCGGCGACCATCCGGATCCAATCCAAGGATGCCTGGACGAACACGAGTGGAATTACGGCTTTGAGTACGACGACAACGGAAGGGTCGACATCCTCCGGTCACAATTCTTCGACGTCGGATTTGATTTCGACGATACCGTCGAAGAATACCTAGCCCGCATCGTGCCGACGCTCATAGAATCAATCGACGAACACTTTTCCGTCTATACTTGGCTTATCGAAGGTCGATCTACCGTGCCTCCTCCGCCTCCGAGATCTTCTTCCACGGCAACGTTCGTTGGCGCTTCCATCCTAGTGGCAACCTCCATGCTAGCTTGGACAATCTTCCGCCGTTCAACTTAGTCTTCGTAGGAAGAGAGTGCTAAAGGTCTCAAAGTGTGAACAACTTGGTATTAATCGTGGGATTTTATTTACTAGCTTTTGTTGTTACGTTTTCTTTTGCAATTGCTTAAAGACCTAGCACCATCGTCGTATTTTTCTTGCCTAACAAATCAAACATTGCGAATTTCTTCTAATCTACTTGACTTTGATGCATGATGAAATAATTCGTGGAAGCTAATATTTGATTCTCTTTTAAAGTTTTTGTGTAACTTTCAAACGCATCACATCATTTTGGTATCAAAGCATGGTTTACCATGCTTAACATGCATAGAACGCATCCTAGGGTTTAGTTCATTGTGGTAGTTTAAAGACTTCATGCATATCATTGTTTAGATAAATTATTCCACTGTTTTGCTACTGTTTTTCTGTTTTCCAGCAAGCATATAGCTGAATTAAGGCATCTTAGCTAGCATTGTAGTGTGACCTTTTTGTTTAGTTAGATCATAAGTGTGTAAGACAACTACACCTTGTTTAACCTTGCTGGTCTCACAAAATTCTGCAACTGTTTTCACTATTAGGAGGTCCAAACATCTAGTCATTTGCTGCCTTTTAATTTCCTAGCTGTATAAGGTTGCTGCCCTCTTAAAACCTGCACCCGTTAGAGGCTTTTAGTGTTCCGTTGGCTGTCCAAGAGTGCTGTTCAGTGATCTAAACCAACTCTTAACCTCTGGACAACCTAACTCCTAGTTGTAAGCTGCTGTCCACACCTTCCAGCCGCTGTTAAGCTTCTCTTAGCAGACTTTTAGGCCTTGTGTAGTTGCTGTCCTGAAACTTCCAGCAACAGTTTTAGCTTCCAGTTACTCTTAACTGCTTGCTTAACTGCTGTCCACCTCCCCAATTTCATCCTTAGCAACCCCTAGACCTCACCCATGGAGCCCCAACACCTCCAAGCCACCTTGGACCTTATTTGGGACAACTAGGCACTGTTACTCAGCAAATCCGCAACACCCAAACCGATCTAGCTGACTTTAGGCGCCACACGAGTGACCGACTAGATAACATCGAGCGGAACGGGAATCCTGCAATCTACACGCCATCAAGACCTCACTCACCTTATGGCGAAGACAACCGACCCGATCATGAACCCCATCGAGATCCCGGACATTTTCACGACCATTACCAACGCAACCCTAGGCCACCTCAGGAGCCCGTAGGGGATGACAACACTTGGAGAGACAATGACGCTCAGCTTTTGAAAAACATTAGGATCGACGCCCCGACCTATGATGGAACACTTGATCCCCAAATTTTCCTAGACTGGCTCAAGTCAATGGATAGCTATTTTAAATGGTACAACATCTCTGAAGCGAAGAAAGTCAGATTCGCTGAAATGAAGCTTACCGGACGAGCCAACCTTTACTGGACCAATCTGGAAAACATGCGTGAATCTCGAGGAGAACACCCAATAAGCGATTGGAGAATCATGAAGCAGGAACTTAGGAGGAAATACCTACCACCGTCCTACTACCCTAAGCTCTTGGATAAGTGGAATCGGCTAACTCAGGGGAGCAAGTCAGTTAAAGATTACATCTCCGCCTTCGACGATTTCCTGATTCGTTGTAACGGCGAGGAATCTGCTACCCCAACTCAAATCCTGTCTATGTTTAGAGCTGGCCTTCGGGAAGATCTTCGCACCGAACTGTTTGCTAGAGGGATAGACACACTAGAGGCCGCTTGCAGCCTGGTACTTGACCTAGAAGAATCCAAAACCCATTCCCACACTAGGCAGTTCGACTCCCGACCCAACCCGTATCGCTCCTCCACCAGCCAGCCTCAAAACCGACCCTCAAACTCGACCAGTAGTCGACCCACTGCTAGCCCAGCCCCTCAGCGTTCCGACCTTAGGGGTAAAGCACCAGAACGAGACACCCAAAAACCCAATTCTGGAACCAAATGTTATAGGTGTCATGGGTATGGGCACATTGCCTCACAATGTTCCAGCCCCTATAAGGTCACCATAATTGAAGAGGTCGACGACGACGAGGAGGAACCCGATACCGACGTAGTTCACCATGTGGATGAAGAGGAAGATTCTTTTACGGAGGATGAACCCGTCACCCTGCAAGTCGTTAGATGTGCGCTGTCCCAACCCAAGCCGAGTGATGATTGGAGAAGAACAGCCATTTTCCATACCTTTACCAAGATCGGGGATAAGAACTGTAAGGTCATTGTCGATAGTGGAAGCTGTATCAACGCTGTCTCATCAGCGATGATCTCTAAGCTCAACCTTAAGGCCACACCTCACCCAAATCCGTATAAGGTCGCTTGGATTAATTCAACTTCTATGGAAATTAAAGATAGGAGCCTTATACCACTCGAATTCAATGGATATCAGGAGAAAATTTGGTGTGACGTGTTGACTATGGATGTGGGTCAGATTATTCTTGGCCGCCCTTGGCTGTTTGACAATGATGTCCACATTTATGGAAGGACGAACACCTGCGTGTTCGAACATAACGGGAAGAAAATTAAGTTGATCCCCTCACAGCCCCGACCCGATAAGAGCGAAGCTAAGGTTATTCCACCTAAGCCTAACAAGAGCCTACACTTCTTAACTGCAAAAGAAGTGGACATTGAGATTCACCACGGAACACCCATGTACGCCCTGGTAGCTAGGGAAGTGGATGATGATCATGAAGGGCAAGTACCTGAAAATGTAAGACCCCTGTTAGAACAATTCGCTGATGTCTTCCCCGAGGAGTTACCTGACCGACTTCCTCCCCTCAGAGACATTCAACATGTCATAGACTTGGTTCCTGGAGCATCCCTGCCTAACCTCCCTCACTACCGGATGAATCCAACGGAGCACGCTGAGCTAAAAAGGCAAGTAGAGGAACTTCTGCAACGAGGATTTATTAAAGAAAGCCTTAGCCCATGTGCCGTTCCCGCCCTCCTAACTCCAAAGAAAGACGGCTCCTGGAGGATGTGTGTTGATAGCCGCGCTATCAACAAGATTACCGTTAAGTATCGCTTTCCAATTCCCCGACTAGATGACATGCTCGACATGATGACTGGGGCAACACTGTTCTCCAAAGTGGATCTTAAGAGTGGATATCATCAGATTAGGATTCGCCCAGGGGATGAATGGAAAACGACATTCAAGACAAAAGATGGATTGTATGAATGGATGGTCATGCCTTTTGGTCTTAGTAACGCCCCTAGCACTTTCATGCGGATTATGACCCAAGTCCTACGACCTTTCCTCGAAAAATTCGTAGTCGTTTACTTTGATGATATCCTAATCTATAGCAAGACCGTAGACCAACATTTGGGACACCTGAAACAAGTATGTGATATCTTGAGAAAAGAGCAGTTATATGCGAACCCTCAGAAGTGTGTATTTCTCACTGATAGCGTCACCTTTCTCGGATTTATAATCTCATCTCGAGGAATCTCAGCCGACCCCGAGAAAGTTAGAGCGATCAACGAGTGGCCTGAACCTAAAACCATAAGAGATGTTCGAAGTTTTCATGGATTGGCCACATTCTATCGGAGGTTCATCAGGAATTTTAGTACCATCGTGGCACCCATAACTGACTGCCTAAAGAAAGGCGAATTTCATTGGACACCTGCTGCCACTAAAGCCTTTGAGGACATTAAACGGAAAATGGTGGAATCCCCTGTGATGCGTCTCCCGGATTTTTCTAAAGTATTCGAAGTAACCTGCGACGCGTCAGGGATCGGTATTGGAGGAGTTTTATCTCAAGAAGAACACCCTGTGGCGTATTTTAGCGAAAAGTTAAATGACATCCGTCAGCGGTATTCGACCTATGACAAGGAATTTTATGCTGTCATCCAGTCTCTTAGGTACTGGAGACATTACTTGCTGCCCCAAGAATTTGTGATATTCTCCGATCACGAAGCCTTGAGATACATAAACTCGCAGAAGAAACTCAACGCCCGCCATGGTCTTTGGGTCGAGTTCTTGCAGGAGTACACATATACGATTAGACACAAAGCGGGAAGTGAGAATAAAGCTGCGGATGCCCTTAGTAGGAGACTGATGACCACCCAAGAGATGAGGAATGAAGTTATCGGATTTGAACGCCTTAAGGAAGACTATAAGGACTGCCCGGACTTTAACGATACCTATTCCCTTTTGACCTCGGGATATGGGCACTTGACGGATGATTTTGTAGTAGAGAATGGGTACCTATTCAAGGCCCAGAAACTCTGCATTCCCCAAACCTCCCTTCGTGAATATCTTGTTTGGGAATTACATGCAGGAGGTTTAGCAGGCCACTTCGGGCAGGCGAAAACTATTGCTGCGCTAGAAAACCGTTTTTACTGGCCCAGTCTCAAGCGCGATGTCGGACGACTCTTAAGGCGATGTCACATTTGCCAACTAACCAAGCAGCGAAAACAGAACACAGGACTCTACTCCCCACTCCCTGTACCGAGTCGCCCGTGGCAAGATGTGAGTATGGACTTTATCCTTGGATTACCCAAAACTGCTAGAAAGCATGATTCTGTCTTTGTGGTAGTAGATCGATTTTCTAAAATGGCGCATTTCCTCCCATGTTCCAAAACTTTCGATGCTTCCCGAATCGCTAGGCTTTATTTTGAGGAAATTGTTAGACTCCATGGCCTTCCTAAGACAATCGTGTCCGATAGGGATGTTAAGTTTACCAGTTATTTCTGGAAAACCCTTTGGCACAAAATGGGGACTAAGCTCCAATTTTCCACTGCTTTTCACCCCCAAACCGACGGCCAAACTGAGGTTGTTAATAGAAGTCTATGAAATCTTCTAAGGACTTTGGTAGGAGAAAACCTTAGGGATTGGGATTCAAAGCTTCCTATAACCGAGTTTGCTTACAACAACTCTATAAATCGAACCACTGGCCTCAGCCCTGCAGAGATTGTGTATGGATATCAGCCGAATCAGCCCATTGACCTAGTTCCCATGAGTTCTAGGACTAGAACATCTGAGTCTGCATTTGCATTTGCATCCCATTTGCATGAGTTACACAATGAAATTAAAAGAAAAATTGAACAAAGCAATACGGATTATAAAATTCATGCTGATAAGAAAAGGAGATTTAAAGAATTCAAGGTGGGAGATTTTGTGATGGTACGGATCCGCCCGGAGCGTTTTCCTCCTGGGTCCGTAAAGAAATTACATGCGAGAAGTGCCGGGCCCTTTAAAATACTTGCGAAGGTTAACGATAATGCTTATGTGCTAGAACTCCCGGAAGGGTTTAATATGAATCCCACTTTTAATATTGAGGATATAGTAGCCTTTGAGGGTCCTGATTTAAACCCCAACAATCCACTTCATAACGAGCCTTGTGTGACCCCACCTGGTGAGATCCCTAGCCTTCCTCCACTCCCCAATTTACCCCACTTACCTAGAGCGGAAAAGATTGAAACCATTCTGGATGATGACTGATGAGATTATTTCCACAAAAGATGGAGGTCACCAACGGTACTTGGTCCATTGGAAAGGAACTCCGGAGACAGAGGACACGTGGATCGATCGAGAGGAGCTACTGAGACTGGACTCGGACCTGCTGGAGTTATATGAGAGCTTTCGTAGCACACACTCGATGGGGTCGAGTTCTCTCCCACCCGGGGAGAATGATGAGGTCATCGATAGGAGATTTCGGCGCGCTTATCAGAGACGACCACGGAGATCGACGGCCGTGATTGCTAGCCTTTATTTTTGATCTCACTTGTATCTTCAGTTTTCATTTTATGATTTTATTTTCGTAGTTTCCCATTTTACCCCTGAGGGTAATAGTTGCTTGTGTAGCCCCAAGGGGCATTTTAGACTTTGCGCGTTATTTTCTTTTGGGCCTATTTATATGGCCATTGTATCTTGTAATTGGATTATTGAATGAATGAAATTTTTCCACAACTTGTTCTCTTTGTGAGTGCCTGGGGTTCTCTTGGTGAGTGCTCCCATTGAGATCTCTTAGTAAGTTCTCAAATTATCTTTCTTTTGTTTAGCTTAATTTTTGTTTCTTTCTTTTTCTTCTTCCACTACATTTGTCTTCTAAAAGCCTCCCCACCATTAGCTCTACCGCCGGCCCCAAAGCTTTCCCCCCCCACCCCCCCACCGCCGGCCAAGCTTTCACCACCATCCACCACCCCGCCGGCGACCACCCTCCTCCACCACCACCGCCTCTCTACCCTTCCGTCCCCCTCATTGAAATTAGATTTTTAAATTCCAAATTCTTTCCAAATTTGGGAAATTCCATTTTTGGAAAGTTTTTGAAAATCAATCCAAAATAAATTTTCATGAGTGGATTTTTATTCATATTTTCCTAGTCATCAAATCCTATTTGGAAACCCTCTCCCTCTCTCCCCCAATTCCCTCCCTCATTAGCCTATACCGCCGGCCCCCCCTATGGGAAAATCAATTAAAAGCAATTACTCCTCTTAATTCCTAATTGAATTTCAAATTAGGATTATAATTTTCCCTCCAACCCTTTTTAAAACTGAAAATAACTTCAGTTTTCTCCCCTAATCCCTCAATTGAAGATTCTCAATTAATGCATTAATTGCATTAATTGGAATTTCAAATCCCCAAAGCCCTCCCTCCTAATTTCACTAAAACTGAGATCAAATTTCAGTTTTCTCTCATCCAACCAGCCCCCTCTCCTTTGTTCTACCGTCGGCTCCCCTCCCTCTTTGCTAAACCGCCGGCCCACCCTTCCTCCTTGGGAGATTTTGCTTGCGGCGACCATCCGGATCCAATCCAAGGATGCCTGGACGAACACGAGTGGAATTACGGCTTTGAGTACGACGACAACGGAAGGGTCGACATCCTCCGGTCACAATTCTTCGACGTCGGATTTGATTTCGACGATACCGTCGAAGAATACCTAGCCCGCATCGTGCCGACGCTCATAGAATCAATCGACGAACACTTTTCCGTCTATACTTGGCTTATCGAAGGTCGATCTACCGTGCCTCCTCCGCCTCCGAGATCTTCTTCCACGGCAACGTTCGTTGGCGCTTCCATCCTAGTGGCAACCTCCATGCTAGCTTGGACAATCTTCCGCCGTTCAACTTAGTCTTCGTAGGAAGAGAGTGCTAAATGTCTCAAAGTGTGAACAACTTGGTATTAATCGTGGGATTTTATTTACTAGCTTTTGTTGTTACGTTTTCTTTTGCAATTGCTTAAAGACCTAGCACCATCGTCGTATTTTTCTTGCCTAACAAATCAAACATTGCGAATTTCTTCTAATCTACTTGACTTTGATGCATGATGAAATAATTCGTGGAAGCTAATATTTGATTCTCTTTTAAAGTTCTTATGTAACTTTCAAACGCATCACATCAAGTTTACTTCCCAACACTACATAAGAGATTAGGAAGAAAATTTACTGGTAAATTTTAATCAATCTCTTTTAATCAAACATTAAATGGATAGGAGTAGCTCGGGCCTGATAATATCTGGTTCATTTAAACCAGTATATTTCGACAAGGCCAGTTCCATTGATAATCTGTTAGGAGCTCCAAGGAATGCTCTCCTCCACCACCACCAGCAGCTAGCAGCATTTAACTAATACAACTGGAACAGTTCAGCTTTTCAAATAAAAATCATAATGCTTCATGTCTTATGCTTTTTTTAAGGACTGAAGCCGTGAAGGATGTAGAAACCTTCACATCCACAAGTTGAAATTTTATTTAAGCCAGATTTCTCTTTTTCATGCATTAGAACACCATTGCTTATAGGTACATACAGTTAGGAAACATAGATAAGATTGTTGACCTACAAATCAAATACGCGCGACAAAAATGACGGTCGGCTCATGTGACGCTTCACTTGAAGGGTCAAATGACATTCAATTGTTGAACGGATTGCGTCGTTATGATTAGAAATCATGTTTATCTTCCAGAATAATAAATGCATATAGTGGAAATAGCATGTAAATTTGAAACACTTCTTGTTTACCTGCTCCTCATTGTTGTCATTCAACTTCCTGCTTCACTATTGCCCGGGCATATAAAAATTATTGACCATCGAGTGTTGAAATAAAATTATAATTATCTCAATTCTTGTGTTTTTGCTAATTGGATGCATATTTTTGGAAGGTTTTGTTTGTGTTAGAAGCTACTTTAAAGAACAAGTCTCATTGTATTGGCGTGATGCCGATTCTCCTATTGGGTGATTTCTATTCTTATTTTTGCTTTAAATTTATGATCGTGCGACTTGACGCCGGAATGTCAACCCCACAATCACCCACGAAACACATACATATCAACAAATATGCACATCATCTACAACAACAACAACAACATCAAGTTTTCGTCCCACTATGTGGGGTCGGCTACACGAACCCTTTTTCTCCATTATGTCTTGTTAAAAGTCAAATTCTCGTTTAAATCTAATAACAAATTTATTTTCTTAGAAGCATCTCTTTGGCAAAACACGCCAGTTTGCTAATCAAAATAACTTAGAAAACTTCTTACAGCCACAAAGCTTGCTGACGAAATTATATCATTAGCAAATCAAGCCTTATATATATATATATATATTTGAGTGTGTGTGTGAGGAGTATGATCTCAGGCACACAGTCATAAAAACAAAAAACAAAAAACAAAAATAAAAAAACTAACCGACTCCACTATTGCTGATAACCTGCATCTGTATTGGCAATTGGCGGCACATCAGACTCTTACATCGGTTCGTTCTTCGGTTCTCTCATTGGTATAATATTTCCACTGCTAAGCTGCCGATCCATGTTTTGATGTATTGGAGGAAAAAATGGCATCTTGAATCGCCTCATTAAGTCCGAACCCGATGGGCAAAGGCTCGCCAAATTTGATTGGTCGAACCCAAAAGAAAAGCTAGTTGTTGGTTCAAGTTGCTTTCCTCTACCAAGAAGGCCATATGTACATATTGGAGCACAGTTTTCAAGACTCATGAAGCTGTCTTGAGCTAATTCTGGCCTTGTGTAAAGACCAGGAAGCTGCATTGCTGCGGTTTCTGCAAGGCTGGATGGAAAATATCTTGCGAGGTTGATATTTCTTGCAGAAGGGACATCATGGTTATGCTTGCCTTCATATGTACAGATTACTGAATTTAGATCATCTGAAGCTCGCTCCACATGTTTGCGGACGGAGCATCCACGGTTTGTACATTTATAGTAGCTTCTGCATTGCAAAAACAAAAATGTCAAATGATTATTACAATATTCCAACAGGAGATGATTTAAATGGATAACGGTTGAACATGGCAAGCATAATTCTCCAAGTGTTCGCATTTTTAGAAATAAGCCATTGAAGATGATGTTCAAAAGAACTGCGAAGCATTTAGCAGTTCAACTTCTAAAAAGTGGCTGAGAATTAACATCATTAGCAAAAGATTATTCTTACAATCTTCAAAGCCTAAGAAAAGGGAAGAACTGCATTTTAAAATAAAGCCTTGCTAAATAATTTTAATTTTTTAGTCTTTTAGTGGCTGTATACTAAATTAAGTGTGGCAGAGATGAGGATGCTCAGGTAGATGAGTGGCTTTACCTTTAGAGATAAGGATACAAAATGAGCATAAACGTGAAAATGTTGGATTAGCTCCAGTAGAAGATAAGATTAGAGAGAGTTGCCTTAGATGGTTTAGGAAAGTAGAGGTATTAGATTTGACTTATGTTAAGAAATGTAGAGGCAGACCTAAAAAGACTTGGTTAGGAAAATATTAGAAATGATCTTTCTTTATTAGATTTAAACGAGAATTTGATTTTTAATATGACACAATGAAGAAAAAGGATTTATGTCGCCGACCCTTTGTAGTGGGATAAAGGCTTAATGTTGTTGTTGTTGTAGTGGCAATAGAAAGCATATTATATTTAAAGGTGAAAGCCATGAAAAAAAAAAGGAAAAGTAACATCCATCTAGTCTAGTTTTTGTAAATGTTGAGAAGTTGCCGATGATAATATTTTCAATCGTAGCTACACATATAACTCTGCCACAACTCTACTCAACTCCCAAGGACAGGTAATATTGTGCCTACATCACATGTAGCAAATGCTAGTTTCAACAAAAGGAAAAAAAAAACAAGTAAAATGCATGAATCTCTAGGAAAGTTGGAGTTTTGAGTTAAAAGAAGCTATAATTCCTATGTGAAACTGACAGAAATTTACATCAGCAGTTCACCTGACACAAGAACAAGAATACTGAAGCATACCTTGGATTTGGATTTCCTTTGACAACCTTCTGCCCATACTTACGCCATCGGTACCCATCATAGGGGATATCTAAATCACTAGGAATCTGCACCACAATCCGACGATCACGCATGGCCCTTGAAGTAGTATTCCTGCCAATAGAGCAGAGTTCCTGCTTCCTGAGATTAAGCAGATCCAACAGAATTTAGTCAGTCAGCAGATCATATACATATAATGATGATTTTATCTTCATTAAGTTTTGACTAAAAGGGAAGACGACCTTCTTTTCGATTCCATCTCCTCTTGGTCAATATTATAATCAGCGGATAAGCTGCCATGAGTTGCCTCATTATCTTCCTTGTCAATAGATATTGCACATGATGAGGATTCCATCGACTCCAATTCTAATTGAGAGCTCTTCAAAACATTAGAAGGGTCATTAAACTCAGTAAAAGAAGCTGAAGAAGTGCCTCTGAAACCATCACTCCGTTCGGGTCCTTTAAATCCATCCTGAGTACTTGCCAATGAGGGATTTCCTTTAAAATTGGCCACCGAACCAGGATGATCTGAGCTGACTGATTGTGGACCATGAAGTTGTTTTGAAGACCGATGATTTGGAGGAGGCTTGGGGTGGTTGTGAGAGCCCTTATAGATTATTTCAGTGATATGGCCCTGAAGAGATCGTTCAATCTTCTTTCTAACAGGACAGTTTGGGTGGGTACACTTATGATAACTACAAGGAAACTCACAGCCCTTCAACTGTTTCTGGCCATACTTCCGCCAGTTATAACCATCCTTTGTTGGGTCACTTTCAGGAAAGGATGAGAACTCTACGTTGACGCCTGTTTCTGCATTTTGATGGTCATCAGGGGGTGGAGGTGGGGGACTTCCATTCACATCCAAGAAATGGGATGCTTTTTGATTAGCAACAATATCATGAGTGTTCTCTTTTCTTCCAAATGGCTCCAAAAGCTCGAAATTTTCTTGAAGGGATGCATTATTGTCTGGTAAGGCCTGCTTTTGATCGATGTATGAAACAACCAAAGTGCAACGAAGGTAAAGTTTATAAAACTTAGCTAACAAGTCATGCACTTCCAAGTTAATAATATTTCAAGGCGAAATAAGAAATAGAATCACAAGATGCTAGTGTCTAAATTCATTAAAAAGTAATTTGATATTCATCCAGTAAAAAAATTTATTGGTTTATATTTAATGAAAATCATAAAAGACTATCTTTATTTGATTGAATTATAATGCTAGAACAAACATATCTACATAAAGGCAAAAAAAAGTAATAAAGAAAACACAATACAGTAGGATAACATTAATAATGATGATATATTACAATAATAAATATTATATATTCGAACTATAAATACAAGTCTCATGATAAAATTGAAATGGCAACATAAAAACTCTAATAACTCGAATAACCACCCTTCCTCCTCCACAATCTGATAGTGTGGATCCAAAAAATAATTGAGAGTTTGCCTACCAAAAACATACTTAGGATAATCATAAAATGCTACACTTGATTGAATTATGGTGCTAGCATGAACATGCCTATATAAATACAAGATAAGAGAGCAATAAAGAAAATAAATAAAGAAGAATATCCTCAATAATGAGAATATATAACAATAATAAATACTATAGGATTCTTCTGAGGAATTCAAATCAAATATGCTAATATTGATAGGACAATGTTCTAACTAAAATAACTATAACAATACTGACCATGGGATAAGCAGGCAACTTGCATAGCCAGCAGCAGTTATCATGCAATCATGTTTGTCTTGAGTTCTCCATTCATCAGGAATAATGGCCAATAGTATTTCATGAATATATTCAACACCTAGGAATTTGATTAAGTATCACCACATTCTAACAATCTAAAACATATGTACTCCAGATTTGTGATATCACTCAGATCTCCAGCTTTGTTTGGTTGCTGCTTTATTGTGTTGTGATGTTTGTATGAAAGAAAATCAAATGATGCTCTAATAGAGGTGGATAAGTCGTAGAAGTGCATTTCCCTTGAGTGGAAAACCATGGAGGAGGTGCAGGTGTTATCCATGTTGTGTAATACATGGCAGAAATAACACAAATAAAAAATCACACAACAAACAATACAAAGAATATGACGATTTACGTGATTCGGCGAAGATGCCTATGTCCAGAGTGAGGGGATGATGATTTAACTATGTTGGAGAACAACAGGGATTACAATAGCCTCTCATGCTCTCTCTTTTATCTCATGCATACATTACAATAGCCTTCAAGCTCTATTTAAATATTTGAAGCAAACACAATAAGGAAAGCCTAATAAATATGAGATCTAATCATGCCATAATTAGATCTCCTAATCAATACATAAAACAAATCTCCTAATTAATACAATAATTAGATCCCCTAATTAATGCATCAATCAAATCTCTAGTCAAATCTTAAATCAAATCAATTTAACTAGGGAAATAATCAACTCCCTAATCAAATAAAAAATGAGCCATTAAAACTTTCCAAAATAAAGCTTATGTGTATTTGGAAATAATTTCAAATCAACAATCTCCACCTCATCTTTCACTTTAGAAGGTGGAAGATGACAAATCAGGCTCCAATATCAGAATGACTGCACCCAGATGGTTGCCTACGTACCCCCCCCCCCCCCCCAAATGGATCAAGCTAAGCATAGTTCTTCCAAACAAGTGGAAAGTCAGCTATGAGTTCTGCACCATTGTCATGGTGAATGCATCTTTAAGTCTGCATCAATTATACCATTCAGATACCTTAGGATAATCTTCACAACTTGCCAACGACTCTTTGTATCATGTATGAACTTGTTCACAATGCCAACTGCTTATGTACTGTATGGATCGAGCTGCTCCAAAATTATATCATTTTGTGTTACAAATGCCAAGTAACCATGGGTCGAGGGATTCCTAACCACTGGAGAGAATACCTCATCATAAGCAATCACTTCACATTTAGCAAAGCCTTTTGCCACCAACCTAGCCTTATACTGCACATTAGCCCCATGAGATCCTTCCTTATTTGCAAGCATCCATTTGCACCCCATAGATTTCTTCATGGAGGAAACTTCACCAATCTCCAAGTAGCATCATTCTGAAGAGACTCCATCTCTTAATCCATAGCCTTCTTCAAAAGATCACCATCAAGACTGCCCACCGCTTTCTTATAGCCTTCGTAGTTGATGAAGATTAGGCTTTCTTTATAGCCTCAATGGCGATGTGAGGTGATGGATGCACTATACTCTTTGAATCTGGAGGAAGTTTTGTAAAGCAATGCGTGTCTCGAGGAGATTTCAAAGAGGGATTGGCTCAAGATGAACTAGAGTGCTTGTGGCTTGATCAGAAACTGTCTATCTCAGGAGATCAAGTATGGGGTGATGATGGAGACTTCTGGAGTCAAGTTGTGGAAATGTTGGAGAATAAGTATCTGACGAAGAGCATGAAGAATCATCTCTATATAAAACAACGGCTCTACAAGTTTCAGATGGGACATGGGATTACTATTGATGAGCATTTAAATGACTTCACAAAATTGTTAGTATATCTTTTAAATTTGGATGAAGATGTTAGAGATGAAGACAAGACATTCATTATGTTGAATTTGCTCCTAGATGAGTACAAAAATTTCACTATGATACTCATTCATGGGAAAGAGGTCTTGAACTATGGTGAGATTGCCACTGCATTGCTGAATCACGAGTTCCACCATTATGATTCATAGCCTTCGTGGCTGAAAGTGCAAAACCAATGTGATCCCTCAACCAAGCTAATTTTGGAACATTTTGGCTCCTGGAACTGTTCTTTGAAATAGATTTCTGAGCAGAAATATCATCCTCAACACCATCTATCTCTTGATCTACAGCTGAATCAGGTACCTGGGTAGAAATGATATGCCTTTATGGAGTGAATGGAGTTGCATCAAACTCTAACTTCTAGGTGCATCTGTAATCCTAATAGAACTCTCCACCTGCTTCGATTCATAAGGCTTCAACATGCTCGCCTCATCGAAACTAGCATCTATGTTAATTAATCTTCTTCTCTACCAAATCATATAGTTTAAAGCCCTTGACTCCATGCTTGAAGCCAATACAGATCACCTTCTTTGCTTGCGATTCCAATTTATCATTCTGAATATGATAGTAAGATGGACACACAAATAATCTCAAGCAGGATGCCTTGACCAAATTTCCATTGGGGTTTTCTTTCTAATAGCTGTAGAAGGCAAACAGTCCATCAAGTGACAGACATAATCTATTATCTCAGCCAATAGACTCTATCCAACCCAACATTGGATAACATACACTGAACTTTCTCCACAAGAGTTTTGTTCATCCTCTCTGTCACCCCATTCTACTGCGGTGCCTCTCTAACAATGAAGTGTTACTCAATCCCACATCTCAAGCACTCCTGCAAGAATGCATTTGAAGTGTATTCGCCCCCATTGTCTGATCTGATACACTAAATCTTCTTGTCAATCTGAGTCTCAAGACACTTCTTCCAAGTTGTGAAAATCTCCAGTACTCTTGCGCCTCATGTTGTACACCAAAAATATATATGGAGTAATCATCAATAAAAGAGACAAAGTATTGCCGCCCGCTGAATGATGCAACTTCATCGGGCCCCAAACATCTGTGTGAATATACTCAAAGATATACTTTGTATTGTAGATGGCAGTACCAAATGATACACGTCTTCTTACCGAACACACAGTGTTCATAGAAATTAAGCTTATAGGTGCTTCCTTCTTTGATTAATCCTTGCTCTATCAAAACCATAAGAGAAGCCTCTCTAGTATGAGCTAGCCGTATATGGCACAATTTAGTGGTATAAGAAGAATCATCAGTAAAGTAACTATTTGAATCACTATTTTTTTACGAAGATAGTGAAGGTTATGGTGACGAACTCTATTTAGAAAAAACAGTGCTCCATAATATATCTTCAAAACTCCTGTCTCATTAACTACCCTATAGCCTTTGGTTCTTAAAGCCCAACAGACAACAAGTTCTTCCTGATATATGGAACATATCTCACATCAGTCATCTCTCTCTCAATATTATCATACATTTTGATGAAGATGCTCCTACACCAACAGTACAAAAGGCTTGATCATTTCTAATGCTCATAACACCGCTCTCAAGCTCTCTGTAGGTATTGAACTACTCTCTAATGGGACAAATGTGATAAGTAGCACCTGTATTCAGAATACATCATGAACCATCTGAATAGAAGCTTTGAGAAATTGCAGTTAGTGATACATCCGAATCCTCGTCACGCTCTTCCATGTTAAGGTTAGCCTCTGTGAAAAAATCTTTGCCTTCTCCTTCAACTTCTGACAATCTTTCTTCTAATGAATAGTCTCCAAACAAAAAGCACACTGATTCTTTTCAAGACTGCACCCATGAGAATTATCCCGTTTGTTGCCGCCCTTTTTCTTCTTATCAGATATTCCTTGTTGGAGTGTGAGAGCCTTAGCTGAATCCATCTTTGCAGAGTCTTTGTCCCAACGTCGAAACTCGTAATTCAACAATGTAGTGGCGATCTCATCATAGTTCAAGACCTCCTTCCCATGAATGAGTATCATCATGAAATTTTTATACTCATCTAGGAGCGAATTCAACAAAATGAGTTTCTTGTCTTCATCTTTAACATCTTCATCCAAATTTAAAAGATCTGCTAACTATTTTGTGAAGTTATTTAAATACTCATCAATAGCAATCTCATATCCCATCTGAAACTTGTAGAGTCGTTGTTTTACAAAGAGATGATTTTTCACGCTCTTCGTCAGATACTTATTCTCCAACATTTCCACAACTTCACTATAGAAGTCTCCATCATCACCGCATACTTGATCTCCTGAGATAGACAGTTTCTGATCAAGCCATAAGCACTCCAGATCATCTTTAGGAAATCTCTCTCTGAAATCTCCTCGATACATTCATTGCTCTCCAGAACTTCCTCCATATTCAAAGAGCTTAGCGCATCCATCACCTCACATCGCCACATGCCAAAGTTGCCTTTGCCGTCAAATTTCATAACATCAATTTTGACGGGATGAGTAACCGCCTGATGAATCAACGTCTTCTCAACCGTTGAGGTGGATGTATCCATGGCTCCACCAGATCTCATAGCCTTCACCAAATTGCAATCGTCTCACGTAGTCTGATTTACACCAATCTGTCTCTCTTCCTTCTCCTGGACGAACCATACGAATAAAAAGTTCTTCCATTCTTCACACAGTCGCCATAAAATCGTCAAAATCTAGCTCTAATACCAATTGTTATGCAATACACAGTGGAAATAACACAAATCAGAAATCACACAATAAATACGGCGATTTACGTGATTCATCGAAGATGCATACATCTATAGGGAGGGGATGATGATTTCACTGTATTGGAGAACAATAGGGATTACAATAGGCTCTCAAGCTCTCTCTTTTATCTCATGCATACATTACAACAGCTCTCAAGCCTTATTTAAAGATTTGAAACAAACACTATAAAGAAAGCCTAATTAATAAGAAATCTAATCATGCCATAATTAGATATCCTAATTAATGATTTTCTAATCAATACTAAATCAAATCTCCTAATTAATGGAATAATTATATCCCCTAATTAATGCATCAATCAAATCTCCAATTAAATATTCAATCAAATCAATTTAATTAGGGAAATAATCAACTCCCTAATCAAATAAATAATGAGTCATTAAAGCTTTCCAAAATAAAACTTATTTGTATTTGAAAATAATTCCAAATCAACAATCCATTGAGATACAAATATTAGCACCATTGATTTTAGGCATTGAGATACAAATACCTTCAAAAATTTACAATGAAACACGTTGGCCCTAATTCCACAAATAAAAAATATGATATGCCAAGTCTTAGAAAGCCAAAGAAGTTATAAAAAAAAAAACAAAAAACTTTAGCAAAGGAAGCATCAACAATATAAATTTATATTTTACATGGCCATAAAGAAATGGAAACTAGGATTTTGTTTATGTAAACAGATTGGTATAGTAGGAACCATAGTTATCGAGTATATATGTATAGGAAATAAATCAAAAACATGCATAATAATTTATTTATGATGATTTAATTAGAAAATGCTTTGAAATATTACTTGTTAGCCTCTTATGCTTCAAAGAAAAATCTAAAATAACTATGCAACAGTAAAACTTGTTTAAAATATCTCTAAATTATATTTTGATAAAATATTATGGCCTAATACATTCTGCTGGACGAATCAAAATTTCTTGCTTAAAAAAATACATTAATTACATATAAAAATATAAATAGAAAGTGAAAAAGATGATGAAAGATTTAAGTTAAGTAAATGCATTCTAGTCATATTTATGAAATAGTATTTTTTTTTCTTAAAAAAACATCAAAAATAAAGTGAATACTATTAAGATTAATAATTATTTTAAATTATATAATTAGTAGACTAGATCACTCAATGATATTGATACAAATTTATAAATACAAATAAAGATATTGTTTGATAAAGTTACAAGCCATTTTTTAGTTGTACTACTACTGATAAAGTATATTGAAGGGCCGGTTCAGCCTGGATCGGCTATTGTATACCAAAGGCGAAACATGGTTTTGCCACCAGTAAAGCTGCTTCCTTTGGAGTTGGGGTCCAGCAATCAATTAAAGGAGAATTAATGGGAAATTAAAAAGGAATTAGAAAGGAATTTCAAATTAGAATGGTTGTTTGGGTAGTTTACTCAATTAATTGTATGCTTCAGTATTTTTGTAGGCTAGGGTTAGATTGTCATCTATGATTTTTGCTGAAATTGGATTCTTTTGTTCTTAAGTAGGCTCTAGCGGCATCTAGAGAGTCAGGAGAGCTGGATCTTCCTCTCCAATAGTAGATTCATTGTATCTTGTTGCTTTTCTTCAATTATTATCAATTAAAAGGCCAATTCTGATTTTTATTTCAAATTTTTCTCAATCTCTATTTTGCAAAGTGCTGAAATTAAATTTAAGCAAGGGTAACTCTTATTTCCTACAAGCGTTTCCTATCAAATTGGGATTAAAGCGCTTTAATCTAGAGTACAAATGGCCAGAAGGAAAGTGGAAGTGTTGGAAGGGGGAATAGGCCAATTGAGATTAGATTTTGTGGAAAAGATTTCCGATTTTGAAAACCAATTTGCATCTGTCCATGAAAAGATGGATAGAAAGTTCATCGTAGTGGAAGAAATGCAGAAGAAGTTGATTGAAGACAAACCCAAATTAATGACGACGTTAGAGACGAGGGAAGTCATCCACGACCATGGAAATGGAGGAAACCCTCATCCGATTAGGGGAGGAAAAAATGAAGATGTGGATATTTTGGAGGGACGAGAAGATAGGATGCCTCCTCTAGAGCCTATTTCTAGGGAGGAGATGAGTATTGGGTATCAGTGAAGGGGTGGTAATTTTGAAAGGAGGGATATTTTGAAGAAGTGTTTGGGTACAAGCGCAGAATGGAGGATCATGACACTTGGGGAGCACCTCCTTTTGAGTAATGGGAGGCTATCGAAGATTCAGGGGAAATGGAGGTGATCCGAGGATAAGGAAGCTGAAGATGCCTATCTTTGAGGGCGAGGACACACATGGGTGGATTTACAAGGTAGAGAGGTATTTTGCTGACAACGGATTGACAATGGAGGAGAGATTAACAGCAGTTGGCCTGTGTTAGGAGGGGAAGGCATTAGCTTGATACCAGTGGAGAGACATAATGAGGTCCATTCAGAGTTAGAGAGAGTTCAAGGACAGCTTGCTGGAACATTTTCGAACTAGCAGGGGAGAAGACTTCTATTTGAAATTCTTTGCTCTGATGTAGGAGGGCTTTGTGGTGGAGTACCTTGACACGTTTGGGTACCTAACTAGCCGAGTGGACTGGCTTTATGAGACTGTACTGGAGAAGAACTTCATGAAGGGGCTCAAGCCTGAGATCCAAGCGGCTGTTAGAGTGATGAGGCCGCATGACTTAGGAGAGGCTATAGAGCTAGCGCAGTTAGTGGAGGACCAAAAGTGGAGGGGGGGGGGGGGGGGGGGGGGGCAGAGGCAGTAGTTTAGGAGGCACATACAGGATAACTCTCACTTTCATAGCTCCCAAGGGACTAACACCAGGAAACCTTAGTGAGGACTCAAAGGAGAATTGTGTAACAAGGGGATTCGGTGGAAACTTCAAGAAGCTCATTGAGAGAGAGAGCTGCAGGAGAAATGGGCAAATGGATTGCGCTTTAGATGTGATGAGAGGTACATATCGGAGCACAGGTGTAAGAATCGAACTCTTTAGGTTCTCACTGTCTATAATGAAGAGGTAGCTGAGGAGCGAGGTGAGAGTGAGGCAGTAATAGAAAATGAGGAAGAGTTACATCTTGACATATCCAAAGTCTCCTTAAACTTAGTGGTAATCACACCATGAAAGTGAAGGGAGAAATACCAGACAGAGAGGTGGTGGTGCTAATCGACAGTAGGCTATCCACAACTTTATTACCAATTAGATCATTGACCAATTGAGAGTGAAATTGGTGGACATCGTGAGCTATGGGGTGATGATGGGCATTGGGAAGGTGGAGATGGGTATAGGAGTTTGTAGGGCAGTTGTGCTGTCAATACAGAGGGTTAAGGTGAGGGAGAATTTTCTCATATTAAGAGTTAGCGAGCACTTATGTCATCTTGGGGATAAAGTAGCTGCAGACCTTGGGACAAATCAGGGTCCATTGGGGGGCATTGACAATGAAACTGGTAGTAGAGGGAAGGAGAATGATGATCAGGGGTAATGTTGGGTTATCCAAAGCTATAGTGTTGCTTAAAGACATGGTGAGGACCTTACAAGATGTGAGAGGTAAATTTTTGGTGGATTGGAAGAGCTTATAGGGGAACAGATTGGAGGAAAAGGAAGATATTCATTTTTTAGTGCAGTTGCTTATACAACAATTCAATGAGATTTTTCAGCTACTCCAAGGATTGTCACTGTCGAGGGAGAAAGAGCATGCCATTGCCTTGAGAGAGGGAGTGTCACCAATCAGTGTCAGACCATATCGCTACCCTCAGATTCAAAAGGATGAGATCGAAAAGCTTATCTAAAAGATGGTGGAGGCAGAAATCATCCGACCGAATGTGATCCCTTTGTTTAGCACAGTCTTACTGGTCAAGAAGAAGAATGGGAGCCTAAGATTATGTGTGAACTATCGAGCTCTGAATAAGGAGACTATGCCACACAAGTTTCTCATCCCGGTAATAGATGAGCTACTGGATGAGCTATATGGAGAAGTGGTGTTCTCAAAGTTGGACCTAAAGTTGAGGTACCATCAAATTTGGATGAGAGAAGAGAATGTCCCGAAGACTGCATTTAGAACACATGAGGGACACTACAAGTTCTTAGTACTGCCATTCGGCCTCACCAACGCCCCTGCTACCTTTCAGTCCCTCATGAATAGGTTTTTTCAACCATATCTCCAAAGGTTTGGATTGATTTACTTTGACGACATATTGATGTATAGTAAGTTTATGGAGGAGCATTTGGCGCACTTGAAGGTGCTCTTCGAAGTGTTACATGAACATCAGTTCAGAGCCAATCTGAAGAAGGGCTATTTTGCACAAGCAAGTGTGTGGAATACTCCGGGTATGTGGTATCTTAAGAGGGAGTGGCGGCGGATCAAGCCAAGATTGAGTCCAAGCATGGATGGCCACTACCTAGGATTCTGAGAGAGTTGAGGGGCTTCCTAGGGTTGTTGCGTATAACAGGAGATTTGTGAGGGGATACAACACCATAGCCTCGCTATTGACAGAGCAGTTTAAGAATGGTAGCTTCTTGTGAGGAGAGGCTACTACCTAGGCCTTTAAGCAATTGAAGAAGGTCATGACCATACCTGAATTTCTGTCAGGTTTTACGGTAGAGACCGATGCATCGAGATATGACTTAGGGGCAGTGCTCATGTAGAATCACATCCCATTACCTACTTCAGCCAGGTGTTAACAACTAGAGCTAGGCTAAAGTAAGCCTACGAGAGGGACCTGATCACCATTGTGCTAGCTATTCAGAAGTGGATACCTTACTTATTGGGCTGATATTTAATTATCAGGATGGATTAGAGGAGCTTGAAGTACTTGTTAAAGCAAAGAATGGTGATCGATGAGCATCAAAGGTGATTGTTAAAATTGTTAGGCTACGACTATGAGATCCATTATAGGCCCGAATTAGAGAACAAGGATGTTGATGCCTTGTCTAGATGCATGAGGTAGCTCTAAGAGTTAGTTATTTTGATACCATTGATGCTGGATTAGGAGGCTATTGAAGAGGAGAGTGTGCAGGATAAGGAGTTGGGATGGATTAGAGTAGATCTACTTAAGGATGGGAATAATCACCCCGACTATTCTCTAGAGGGGAAGAGATTGTTGTACTAGGGGAGATTTGTGGTGCGTAGGACCATTGTCCATATCCCACAACTGCTATAGGAGTTCCATGGGATCACGTTGGGGGGGGGGGGGGGGGGGTTCATTCTGGTGTGCAGAAGACCTACAGGTGATTAGCAGCTGAGCTATATTGGAAGGGCATGCGCAAGGATATGGAATATATGGTGGTAAGATGTGAGGTATGCCAACAGAACAAGTATATGGCCATGGCTCATGGGGGTCTACTTCAACCCCTAGCTCTTGCAGGCAGGGTGTGGGAGGAGGTTACCATGAACTTTATAGATGGGCTACCCCGATCTGAGGGGTTTATAGTGATTTTAGTGGTGGTTGACAAATTGAGCAAGTATGCCCATCTGATTCCCCTACAACACCCTTACACGACAGTGAGGTAGTGGTGGCATTCATCAAAGAGGTGGTCATACTATATGGAATATTAGAGTCTATAGTGTCCGATAGGGATAGGGTGTTCATCAATAATTTTTGAAGGGAGTTATTCAGATTGCAAGGAATAGTGCTGAAGAGGAACACCGCCTATCACCCTCTGATAGACAGGAAAACAGAAGTGGTGAATAGGAGCTTGGAGATGTACCTATGATGTTTTGCTTTTGATACACCTAGGTTGTGGGCTAAGTGACTGGCATGGGCAGAATATTGGTACAACACCTCTTATCATTCATCAACTCAAATGACCCCTTTTAAAGGGTTGTACGGAAGAGAACCACCTCACTTAGCACACTTGGGTAGAGGAGCACGGCGATTTCCTCAGTAGAACAATATTTGGGATAAGGGACAGGGTGTTAGACGAGTTGAAAAGGAACTTGTTGAGGGCTCAACAGATTATGAAGAAGCAAACGGATGAGCATAGGAAGGATATCTAGTTTAAGATAGGAGATAGGGTATACTTAAAACTACGCCCCTATAGATAGAGGATGGTATCTCATAGGAGGAATGAAAAGCTGGCCCTGAGGTATTTTGGCCCTTGCAAGATAGTAGAGAGGATTGGAGTTGTGGTTTATCGGCTGAAGTTACCCACGAGCGCTACTATACACTCGATTTTCCATGTATCATAGATGAGAAAAGTTATTGAGGATCATACAGCTAGTTCAGAATTATCAGAGACATTGGCAGTTGTGGGCTCCGAAAATTCGGCCCCGGCCTCCCTGCCGCGCGACTGACCGTTTAATTTTTCTTTCTTTCGACGATGGAGTTTTAACGAACTAAGTTCCGGGGTAAATTTTGGAAGGCAGATGGGTTTGTAGATAAGACACTACCCAGAGATTTCACCCTCATTTTGAAAGGACTTTATGATCTAAGTTCTGGTTTCCTATAGGCGCAAGCCCCTATAGTTAAATTACCCCTCTCAATCACGAGAGAGAACTTTTCAATTAAGGCTAATCGTCAATCAGATACGTAGAGATACGTGTTATCTGGCATATAGTAGCAGCATGAATTTGGGTATAGGAATTGGGTTTGGATATTTAAAAATAGAAATTGTACCATCTTGCACTTAAAGTGGATGGTGGAGGAATGGATGATAGACCCGATTAAAATCCCGTGGTTCCGTCGTCCAGGACCATCGTGGTCCCTGATCTACTTAGTCAGAGGAAGTAGTTGACCCAACCTAACAGAAGGATCCTTATCGGCAGCCATGGGTTACTTCATCCAAGGGGACCTTGTAGACCTGGGTTGAATGTTTGTCAAAGAGGACAAATTTGAATCCACCTTAGCTGACAAAGGGCTTTGTGCCTTGTCGATCATATCCTATTGATTCATATCTCAAGAATTTGATGCCAATAAGGAGCATATTGGCTCTAGACATAACCAGTATATCGTGGTGCCATTTGGCGGCAAAACCATTCGGTTCAGAGGGTCTCGGGTCGTCGTAACCATTTATCCTGCGGTGTCATTTGGCGGCAAAATCGCCGGTTAGATGACACGTACCACGTCATTATTAGCAGGAGATTGTTTGAGAATGGATCCTAGTGATATTTTCGACTAGGCATTTTAGCTCTTTTGTGAGCTGAAGTAAATTTTATTTTGTCCACTCCGGCAAAGTGTTGCGGAGGGTGGATGAATTTTGCTTTAAGTGATTGATGATTGAGTTTCAATTTTAAATATCTTGGAATTTGGGATTTATTGAATTTTGGACTTTGCGAGTGGACTTTTGGGAAGTATTTGAAAATATTTGCGAATCCCTCCGGTTGACATTAGCGTTCAACACGGCCTTCATCGGGGTGTACTTGGGGTCATTTCCCTTTATGGATTAAACCCTGTCAACTCGACCAAGCTATTGATTGAGGATCAGGTTTCTCGTAGGTTTTATGCATTTATTTGTGAATTTTCTTTATTGAAAGCCTTGAAGGCCGAATATGAATGTACAAAATAAATATTCTGGTCAACTTTCGTGATCACATATTTATTCGATATCTCGAACCCTATCTACTCCTATTTATCTTACTTAGGAGGATCGGATTTCGTAGGCTTCATGTCTTTTGTTTAGTGAATTTTTTTGATTGTAGGCCTTGAAGGCCTAATATAAATATATTGAAACAAATACATCGGTTCCCATAATCATGTGTTTGTTTGAAGGTTCGAACCCTGTCGACTTCTATTGATCCGTATAGAAGGATCAGGTTCGAACTAAAATTCACTTATTGACCGCGCAACATCCTTAGGTGTCACATGTGTACCAATAATACGCTCGTCGGGGCCCATGCGGGTGATTTTTATATTGATTTAGACGTACCATTATATACCTATGTGTATACAAACTATAGTGCATGTGAAGAGGTATTTTGAAGTATTTGTAGTTGTGTAGATAACTATCGTTTGGATGCACACAACTTTTCATTTGAGAGCTTATACATGACTTATGTCCGCTAATACGAGTGTTACGGATCCGGTGGCATGCGTTGTAGATTGTAGACGCCTTATGTCTGCTTTCATAAGTGTTGCAGATCCAGTGGCGTGGTTATTTGGATGTCATGAGATATTTCTTCATCTTGACATTGACTCCCCTTTCTCAATCACCGGGGAAATTCTTCTGGACTTTGAAGTCCGTTGCTTTGAAGAGAACTCCCTTTGAGGTCGTCAGTGTAGTGGACTTATTATTTTTGGTGTTTGTTGGCACCATAACTATTTTCTTCTTAAGTATATGACTAAGAAGTAGCTTGGGAACACCAAGAAGTTTGGTTCTAATTTGTTCAAACTTCATTTTCGATTCTGCCATGGAGTGTACTTTTGTACATCGAGTTGCCCTTATACTCGACGTACTTGTAGATCTTGATCACCTATTGTCGTAGGTAATATCTGTACTTGTGCCCACAGTAATTCATTTTACTTACAATACACTGTTGTTATCCACAAGTATCCATTTGCAGGGGACCATCGTATCCCCTACGATCTCCTGAAGGTATTTGTAGAAGACCCATTGTTGCCTACATCATGCCCACCTGTCACCAATCTCAAGTGATTTTTATGTATGCGTACTTATTTGTAGGTCGTAGGTTGAATGCATAAGAGCCTTTTACTGTAGATTGCGGGTATTTGCATTTGTTATACGTCATCTTCCTCTAGTTGTGAACATTTCATGTTGCATATTCGACTAATGTGACTTGCAAAGGTTCCTTATATTTGTTTGAATCTTAGGTGCGAGCTCAAGTGCTTGTCCAGGTCTGATTCATACTTGTATTTCTCGTTGTCCTCTTGAGTTTAGACTCTATTAAAGTTCAAGTCTTTGGTTTAATTCAGCATTATTTGATTGAGCTTGATTTAATCTTGATGTTGTATTTGAGCTTAGGTTCAAATCAAGTTCATTCGTTCAACTTCATTCGAGTTCAAATAGTCCCCTTCTAGCTTGTTGAATTAATGTATGGTTCAAGCTCCTAATGAACTTCTTCTATTTGAGTCCCCTACAGTTCGTTGAGTTCAATTGCATGTTCACTTTTTGTTCAAAGTCTTCTGGTTTTTTTTTAAAAAGTTCAATAACATCTGAAAGTTCTCCATCACGAGTCCCCTGTTTGTTCTTGCAAGTTCAAGTTCATATACGTATTGTTTGAATTTGACTCCAGTTTGATTTTATTTCATTTGGGTTTGACATTTAAAAATCATTTAGATTTTATTCAGGCTTAGGTCCACAAGTTTTTTGTTCTTCGTACAAGTTCTCTGCACATTTAGTTCAAATTCTGTGCATTATTATTCAAGTACAGTCTTCTGCATTATTGCCCAAATGAGATCTTATTGTTCAGGCTTTGTACATTTCAGTGAAAATTTCGGCAACACCCCGACATATCCCCTGTTTGGGGGAAATATAGGGGAGCTGGGCCTTCCCACCACGCTACTCGAACATGTATGATAGGTGTCCTTAGACACCGCGGCCGTACAAATTTCATCCCACCTTGCTACAAGAGCGTGTATGGGGTCTTTAGTAGTACCCGTACAGAACACCAGTAGCTCTCCCCACCACGCTACAAAAGCGTGTATAGGGCTTGCCCACCTCGTCGTATGCGTCGCACCGGGCTTCCTCCTACAGTGCTACAAGAGCGCGTATAAATGGTTCTCCGGTTCGCCACAAACATCGAGAATGGAATTTTAGAACATCATACCTTTTGTAACAGTGTCGGCGGTGTCGATGTCGAGGTCGAGGACAGTCCCCACCACGCTACAAGAGCGTGTATAGGGCTTACCCACCTCGTCGCACATGTCGCACCGAATTCTCCCCCACCATGCTACAAGAGAGCGTATAGGGGATCCACCGACGCGTCAAGCGCGTCAAGGATAGAGTTTAAGTTAGAAATGTATACCTTGAAGACCGACGGGGAGGAGTGGTCGACGATTGAGGCTCGTGGACCGAGGATCAAGGACCGAGGTAGGAAGGCATGCATTTCAATTTTTCTTCTTTTTTTTAATTATAATTAGCATTAATTAATTAAAATTAATTAACTAATTATTTTTTTAATTAGTAATTTATAAATAATTATAACTAATTAAAATTCATTAAAATTAATTAAAAAGATATTAATTTAATATTAATTATAACTTATTAATTAATTTCAATAAATAATAATTAATTATTAATAATGAATTTATAAATATAACTAATTAAAAATAATTATTATAATTAATTAACATAACTATAATCAAAATTATATAATTTTTAACCCAAATCCCTCTGTTTGGCAGATTGACGGGATTTGGCCGGAAGGAGCGTGAGAGGAAGAAAGTTACCCTCACAGCCCGCGAGCTCCTGTGTTTGCTTCCGATCAAAATGTCTAACTTCCGATCTAAGGGAAAGTCAATGAGCAAAGTCGGCCGGCACTGAAGGAGACGCCAAAGGGAGAAGGTTAACTTCACAGAGAGCGAGCTCCCCCTTTGCGGCTTCCGATCAAAATGTCTCAACTTCCGATCTCACAGGTAGGAACGACGTCGGCGGAGGCAAAGTCGAACAGCAGCGACGGGAGCCGAAGAAGCGAACTCCGCTTCTTGCCTCCGATCAAAATGTCATGGCTTCCGATCGGATAGGAAGGAAAGACGTCGGAGGAGCAAAGTCAGACAGCACGAAGGAGCCGGAGAAGCCACGCCACAGCCGCGAGCTCCCGTTGTCGCCTTCGTCAAAATGTCGTGACTCCCGTCCCGACTGGAAGGGAACGTCAGTCGAAGGAGCAAAGCCGAGCCACGGAAGGAAGCCGAACTCCACAGCGAACGAGCTCTTCGTTGCTTCTGATCAGAATAGTCGTAGCTTCCGATCCAACCTCCACCGCAAGCGAGCTCCTGCACGTACTTCCGATTCGACGGGTAGGGAATGTCTTCGACTGGGCAAAGTCGAACGGCCACGCGGGAGCCGAAGAAGCACGCGAAATGGAGAAAGTTACCTTCCCTGCCTGCGAGTTCCTGTCGTTGCTTCCGATTCGACCGGAAATGGAAAGTCGTCGCTGGAGGGAGCGAGAGAAAGAGAGCAGAGCGAGAGCGAGAGTCGTCCCGAGCGTCTCGTTTCCTCATCATTTAACGACGAGCAGCGACGTGCAAAAGTATGGCGAGATGCGACGTCGTCGTGCGAAGAGCGGCGCTAAATCGTGCGTAGGTGGTGGGATGGCAGCAGGGGGAAAGTAAGTGTTTTAACGTTTTTTTTTTTTTATTCAGCAGGTCAACAGCAGTGAATATGAGGGTATTGCTAGAACCACTAGAACTGAAATAGGTATGAACCTACTTAACTATGATGCAACCTAGGAGCTATATGAGAGAGTGAAGTATCAATTTTTGCCTTTTCACCTTGAGGACAAGGTGGCTCTCTTGGGGGTGAGAGAGTTTTGATAGACCGATCTTTGGACGGTCCAATCTAGACCAATTATTATATATCAGAGGAGGAATAAGGTTCCGCCCCACGTAAAGTCGTAAGTGTAAAACCCTTAAAAAGCTGATTTTTGAGGTGGATCGTCCGGGCCGATTTGGAATCGTCCTGGGATGATCAGTGCATGACAAAAGACAGTGAGTAAGGGTTTTTATCGTCCGAGAAAAATTAATTATCGTCCTGAGATATCGTCCTGGACGATTGGATTTTGTTCATATCGTCCTGGACGATGTGGCGATCGGCCGGGCCGATCAGGTTTGTATTAAAAGAAAATCAGCTCGTTTTGAAGAGAGAGAAAATCATTTTTTTATATCAAAATATCTGAGGAGAGAGAAGGAGAAGGAAAGCAAAGAAAAAGCTGGATTTCGGAGGCCGCGGAGCGCTTTTCGTCCGTCGCCGCTGTTGGGAGAAGTGTTTATCTCGCAGTAAGGACTCCGAACCCTATTTATGTTTTCGAAGATATCGAGTTTTGGTATTTCTGTGCTCAGATTTGTATTTTCGTTACCGAAAAACGCGCATAATTTTGTATTGATGAAAGTTTTACCGCACAACTTTTGATATGTTTCTGATATGATATTTCTGCACTATTTGAGTATTTTATGTAAAGTTTTTACCGGGTATTTTGAGTTCTGTGCGATTTTTATCGAATAGATAATTATCAGGATGTTGAAAAATGTTTTGTCAGTATAATGAAAGTCTTATATTATTGTTTTACATATTCTGTGGTAATTTGGTAAGTTCTGAATCTGTGATTTCTGTGTAAATTCTGTATACTGCCGTTATGTCGCCGATTTCTCGTACGACCTCTAATTTTCTGAATTGATGATTTGAATGATTGAATATGCATACGAATATAAATATATGATTGAATTATTGTTATTGTTACTGAAAGACAAGTGAAGACTGGTTGAACCGTTGGTTGGAGATTGACTTGACCTATACAGGATGGTGGGCCGACGAGCTTTCCTTTAAAAAGGGTTTGGCGATATCCTCTATTGATTATTGATATAACGATTGGGAGTCATAAGGAGATTATTATGCCGACGGGCGGCCAACGGGCACAGAGTGACGACTCTTATTGAGCCAACGGATAAACAACAGCACTATAGATTATCGACTCGAAAAACGCCTTAATAGCCAGTGATTGTACTTGTTCAGTAAGACTACTGTACTGAATTGCATGTGTACCATATTGACCTATTTATCGCATTATGGATTCATGGATTTATTGATATCGACGGATTTGTATTGAAATTTATTTATTGACGGATTTACGGATTTTTTGTACGATTTCATTGATATTTGCATTATTTCACTGAGCATTGATACTGCTACTGATATGGATATCGATATTGTATTGATTCATTGATACTGATTTATTGATATTGACTCATTGATATTATCATTTAATTGATACACCGTATTGAACTGCTGCATGTGAATCATTGACTGATATGGAATAGGTTTTACTATATTGATTTGATTTCAATCGTTCTTACGACGTATTGGTTTGATTTTGATCAGAGATGATTGATTTGATTTATTCTATTGATACGATATTAATTTAACGGTTATTATCGAGACGATGATTTTCTTCTATTAATTTGATTGGATTCTTGCGAGATGTATCGTATGTACTGGTTTATTGAGCTTTATAGATTTCTTCCTACTGTTTATCGATTCTTCTACCGCTGACTGTGGATTTTATCGATGACGCATTGATTACTGATTTTTCCGTATCTGCATAGATTCACTGATCATGTGCAACTGACTGTTATGGATTCGACTGATTGACATGCATATTGCTTCCGTACCGTGCTTTGATTTCAGTTGTAGGCTTTGGTGACCTGCTGGGCTTTTTGAAGCTCATTATATGTGGTTAACAATTTCAGGTCAGAGCAAGGGAGCATGAATGGTGGTTGATCAAGACTGTCAGATGAATCCTTTCACTATGGATGCCTGAGATGTTACAATAAGGGGTGGGGTTAAGCAATCTCAATATAAGACATATACACCATATAAAGCACTTTACATGGCTGGAAGAATCCAATGACATAAAAGTTATCCACAAGAGAGTGTTGGCATGTTCATCGAATTGGTAGGACTATATTTGGGCAATTGATGTTGAAGGGACCATAGTTGGCGAATGGCGGAGGTCGGAAGGATCGTAATCAAATGATAATGGTCAGGACTGTAGTGGGGCAATGGTGGCCGAAGGGACTATAGTAGGATGGAGATGGAGGTCGAAAGGATTGTAGTCTGTGGGCGATGATGGTTTGAAGGATCGTAGTTGGACGACAATGGTCCGAATGACTGTAGTCGGGCGACGGTGATCTGAGGGACCATAGTCATGAGCGACAGTGGTTGGAAAGATCATAGTTGGTTAGTAACAGATGTTAGAAAGACTGTAGTCAAATGATGGTGGTCGAAGGCACCGTAGTCAGTAGGCAGCGATGGTAAGAGAAAGGCCCGATAGTGGAAGCTAAATGGAGGTCCAACAGCGATGGTCGAGCAGAGATTCAACAGTGACGGCATTGTGATGCGGATTTGTCGGCGATGATGTTGGGGTAGTGCTCCACGATTCTTTAAGTCTCATAGCTCTTCTCTTCCTCCTCCTCCCTCTTCATCTAAGGAATGAGGATCTATTTATAATTTTTTGGGAGTGACATGCTTAGTAAATATGAAGAATATACAAGATAAATTTGGAGTGTTCCATCGGACGGGTGATATCAATTCTCTGATATTGAAACGTTCTTTAAACATTTATGTCTTAATAATGTCAAAATTCAATGATCTTGGGTTCGTTGGATTCATCTCCTTGAGCCACTCGATTCAATTATGAGCATATCATATTCTAATATCATTTTGTCATCAAATTAATGATCTGAAGCTTCCAAAAATATTTTGCTCTTATTTAGGCTCATTTAGGCTCAGATTAGACTGAATTTGTTGTCATTGGGTCTGTTTCAATGAGATGTTCAATTTGTCTATAAGCTTGCTAAAATCGGAGTTTGCATGGTCGCGAATTTAATTTTGGAAGTTTTTTATTCATATTTGCAATGAGATTTGTGCTCGATCAAAGCGATTTTTAGTGACGTATAAGTTTAATGCCAAGAAAAATGAAAAATAATACAACGAATAATTTACAATCCTAGAAGCAATAATAAAGTCCATAATTAAAAATGAAATTATATGGGGCGGGGGGTAAAAAAATTCAATCTTATCATTCTAAGGCTAATATACCCCTTCTTCCTCCAAATCCAACCTATTTATCTCTCTTTTCAGTTTATGAGATCAATAAGATTTATATTGTAATAAACCAAACCAAGTAATCAGATGGAAGGAGAAACAACAGAAAATAGGTGCTTTGAATGGTATTTTTAAATGTAGGGTTTAGATTTTATTATTTAAAATCAAAGATTGGGATCTTATTTGAGTGAAATATCAAGCAGAGTTTGAATTGTAGTATAGATAAAGCATACTGGGAGGGTAAAATTAACAATAAATTTTAAATTTTGAATTCTAAATGAGTAAATAACGCACACGTAATTAGACTCATAATAATGTTAAGGGGCCGGGCCAGGTGGTGCAAAGAGCTTGTGTTTGTAACTTTGCGTGTATGTTTCATTATGTAACGGTGGTTTTGTTGTTCGATAAAGTATGAAGGAATTGTTAAGAGGGGAAAAGAGAAAGCAAGAAACATATCTTGCAAAACCATGATGATATAACACATTCAATTTTCTGTTGCATGGCTTGATTGAGTCCACCTAAATCACTCCAAATGCAAACAAAAGAGTAATAAGAAGGATGCTAATGAGCTCCAGTAATAAATAGATAAAATACTCTATCCATAAACAATCCAGCTCTTAAAAAAAAAAAAAAAAAACTTCTGTAGAAAATTAACCAAGATTTTATTACATCACTTATGATGAAATGGGCACCAGATTTAAACAAGGAAAACCCCCTCGTATGTTGTTAATAGGAAACTTGATCATATATTAGGAAAAGAAAAAGAACAGTGTTTATGTTTCTCAACATTTGAATTATAGGTTGCAAAAAACAACAGCACAATCGTATGAAAAAAATGTATTCATGTTCAAAAACCCATCCAAGCAATCGCCAAAGAGGATTTATGATAGTAGCGAATTCATTATATCACAGGAAAATGCTACGAAAAATAAAAGCAACATTCTTACCAGAGAAACTGAAAAATTATCTAGATACTCCATTGATGTAGGATTAACGCCTGGCGAAAGCAACATATATGAAGAAGATTCCTCTGGCAATGATGATATAAGATTCTTTGACTCGTTTTGACTAGAATTAACCTCAAACATGATATTCTCTTGATCACTTTGACTCACAAAAGTTTTGAACATGTTTAAACGAGCCATTTCTGCCATTTTCTCATTATGAACCCCTTTCAAGCATGATTTCTGAACATTAAATCCTATTAATTCTGAAGAATCATCACTCGTGCAGTCCAAACCCATTTTCTTCCCCCCCTCTTCGAAGCTAATAGGTGGTTTCTTCTTCTCAAAGTCTATTGTGATAGAAGAACTTTGACTATCATCTTCTCCGAAATCAAGAATTGGCCTTGAAACAAAATCCTTGTTGAAAAACTCATAGGTTATTGCCTTATTGGGCTAGGATTGAAAGCCGCCCAATCATAAAAAATGGCCATATTTCCATCCATTCCATCCATGTCAAGTACTACTCTTGCCTCTATCAAAAAACTCTCTTGAGAAACGAACAATAATAATTTTCAACCTACAATAACATGTAACAAACTCCAGCATCAATAACAGTGCTCAGCGATGAAATGAAAAGGGATGCAAAAGGTCAGTCATAAGAAAAAAGGGTCTTTTGAAAATATAAATAAAACCCCAACTTTCCACTGAGGCGCTCAAACAACTAAAAATAAAGACAACATAAGAAACCAAATATAAAACCAAATTTTCACCATTGAAGTGACACAAATCTAAGAGCTTTAAAGTTCATCCTAATGCAAAGCACGTCAGAAAATTCTAACATAATTTTTTCCCCTGAAAATACTGTGTGCATCTGTCAATGAATAACGTACCTGTGAAGGTTTGTTGTATTTTGGCTGTGAATTTGTTAAATTAGAGCATCAAGTTATATATATTACGGTAACATTAATTAATAAATATTTGGATTACACCTGCACAACAAATATATATTTATGCACTCTATAACTAAATAAATAATCTATGCTAGTTAATTTCACAAATAGAATGATTTCTGCTAGAAGTATATGGAACTGTTGTCTTTTGGCTACTCTGTTTTTCCACCTTTTTTATGGATATAATTGGGCTCATAAAAATGATGTATTAAATTGTTGTTTCCTATTTAGATTTCATGTGTCATATACTTTTCCATATTTCTCCTGATACATCTTCAGACTTCACAAATTTTTGTTGCTGATGGATGGCAATTAACTTATTTATAATTTTTTGTCTATGTCTAAAAGGAGCAGAGCCAGATATTTTCATTAATGAGAGCACAAATTGATGATTTTTAAAATACTCTTAATCTTTTTTGATGATTTATTTTCACTTTTTTATTTAATAGTTCATAGTAAAATAATATTTTGATTGCTCATGACCATCAATATTTATTTTCAATAAATTTGTAAATTTTATGTTCTATATTCTATATATAATGTGTATGTTAGATTTAATTATAATTTAAGTAAAAAATAGTAAAAATTATAGCATGGAGTAACTCCTTAGCCTTATGGATAAGACATTGGTTTTAAAACTAGAGGTTGTGTCCAATCATCATGTGTGTGTGTTTTTTTTTTTTTCAAAGATTATCTTGTAATAAAAAATATTCTTTATTTTAAAATAAATTGATGCGAGATTTTTATTTTTATTTTTTGATGGGTCAGTAAGAGGTTATGCCTCTAGGGCTCCCACTGTAGATCAACCAATGATGTCTAAGCATATCCCCAAACTTTGCTTGGGAATATATATTTTTAATTTCTTATGGGCCTTTTACCTTGGACATTTTTTATAAGCAACTTCATTCTTTTTCTTTCTTCTAATTTATTTTTCTTTCAGTAGAATTGGCCCACTGTCCTCAATATTTCAAAAAAAAAAAAAAAAACCCTCAGAGGTCATCCTCTGATGTACTGCATACAAATGAATCTATCAAATAATCGAGAAAAGGGTAAGGCATCTCTATTGAATCTATCAAATAATCGAGCAAATAATTTATTGAACCTTAACTAAATAATTTTCAGAACAAATGCAAGCACGTAATTAACAAATGGTTGATGAATAATGAGAGTTAAAATCGCAATGCCTGAGAGCAGAGGAGAGAACTGATTTGTTTAAATTTTGCAAACCAACGAGTAGAAGAAAACAAATCATCAGATAATTAAACGAGTAGAGAACCAAAAAAATGAACAAAGGAAGAAGCTAAACCCTAATCGAGATTTGGGGATGAAGATGAGACATACTGAAACTGAAGACTGGAAGAGATACTCGATAGAGGCCGTGCGGAGCCGGAATAATTTAACCTGCATGGCTTGTCTATTTATAGAAATGCGGCGGGTTGTTACAGAGGGAGAAATAGCAGGAGAAGACGTTACTCCCCTCCCACCTTAATCCCAATCTGCATGTTTTGATTTAATTTTATTTTTTTTTTAATTTATTTTAAAATGAATATATTATATAGGCACTTAATTAATTTCTTATTACACTTATCTTGAAATAAATTAAAAAAGTTTAAAATCCATCTGATCAAATTTAATAGATATTCTCAAACAATTTTTTTAATTGAAAGTACAGTGAAAGTAGAGCTATAACTCTTCATTTTAAATGTAGTCGGGATGATCAACTAACACTTATTAATAATTTTTAACTCTTGCTCCTAAAAATAAATTTATAGATTTGAAATTTAATATTGATCAAATTTTGATAAAAAATTTTCATATATATATCATAATTTCCGCTAGTTATTTATTTAGGTCTTTGTTCAAAACTTCTTCTGTTGTAGCACCAACATCAGAATTACCCTTGAATCAATATACATCTGATTCAGCAAAGATAGGGATTCCATAAGGCTTCAGATGCTGTTAGGGATGCAAAAGAGTTTAAGTCGAGCTCAAGTTATGGGGGGTTTTAGTTGAGCTTGACTGTCAAATAACGAGCTCGAGCTCAACCCAATAGGACAAAAAGAGCTCGTCGAGCTACTCGTCCGCGTCTGTCCGTCATCAGTGTCCGTCCGTTCCCGTCATCTTCACCAATTTCATTCATCATCGTCCTCACCACCATCCGTCGCCACTCACTAGAGTTCGCATCATCTTCACCAACGTAAGTCACCAGTGTCCACCATCAATGTCAGCCGTGATTTCATTTTACCGCCAGCAAGATCATCATGTTTCATCTTCCCATGTACGTGATTTGTTCTTCTCGCCGACCAGCGTCCATCGTGCAGAGGGTTGTTCGATCCAGATAAGCTGTCAAGCTCAAAATCGTGTTCATCACAACTCGCAAGCTCGATAAGCTCAGCTCGTCGAGCCTGTTACGGAGTAAATCTCAAGCCATCTCTCGAGTCGGCTTGACTCGGTTGCACCCCTAGATGCGGCAAACACTCAATGTCATCTGGATCTTTAAAATACTTGGCCGATAAAGTGATTGAATATTTATGACCTGCTAAGCTCAATTAGAAGTATGACTATAACCCAGTAAGTTTTACATTGGTACGATCAATATATGAGAATGTTGCATTCGCTATGCCGAAGAAGGCTCTCCCTATTCACTGCAAAAAAAAAAAAAAAAAACTTTACCCTCCACAATTATCATTGATACCATCATGCCTCACACTCTATCCTTGATTCCGTTTTGCAAATCCATCATAAAGATCACTTCTTTATTCCAGCTGAAAGTGCTCATTGTTGCATAGATACACACTTGGCCTGATGGAAAAAAAAAAAAAACGAGAATGCAATAAATTGTATAACAATAACATACTTTGCTCATCTCCTGAAAGCATTGCTTTCGTGGGCAGAGTGTCCTTGAGAATAATATGTTCGACGCCTTACGCTCTCCTCAATTGTAGCGCTCCCTCCCTCGCCCATTCCATAAACACTCTTTTGCGTTGCATCCAAGAAACTTTTTCCTCTGGAATACGTAGCCTGCTTTGCCTCCAAGGCATCAGCCTCAGCTGCCTTCTTCAACCTTTTCGACCTCTGGTCCTCATGGAGCTCGGCGTCCATTTGCATCTCTCGCAACCGTGCTTCCCTCTCCTCCTCTGTCATCTTTAGAACACCTCGACGATTATTATATCCAGTGTTTTGTTTCAGATTCTGAGAGTGGATCTCTGTATTCCTTGTGTCTAAATTATGCTTTGTTGTTAACGCATCACTCCCCTTCTCTTCATTGACACTGCTTCTGTGTTTTGGGCTGGAATATAATTTAGATGAATGCCTATCATTTGATTTTCTGATATCATAATTATCGGACCTCTTTTTTTGCTCACTATGACCTGCATATTTGTGACCGAAATGGTCTCTGGAAGAGTGATTGTCATGTTCTGACTGTTTACGGCGATCAGATTTTAAATCATCACTAGAATACTTTGAATGTTTCTCAACATTTTCATTGCTGTTCTCACGCCGCTCAGTCGTATAATTTATCTTCCTTTTGCCTCTCCTTTCTTCATCTCTCCGATCTTTCTTATCCTCAGCATTACTGTGTTGTTGCCATTCAGGTGAACGATCTCGTCTCCGATGATCTTCATATTCAGAATCTGATTGAGATTTAGATAGATTTTTATCCTTTGACTTGCTCTGATCATGCTTGTGCTTATTTCTTTTCTTTTTGCGTTCTTTCTTGACCTCCTGCTGATTGTTCTCAGATTCAATCTGCCACAAGAAGTTTTTTTTTTTTCCTCAAATGGTTGGATAAGTGGAAAACAGAAGCAATTAACAGTTCATGTTTCAATTAACTGGTAACAGATAAGAAAGACAACTAATGAATATTCATCAACTATGAAAGACCTAATGGATCTAACGCTGAGTGTTTCATTCACTTATTAACCAAGTACATTCAGATCTGATCATGAATATTCATAAACCGCCATATTAAGTGCCAACGCTAGGCGAGAAAGATTTGATGATAGGTCAAACAAACTAATACAAAACTTGCGCCAAACTAATCAAAATTTAAATTTTATTGGTGTTAGGACACAGCCCAAAAATGGTCAACCACAACTTAAGCTAATCATGACGTGAAATATGCAAGAGTTAACTAGGACATAACCAATAAAAGTTGACCACAACAAAACAAAATTGTGGTGAAAAGAAAAGGGGAAGTGTTTGCCAGTATAACACTGCAACTGATTGACCAAAAATAGACAAAAGTTTGCTAGGATAACCCCCACAAGTGACGCTCCACAACATAATAGATTTAATGTAAATAAGAGGGCAAGCGATAACCAGGTTAAAAACTAAGGCCCCATTTGGTTGCTTTAAATTAGAAAATATATTTTCAAAATGATAACATTTGCTAATTTCTTCATTTGGTTGGATATAGTGAGAATTCAACATTAGCTTTTATCTTAAAAAAAAACACTTCAAATCAAGATTGTGAAAATTGGACGGGACAACGAATCGAAAAAAGAAGAGGTTCACGATTTGATGGGTTGACCAGGATTAAACCAAGATTGAACCGGACGACAATAAATACTAATTTTATTAAAAAGTAATAAAACTTACATAATAATGATGCTATTATTCCAAATATGTGACAAAAATTTAAACAGAATAAAAAACTTTAACAATCCAAATTTCAGTCCGCTCAAGGCTTCAAGCCGTTCCTTAAAGCTAAACAAGAACTATTAGACTCAATTTCCAGTTGTTAAAAAAACTGGGGATCTGGCCTATATGCCCTCACTTCATTCAAAATAAAAAATGCATCACATAGAAATAGAACTTGATGCAGATGTCGCTATTATATAAACCCTTCAACCTACAGCTATTCTGAAAATGTCACTATTATATCAAAATGAAAAAAACTAAGTTGCAACACTTAATATAGTGGATTCAAATGTAAGACCGTAGAATAGGAAGCTACTTGGGTCAATGCCAAAGAAGATGGAGGGTGAGCTTTAATTCAACGTTCTCCACATTTGATGGATTTTGTAACCTCATGTTTCAGGGCGGGGAAGCATGATTGTGAGCTGCACGAACTAAAACAAACAGGAAACTCACAAAAGAGTGCGAGCAGCAACTCTTTGATGAAATCCGGAGAAGGGGCCTTCAAGACTGCGAGCGGAAGCGGCTTCGAAATGCCGAGGACGGAGAGATAGGAGAGGTAGGCTTCACGAGTTTGCGTTCTAGGAGAGGAAACTCAGAGGAAAATTGAGCGGTGGATTTGTTTTAAGGCTTTCATTTTACTAATTAGGTTTACAAAGTGTAATTTTAATCATTAGATTTGTCATCAAGGGCTCAAATTCATGGCAATATGAACCGGGCAGTTCTTTCGAAACTGGCTGGTTTGCTGGTTTCCCTTTTGAACCAGCAACGCCGCCTGTTTTACCCTAATTCGACTGCATAGACCCGAACCGGCCAAACCAGTTCACAATTGAACCGGCCGGTCCGATCCAATTTTTAAAACCATGCTTAAAACTCTACCAAATAGAGTGATTTCAATTTCACATATATAAAAAAAAAATCATTAATTTGCAAAACATGCTTTCTATTTACAAACAACCAAAAAATCATAGGATTAGATTTGTTATATGAAGTTAAAGACTTTAAATGAGAAGACAAGATGATATGATTACAATAATCAAGAATAAATAAAGCTGATTTACAAAATGGTGATATTGAGTCAAGTTCAATCTCCATTCCTACATTCAACCGAAAGTATAATCATAGAGAAATTTTAAAGTGGATCAATTTATTTGAAAGATTTCTTTAAATACTATGTTTTATTTAATTCCAAAAAAAAATTATCGCTGAAAAAAATTGGTGAAACATGCTCAATTATTTTTACAAAATACTGCATGTAAAACTAAATTAATATGTTTTATCATGAAACATAAACTTAAAATAAATGTCCACGCTTTAATGAATATATAGAGCAATTGCATAATAGATTTAAGAGTTGCAAAGAAATATAATTCTAACATTTTTTAATATTATGCAAGTTTTATACATCTTACAAATGTATATGATTTGCGTCAAGCGAAATTTATTACCATTACTTATTTTAGTATGGGTTTTAGGCGAGGATTTCTGAAAGAAATAGGCCATAATTAACGGAAAACACTATCTTTTAGATGCATATTATGCAAGTTTTACACGACTTATAGGCACATGATTTGCCTCTAGAGAATTTATCATCACTAGTTCTTTTATTATAAGTTTTAGACAAGAATTTAAGAATGAACAAAACTATAATGAACCAAAAATATTATCTAAAATTTCATTTAAATTGCTGAATATTGAAACATGTCATGAGTATTCTACTAGAACTATCGCACCTGTGATTTCTAATTGAATATCATTCTCTATGAAACCACGCACACCAACACAAAAATCATACATAATTGAATATGATTTTATAAGAGAAATTGTAGCTCATGAATATTCTTTTGAGGAAGTATTCAATGTAGAATATGATTTGTAGTTGCAAACTAAATTTATTTTTGATATTGTTGAAACTGAAACTGCGCCTACATTAAACAAAATTTATGAACTTGACATATACACGCACAAAAGTCAACTGAAATTTGGAAGCAAATTTGGGCATGAGATCAAATCGGAACATAAATTTATAATAGAGCTCAAATATATTCCTAGATGTGAATTTGATCAATTAAAATTTGATGGTTAATGAACCAAATAAGCAACCTAAAATATAACACCTGTTGAATCATATGAGTATATTATAAATGATTGGATTGATATTGATTTTCTTTTTAGCTCTTGGTTTAGAGATGTATAAATTCATAAAATGAATCTCCTGATGAGAACTAGTGACAAATATGATGCGGACATCGGCACGAAGATCTGGCGCATCTATCACAGGAGGCGTCGTAAATCGACGGCTCTAATTTAAGTTGTCATTTATGAATTATTTTCTGCATTTTAGTTTTTATTTTATGTTATTTTCTATTTTTTTACCCCTAGGTTAATTTATTTGAGTGTTGTGGCCCAATGGGCATTTTTGTAATTTTCTATTTTCTCATGTTATGGCCTATAAATAAGGGCCTTAAGCTATTGTAATGGATGGTTAATTAATATGAAAAATTGTTTCCCACACTTGTGTTCTTCTTGTGAGAGAGCGTTAGTGGGTTCCTATGAGAGGAATCGAAGTTGTCACCAGCCGCAGGATGGGTCCGGGCTCGTGATTTGAAGTCCCTTGGAGAAGGGCAAAGCATCACCCGTCAGTCTTCGGAAGAGTCCGAGGCTCGCGGTTCTTGTCTTCTACCTTTCGTTTTATCTTTGTTTTTATTTTCTTTTGTTCCTTCTTGTTGCGTCATCCTCTACATCCGTCCAAAATCGTCGTCTCCATTTCCACCATAAGCCGCCGGCCACCTCACCCGAATGACCACCACAAAACCGCCGGCCATGGCCCCTAGCCGTCGGCCTCATCTTTGCCCCTCTCTCCTTGGATTTCCTAATTAGAAGTGCATGATATTAGGAATTAATTTGAAATTCAAATTGTTCAAAATTTGAAATTCAAATTTCTTTCTTAATTTAGCTCACCTATTTTTGGAAAGTGCTCAATTGAAATCATAAACCCATGACAAATTTTGGATTTCAAATTTCAAATTTCAAATTTTTCTTAATTGGGTTTGATCCACATTTGGAAGGTTTTAACTCTCCAATTCAAAATTCAAATTTGAATTAGGAGTTAAATGCCCCCTCAATTTCCTCCCATTAATTCCCAATTAAAGCATTAATGGCCTCTTAAATTGAAATCAATTTTCAAACTAATTTCCCCCCCCCAAACTCTTCAAATCCTGAATTTAATTTCAGGATTAGCAATAAATCCTGAAACAATTTCAGGATTATCTCATAAGTTCATTTAGAAATAATTCAAATTATTTCTTTTTTTTTTTTCCTTGGCCGAATTCTCCACAGACTTATAACCTCCATATTTATTTCCTATTTCAATTCTTTGGATTTGGAAAGAACGTCCCAGTCACCCTTGATTGCTGCCGCCCAATCCCTTACCCGTCCCCCCTCCTCCTCCCAAATTCTCTCCCCCTTTCATCAAACCTCCTCTTGAATCCTCTGCACAGATTTTCTTCCAATTGGTTCTACTTTCTCCTTATGAGAAATCTATAATTTTCTAAGGCGTTGGCTAGAAAAATCTGAAGACCTTATCAGATTCTGGAAGGATTTGGGGTTTTTCTTCAACACACATTGATGACCAGCCGATCCCGGATTCAAGGAAGTCCCAGTTTAGAAGCAAATTAAGCCTTAATTCCCTCACTTCTCTCCACCTGAAAATTCCTAAAATCTGTCCACGAGCAGTGTTCATTTTAGGAAGATTTGAAGAGCAAATCTGAACGCCGCTCAGCATTCTTTGTGAAAATCTGAATTTCTCTCAGATTTTGAATAAAAATCTGAAGTAATATTATAGATTTTGATAGGAGTTCCTTTCCCTAGCAAAGTTCGCTCTCGTTCTACATCAGTTATAGATTTTGATAGGAGTTCCTTTCCCTAGCAAAGTCCGCCCTCGTTCTACATCAAAACATTTTGGAAAATTTGTTAATGATGAATGCCTTAGAAGAAACCAAAAATTTAAATCTCCATTAATTTGGTTAACCTTTAAGGTGCATGATTCCTTGAAACTCATATGTAAACTATTTGGATTAGTATTTTTAAAAGAGGAAGTTTTCCCATATGGCATGTTAGAATTGTGCAGTCTACTTAGAAACTATTTTTCACCTCATTTTCTAAGAATTTGTTAGAAGTAATCATTATAGTCCTTAGAATGCATCATAGTTTTTAGTATTTTCATTAGTTTTCTTATATCATTTGCATGATTTACCTAAATTGCACAAGGTATGTGCATAATATAGACAAATAAATAAGACAATTATAATTTAATGACATGAATAGCATGGAGTTTGGACTTGATAATAAAGTAATGGTGTTTTTAAATTCGAAAAGACCTCCCTCATTCCTATATCTAATCATTAATTGGAGGTGCATGGAGTTTAAACCTTAAACTTGAAAATTTTAATGTATGGAGTATAAACCCTAAACTTGAAATTTTAATGTATGATTCCTTTGATTGTCATCCAAGTATAACTACCAAATTCCAAGGAAAATGATGCAACCAAGAAAAGATACAAACAACTTCAAGATTGCAAAAAACTATACGTCTTCCTTTAAGCACAAATAAGACAAACATAAACCATAAAACTCCTATATAATTTTAAGAAGAATGATACAAATGGAGTGGTAACTTGTGGAGAGAAGAAAGAGGTCAGAAGTCCAAGACAAAGTAGAAGAGAGAAAGGGAAACGAAGCTAGCTCGCAAGCTAGTGAAAACCCGTAGGTTTCAATCTCCAAAAAGGCAAAAACTAACACATAACACTCCTTAAAACAGCCACAAACATCACTATAAATAGAGAAAAAGGAGCTCATTCATTTATTTAATAATTTCAAAATTTTTGTTATAGCTAGGGTTATTGATTTTGTTTAAATTTGATACAATTGGAATTTTAATTGTACATGAAAAATTACATTGATTTTATGCTAAACTATTTTTTGTTGATTTCTTAGGATTTTTTTTATTTTTGCATTATCATTTGGGTTATGATTATAATATTATCTATTATGCATGTATGAAAGTAAGTTTAACATAATTAGTGATCATTAATTTGTGATTCTTAATTTTTTTTTTTTTATCTAAATTCACAGCATCATTAAAGTTGCATTAAGAAATCTAACCCTAAATTATGTTGCATCAATATTTATTGCAGTGACTTAAATGAACATGTAAGGTCCTATGTTGCACCGATACGAATACGGCGACACGGATACGACACGATACAGATACGGGATACGTCAATTCTTAAAAATACAGGATACGGGTACGACGCAGACACGGCAGTATAATTTATAATCATACATTAAAATTAAGAAATCAATCAAAGCATAATATTTGAACAAAAAAAAATGACAACAACATCATTTGTAGCCATGTAGCTTATAATATCAAAATATAAGTAAGCATTAAATGTCTAGTACAACAACAAAAGCATAAACATAAATTATCTAGCACATGAAGTTTCAACTATTCAATAGAATGAATGATATAATTATCTTCTTCATTGGTTTGTCTTTGAACTTCTATATCATCTTTAATAAATATCATAGCTTCTAATTCAAGCTCATCAAGTGAAAGATTAGTAATTTTTAATATTTCATATCATCAAGAGACTCAAATCCATCTCAGTAATGAGAGAATCTTGCTCGCAACTGTGGAAGTAAATACGAAACGTCTTTTTTCTTCGGATTTTTTTTTGTTTTTTAACGGACATGCGTATCGGATACGTGTGTCATTTTGAAATTAAATAGTATTTTAATTGGATACGGCTTTGGCGTATCTGACACGTATCCGTGGAGTATCGGAGGCGTATCCGTGTATCGGTGTATCGGATACAGCACGCCTTCATAAATAGGTGTATCGGTGCAACATAGGTAAGGTCTCATAGAGTGAGTTATAAGAGAATCCATGGTGAGTATTGAATAGAAGATCGAAAAGTAATTCAATAACCTACACCTAATTCCACATAAGCATATTAAACTTGACAAGGTGCATGAAAACTTATTTATTTTACATTAAAAGTTGCATGCTAAAAACATTTTGAAGTTATTAAATATATGTATGATAGAATATTAATTGGCATTAAAAATAATTGTGAGGTAAACTAAGAGTTTTCAATTACCATATAATTAAATCAATGATCAACAACAAGTCCTTATATTTTTATATCAATTATCAAAATGCTTATAAAAGGTATTTCAAATGGGAATGCCTTGGTGCATGCTTCTCGCAAATAATATAGTTCTATTAGGAGATATACTGAAATAAAATTGGAGCAATCAAAACAATGTTTATAGGATAGAAAACATAAAATTAGCAAATAAAGACATTAAATAAGATGCAATTTTAGTGGGTGTGCCATTAGTTATTGGCCAATACTAATAGATAATAAAAAAAATATCTATCTGTGATAGATGTATTTACCTTGGAACTATTATAAGAATGAGGTTATAAATAAGTTTTAGTGTTACAAATTTTGGTAGTTAAAGAAAAGAAGTTTCCCAAAAATAATATGTGATAAACGGATATCAAATTAAAATTAGACTGCTATAGAGTATGAAACTTAGTATTAGAGAGTTAAAAAAGTTGTGCATAGAGAAGTTGAGTGCAATGGAAAAATGAGAATGTTATCATCAATGTGTCAAAACTAGGAAGTATAAATAAGGGAATGATTATATTAAAGAGATGGATGAAATAGCATCTACAGTATATAGATAATTTAAAATAAACTTTTGTGGTTTGCACATAAGCAAGGATAGTTAAAAATGTACACATTAGATGGATGAATAATATTAGTGCAAAATGATTAGTTATGAAAATGAACCAAAAACAATTTAAAGGAAAGTTATTCACAATGATTTGCAAATAAAACATTTAAATAACTCCTATAATATCTAACAAAAATAAATGAAGAGTAAGGATTCAATAAGGAAAACTCAAATAGTTAGGGACTACTAATGATGATGACTATGATGACTAATAAATTGCCTAGATGGTATATACAATAAAATGATAAGCCCAAGGCATGATATTCATACTTGCAATGATAGGAAGCAAAAAAGAATAATAATTGTTCATATAATAAAATGTGCCAAGCTATATCTCTTATGAGTATGTCAAAGTTGTGTAATGTGCTCAGAATAGCAAGTATCCTGCTATCTTCATAGTCAACAAATTAAGAAATACATATTTACTGAAAATGCTATAAAAAAAAACTCTATCCAATTACAAATTTTTGGGGCTACTAAAGACATTCACAATATATGCCAATATATGCAGCACAGAAAGAAAGGTAGCATTTATTAAATAACTTACAGAATTCCGAATCATAGCCATCCGGATAGGGTTATTCTTTATCCTACCAAGTGCCTCCTGCTCCCTTTGTCGGATTAGAAGTAATGGATCAGAATGCAGCTTCCTCCATGCATCATTTGCTGACTGAGGTTTTTCCTCAAATAATGCTCCAGGAACAGCAGCCTAAAACATTACATAACTCAATAAATCACAAGACTGAAATTGCACTTCGAAACTTAATCGTTGAACTGCCCAAACAAACAAGCACAAATTATACGAGGAAATGTGGCTAGATTGTACGCAGGATAACAAATTAACCAATGAATGCCAATCCTTAACAGAGTTAAAGAGGAGCCCATAAAAGCAAACTCATCACCATCTAACCTGCATTCCAAACCAGATAAGTGAAAGACTATGTTGCACCGATACGGATACGGCGACATGGATACAACACGATACGGATACGGCACGGATACGGCATTATAACATATAAACCATACATAAAAATTAAGAAAATAATCCAAGTGTAATATTTGAAATGACAAAAAAATTAAAAATAACATTATTTATATCATTGTATCTTATAATATCAAAATAAAAGTAAGCATTAAATATTTAAATGTCTAGTACAATATATATATATATATATATATATATATATATATATATATATATATAAATTGTCCAGCACATGAAGTTTCATTGAAACTGTTTCAACTATTCAATATAAGGAATGAAAGGATTAGCTTCTTCAGTGGGTTTGTCTTTGAATTTCTATATCATCTTTAATAAATATCATAGCTTCCAATTCAGGCTCATCAAGTGAAAGATTAGCAATTTCTAATATTCCTATATCCTCAAGAGATTCAAATCCATCTCCAGCAACATCCCACATCCTGTTGTCTCCTTCCATATAAGTTGGAGTTTTCCTTGAGAGAAGTCGAAGGTTTGTATGCACATAAACTAAATCTTCAACCCGTTGTGGAGTAATTTTATTTTTCTTCATTGATTGAATGAATGAGTATGTGCTCCAATTTCTTTCACAACAAGATAAGGATGAAACTTGGTCAAACAATTTTATGGCGATTGTTTGAAGTAGAGGTGTTGAAGCTTCATGTATAATCCACCACATTTTCGGATCAATTCTCCACCTATCACACAATGACTCTTGGTCACCAAAGCCCTCTAAATAACCAAAAAATTTAGAAAGCTCGATATTGACACTTCTTCTCTCCTCCTCATTTGAAAAATAACGCTTCAAACATATCTTCCTCATATTTGAAATTTCTAAATCTTTATGTGGAGAAACTTGTTGAGGATTCTCTTGAAGTCATTCTTTAGTTGAATTTGAAACATGAAAAAACTTAAGTAAAAGTGTAGATATGTTGTGACTCTGTCGGGGGTCTGGCGATATCGAGCAATACCGAGTTACAGTACCGAGCGATATTGAGTTCCAATACCAAGCGGAACCGAGTTCCAATACCGAGCAGTACTGAGTTCCAGTACAGCTCGATACCGAGCAGTACCGAGCGATACCGAGTACAAAGCGATACCGAGCAATACTGAGTTACAATACCGAGCGGTACCGAGTTCTAGTACCACTCGATACCGAGCAGTACTGAGTTCTAGTATTGCTTGGTATCGAGCGATAACGACCAGTACCAAGCGATATTGAGTACAGAGTTTCGATACCAAACCTATGATTAAGAAAACAAAGAACGAAGAAACAAACCTACACTGCTCATGTCGCCTTCATTGTTCACGTCATCGACCCGCTCCATCGACGAAGGATGATCCTGTCGACTTTAATGCTCGCGTCGTCAAGCCTCTTTATCGACAAAGGATGATCTTGTTCGCTTCTATGCTCGCGTCATCGAGCCGCTCCTTCAACTACAACGAAGAATACGAACACCTGTGTGGAAACGAAAAACCTAGCTCGTCGAAATTTTTCAGCCGCATAAATGAATATAGATATCGAGTGGAAAGCCAAAATGAATAGGGTAAATTGCGGCTCCGTTTTTTTTTTCGTTTTTTTAATAAGACACATATCGGATACATGTGTCCAGTCAAATTTAAATAATATTTTAATTGGACACGGCAAAGCCGTATCCGACACATATCCGTGCCATATCGGAGGCGTATCCGTATCTGACACGTCCCTGATATAGCATGCCTCGTAAATAGGAGTATACATGCAACATAGGTGAAAGATTAACAACAATCATCACATCATGCTTTAATACAACACATCAAATAGGTTGTACTGAAACACCAGGATGTTTGTTGGTATGGGGAGTGGCCCATAACGTAACAACCACAAACCATGGAATCAAACGTAAAGCTACTATAAATGCAATAATAGCAAAATAAAGATAAGATTCGCTTCATTTTTTCTCAAAAGAGAATATAATGTTTTTAGCAACATAATAATCATCAATGTCAGTACCGTTCCAACTATTTGAGATCGGCTGTATGAATATTTTCATTCTCTATTCATTCCTATTGGAGCTGCATATGAGCCAAGATTAAACAAGCTTATTGTTTGTTCTTGTTTGGCTTATTCAAAAATTTGTTTGTTCAAAATATATTACACAAGATGAATTACAAACAATTTTGCTACCCCTAAAGAAAAGGGTGTGTCCAATGCACGAGGATCCAGTCAATGCAAGGTCTTACTCCTGCATGCAAAGAGTTTGTTGCCATAAACCGAACCAAATATCTGGGCACAATGGAACAAAGCTAACCATTGCTTCAAGCCTGCCATCTATGTTTATCACCCTAAGATTCTTAAATATGCATGAAAATAGCTATCAAAGTAATAATGAATGACCACCTCATATCACAAGCTTTGTCAAGATATGATTTAAGCATTCCACTATTCCTTAATTACTATGCTAATAAGAATAAATTTGAATAGCTAAACTTGGGGTCCTCACCACAAATGGAGAAATGGATGACAGAAGAATAGCTTCATCTGACATTTGTCATAGACAAGAATATATAAATGCTACATTATGACAATCAAATTTCTAAAAAGCTCATTATGGTACTTATTAAAGCACATGTTCTTTGAAGCCTAATTATTGACAGGTAATATTCCCTAAGAAACACAACCTAGAATTCTATGATCTTGAACCGCAAAGTATGGACACAATTTGAAGATAGGATACAAAATATAATTAAAGGTAAGGATATTAGGACATCAAAGAACATAAAATATTCACGTCATAGCAAAATGAGAAATATTTGTGGAAAATCCGTGTTATTCGTGTCCATATGTGAATATAACATATCACATCTGGATATGACAAATATTTACGTGTAATATACATGTGTATTGTGTCCCTATCTGTGCACGCATGCATATGCAGTTACGTGTACAAATGGGTATAAAGAAAGTGAGATGGATGCATAAAATCCGTTGATACAAAAAAGACAAATAAATAATAAGTGTAGATATATAGATGATGGCTCAAAAGATAGATATATAAAATATTCATATGGATGAAATACAGTTGTCAGCCAATCAAAAATACAGCATAAAAAATTTAAAAACTAAATAGTATACATCAAATGCATATATATAGTGAGATAAACGTGGTGCATCACATTCATGAGAAAACTAAATTTGCAATAATGACAACAGGTCAAAATAGAGAAGAGCTAAAGACTTGAAAAAAGAAAATTTTTGCAATTAGTGTATGCATCCAAGTATTAGCTAGTAAAAAAAAATTCACTAATAGCCAAGTTGACCATGTATGAATGAGAATTGAGAACATTAGGAAGGATGTGTTTGACAAATGTAGGAAAGATAATTGAAAAATAATTTATAAAGATGGTAAGATTAGTGCCTATTGATGATAAGAATTTGGTAAATAGAGTTTAGATGGCTCGACCATACATGATGAAGGAAAGAATATGAATCCATAAGGAAAATAAAATTATTATCCAAAGATTAAGAAAGAAAAGAGTATATAAAATATAATATTGATATAAGTCATATAAAAATATTGGTGTGGAATATGTCTACCACCTCATGCAAAACTAAATAGTTAAGATAAGACTAATGATGATATATAATTCACAAGTTCAAACAAAATCTCAGATGTAATGATATTTCCTTTGTATAAATTTTAAAAATATTAACATCATCAAATATCTTCAAAATCCAACCATTCCTTTTGAAATTCAAAATCAAAATATTATTTGGCACACTAGACACAATATCTTTGGGGCATCAAAGTAGAAGAAATAATCATATAATGAAATGACACCTCTTTAAAAGTATATGTCCCCTTATAGCATATGAATCTCGATAAAATAATCTAATAACTTAAATCTCATGTAGCACAAAATAGTATCTCGATAACTATAAAGGATAAGATGATGAAATGAGAACTCTTTAGAAGTATAGCTTCTAAATCCTAGTAAAATAATCTAATCCCTTAATCACATGCTCATCCCAAAATGAATAAGAGAAAATACAAGCCTAAATGAGCCACCCCTACAAGCATATAATGCAATATTGCACACAAGCAGCTATAGATATGACCTCGAGAATAACAAACTCACACATATGAAAAAATACAATGCAACTAATATGCAACACATAATACACAACAAAAGTGACAATTGAGTTCTCATATATGACAAGTATGCATTTAATGCACCCAAGCAGCTATAGATATTCATGACTTCCTTGCTCTGAAAGAGAAGAACTCAAATCTAAGATCAAGTCCTTTGGTATACTATTGCAGGTGGGATTTAAACCTTGATTAAATCTGACCAAATAGATTTTATGAGACTTTAAGAGGGGAGGCGGGGCATTTGGATATAGGATTTAAGCAGGATTTGAGTTAAATCCTACCAAATGCCAAAAAATGCTATCTTAAATCTCAAAGTTAAATCTTGATTTCATGCCATTTTTACCCTATTTGTCGTAAATCCCGAATTTACGAAATCTGGGAGTTTGATAGATTTCTAGGTTTAAGGAACATGAAGCATAGGAGAAAGGTGAAACAAACACCTGTTCTTTCATCCACTTAAGCTCGACAGGCAACCAACCGGAGGTAAAGCAGCAATGACTACGAGGGAATGCTTAGTTTAGGTGCACAATAAGAGGAGATAGATGGTTAGGAAATCAGAGTAAAGAGCATAGAGGTGAAAGATGAGAAGAAATAAGAGAAAACAATTTTGTTGGGCATCAAAATAGACTCCAAGAGCAAAGAGCTATTCACTTTGACCCTCGTCGGCATCGCTAACTCTGACAATTGTGTCGTATGTGTCCATGTTCACCGCTTGTCCTACCACTCTGTTAGTGTCGATTTTTACTCTAAAAAACTATTTCTCATTGTCTTCTTTATCTAAAGAAGACTTCATTTCCCTTTATTCTTGGTCAGGTGGTTCAAACAGTATTTGGACATGTTGAAGCCGATGCACAAAGCATATGAAGGTTTTTGCAGCCTAATACAAGTATTGTTTGCTTCTTCAAGCTACTACCTTTAAGCTCTTAGTCATTTCTCTCCCTTGAATTTGCGAAAACTTCTATTATTTTTCCTCTTTTCTATTTCCTTTTGAATGGATAAATTTGGTTATATTAAGAAGCTAATGTACTTAAGATTTATAGAAATAGATGGGCAGTGTAGCTTTTTTTGCATGATTACATGTATTTGTACTAACTATTATTATTTCATTATGATTTATTTACATAGTCATATGAATTAACAGCCTTAAATATTAACTTATGTTGCCAAACAATTTCACAGGATTTAACATCTTTCTTGCCAAACAATTTGTAGAATTTAAACAACCATAAAATTTAATAAATTTGGATTTACAAAATTTACTAAATCCTATTTGAGTTAAATCCTAGTTGAATCCAAACATCCCTAATCCAAGTGTTTGAATAAATATCATTTCAACCCCATTGTTGTTTAAATAGAAGAATTGTTAAATCGGATTTAACCGATTTAAAATTTTTCCTCTAACAAATCTTAAATCTTAGGGCATCTCCAATGGAACGGCAAACAACTGTTTGTCGTTCTTCCGTCGCTCCAACCGAGCGGCAATTTTGCTGCAATCTCATCGCGGGTGAACAGTGTCATGCCAATATTGACGTCGCACTGTTCACCAGCTAAATTTTTATGTGTCAACGGGATTTGCCCGCGAAATGGAGAAAGACATTTAGAGACGACGAAGCCCGCAAAATGGAGTTCAATTGGAGCAGAATTACTGCATTTTGGAGTTTTGTTGTATTTTGTAGTGGAAAATGGGGTTTTCGGTTGGAGATGCCCTTAGCACAAAAGTAAAACAATTTAGGATATAAGTAAGGAGATCTAACAGTGGCCATGCCAAGAAATTTTCAGGTTTTAATCCGGTTAAAATTTACTAAATCTGAATAGACAGGATTTCTATTTGAGTTAAATCCTACTTGTAGCCAAACAGCCCTTTGACGACAAAAGCTAACTAAAAACATACCTTAGACGAGCTAGACTCCGCTGCAGTGGTCGACGCCCCACCTGAAGACTGGACTTGGAGCGCCTTGAACCCATCGGAGCTCCCCTTCCCCACCGCCAACCCCGACTCATACAGGAAATCCAACCGCTCCTGCCGTCTACAAACACAAGATTCGACCAAAAAAGTGGACGTGAGATTACACCACCATGGCAACAAATTTTAAATCAAACCCTAGCCTTAATTATAAGAATAAAAAAAGCATAGTAGGAAGCATACGGGACGAGGCCAGCCGCTTCTTGGAGCTGCCTGAACTCGGATCGTTCGCGCTCCTCGTGGATCTGCTTGCGGAGCTCCTCGAGCTTCTTCTGCTCGGCGTCGTGCTTCTGCTCCGCCTTCCACACGTTCTCGATATTCCGAAGGCTCCCCGTGTGCCATCCTTTCTTGTTCAGAAACTTTAAAGCCATCGCCTGAAAACCCTAAAAATTACTTTCCCGTCCTTTTTCTTTCTGATCCCTCCAAATCTCCTGGGTTCTTCCCTCTGGCTTTTCACGCTCCGTCGGGAAGTTATTCAGAAGCAGCGGGAGATGATAGCGCTGACTTCGATTTTCGCAGGTACATCAGTATTGCAGATCATTCCCCTTGTTGTAAAAGGATCCGAGGGCATTGAAGGATAAGGCTAGGTCCGTGGCTACATACCTTTTGCTCATTTAAAAAAAAAAAAAATCTCCTATTTATAATAAAATGAAAATCAACTAAATATTCACCAAAATTAAGATAATTCTTTTTTGAGGAAAAATAATTGATAAATATAATGAGAAATAGCTATTTTATTAACTATTTTATGATAAATATAATTTATAGAATTAGTTTTGATGAAGTTAAGAGATGATATTTGGCATATAATATGATTGTAATATAATATAATTTGAATTTAAATTCCAATATATATATATATATATATATATATATATATATATATATATATATATATATATATATATATATATATATATATATATATATATATATATATATATATATATATGGATTTGTTTTAGAGCTAGAAAGTTCTTTATTAATAGCTCAAATTGATTTTCTTAAAAAATGTTCTCAACCTTTTTCATTTGAGCTTAAGATCTATATTGAAAATTTTAAAATATTTTTGTTTGAATTTATTAATATCAAAAAAGAAAATATGATATAATAGAAATTTTATAATTTATTATGTATATTCTTCATATTTTGAAAGTATATTTATTCTTCAATATAAGTGACTAAAGTATCACTTACCTACTAATCTTCAATTTTATTCTATACCCTATTTTTCAAAACAATTATAACTAAAATAGATATTTCATCATTTGTTAGAACAATGGGTAAAACTAATGTCGGATTCAATATTTTGAAAATAAGATAATTTAAAGTAGCATTCATACTGTCATACTCTAGGATCTATATTGAAAGAATTACATATCTTTCATTTTAATTATTTAACTAGAGCTTACAAATGAAAAATAGAAAAGAATCATAATTATATTTTTTATCTTGTCTGAAACCTCATATCATAAGATCCTTATGTAAGACCACATAATGAGCACATAGCCTAACAAGAAACTAAAATCTACAACTGAAATCAAAGCAAAATAAAATAGAATAATATGTTATAACTCATATAAAGAAATATATGCATCAATGTCTATACTGATTATCTATATCAATTTATCCTTCTATAATTCATCAGTCACAGCATCATTATAGTGTTTGTAGCAGTGTTGATATCAGCATTCAGATATTCAATGAATGTATCTTAAGAGTATATTGCTTTTGCACTTATAACACCCAATTAATCTCCCTTTATAACTCTCAATTAATTTACTCTTTATAACTCCCATTGAATCACATGAATTAGTCGCCCCAACTCTTTATAATAAATCTCCAGCTCCTTATGACTCCCAATTAGTGAATCACGTTGATTAGTAGGATACCACGTGGAGTTATCATATAATTTATTTGATATCATTCAGTACTTAATTTAAAACAAAATTATATCAAATAGTTGAGAATGATCAAATCTATAACATATCCAGATTTGCATTATGAAAGCTTATAAAATCAGGAGATAATGCATTTTTGATAAATTTAGAAAAAATAAAACCAGTAGAAATACAAAATAATTGAAAATAGAAGTAAGAGATTAATCACTTACAATGAATAGAACAAAATCTGTAATAGAAATGATTGATAAATATGATCCAAAGACCTTTCTCTATCAACTCTCTTCTTCCCCTCTTTCAATTTCTTCCTGGCCAAACAATCAAGTAAAGGAGTCAACGGAGTGAGACATATATATATATATATATATATATATATATATATATATATATATATATATATATATATATATATATATATATATATATATATATATATATATATATATATATATATATATATATATATATATAGTTCATGGTCTAACGCCGTAGCACTCATCAAATCAGCGCCAAAGCGCTTTAGAATTTTCATATTTTTCAAATAAATTTATTTTCAATATTTGAGTTATTACACTTACTCTAGGTTGTTTTTTCAACTAGGCTTCCAATGCCTCATAAAGATGAAATTTGTGCATCATGATGTATATCCAAAATGAAAGTTTCCAATTACTTTTCAATAATTATTCAATATATTGGAGTGAAATCATTCGAATTAATTTATCATATTGATTAACTTATTTTTATTGAATTAAATAAATAAACTATTTGGATTCAAACATAACACGGATACAATAATTTACAATTTGTCTTTATGAAATGATTATTCAACTTCTACAATTTCATATGTGGAGAATATTTTCACTCAAAAACAATATAAATTTATAATGTGCTGAACTCTCCGACAAGAACGTCAATGAGAAGGATATAACATTCATAGCTTGTTATTTTCTATGCAATGCTTGTGGTTGTTCAAAGTATATTTTTCATCAAATACAAGCTAAAAGAAAATTAAAATTATTGCAATGAATAATAATGTGCATGTATTGCCTCCTTGTTAAAAGGTTGTTCAAAGATTATGGCTTCGTTTGGGACGGTTTTTTTATTGCTTTCTAAAATGGAGTTTTAGTACAAAAATAAAAAAAAATTATACTAAAACTCCGTTTTAGAAAACAGTAAAAAAGACGTCCCAAACGAAGCCTATATCATCCTCTATCACAATTTCTTGTACATTTAATATTGAGGAGAATATTGTGATCAATGTTCCTAATGATTCATAACGTGAAGAAACTCTCTCTTTTTCTAATATACTTAATGTCTTCTCTCATTAATTTTTTAAATTGAACACATCATGTTTACACGAAACACTAATGATGTTCATCATATTTAAAATTATAGTAAATCGCAAGGTAATTTTAACCAAATTTTTTGCACTAATACTAATGATAATTGAATTTGGAGAGAGAAGCAATTGATGTGTTGTTCTTTTCATTAAGAAATATTGCCTTAAGACCATTGAACTCTCCCCTCATATTACTAACTCTATAGCAATCTTGGCCATGCATTCTTGAAATACATAAACTGAATGATTGTTCAATTATCATTTCAAGGCATTTAGTTTCTGTCATGAGAACTTACATAATATAAAAAAAATGCTAAATAATTTCCCCTGGTTCATTTGCATAGCACAATATAATAGTCATTTGCTCTTCTAAAAATTTGTTAATTCAATGCATGCAACTCTAATAAAATATTTTTTAATGTCTGGAGCCATTAATTTGAAAATTTTTTGGAGTATTTTTTTATATTGCATTATATATTTCTTCTTTACATTTAGCCAAAGATTATAGATCCTTAAAAAAAAGAAAAAGATTTATGGATTTATTAGACTCATAATGCTATAAAAAGGTGAATCCTTGCCATAAAAAAAAAATCCCACACAATCAATTTAAGCATTTCGACAAGTATGGTATTAGACTGTAGCACAATCAGATTACTTCTGAAATATGAAAATAAAAATGTTGGCTAAGGCTTTGTTTGGATAGCTTTTTTATTGTTTATTTTTCAGATCACAATCATAATTTCTATTTGATCACTATTTTTTGCTATTTTAAGATACTTATCAATCCAATAGAACTAATAATGTCAGAATTTAGCGAGCTTGTGATAGTTATATTTTTTGGCTTAATTAAAATGATTCCACTAATGTATATCATTTGTTATAAATGATGCCCTTCTTTCTAATTAGGGAATGCATTGATATAATATAATAGATACTAACTATAGAAGATTGACTCCATAGTGAAAGTTGTAAGAGCCTTGAGGCATCAAAGTTTTCTTCAAGAGATTATTTATCATATATTCAATCAATTCTTTTTGAATAGAGAAGAACATCAACCAAGAGGTCTAATATAAATATTGATGTGGCGTAAGGAGTTAGAGTCGTGCAACGGCATGCTCAACATTATACGCAATAATGTGCATCAATGTTAGTGGTGACAAAGTCTATGAGTGCTAGCCTTTGTAATGATGGCATGCATTAATTTTATAGGCGATAATATATATTGATGTTATTGATGATGACAAGTGATGAAGTCAGTGATCATTAATGGTGCCGACGACATGTCTCAACCTTATAGGCGATGAACTTTATAGACATTGATGTGATGGGTGATGGTGGATGAGAAAGGGTAGTCGAGCAATGGTGGAAAAAAGGATCACAATCTAGCAATGACAATCAAACAATTGTAGTCGAGTAAAAGTGGCCATGAGACTTTAGTCGCACAATAGTGTTTAGGAGACTGTAATAAGATATTGTGGCTGAAAGAACATAGTTGATGGTCGGAAGATCGTAAAACAACGATGGATAAGAAATCATAGTCAAGCGATGGTGGAATCAAGTAGCGATGGTTGCAGGATCGTAGTCGGGGAGATAGTGGCCATATGTTAATAGTTGAGTTATGATGGCCAAAAGATCGTAATCGTGTGATATTGTTATGAGACTATAGTTGGGTGATGGTGGTCGAAAGATCATAATCAAGCGATGATGATTAGAGGAATGTAAACGAGCAATAGTTGTCAAGAGATCATAGTCAGACAATGATGGCTAAATGATTGTAATCAAGTGATGACATTCAAATAACCATAATCAGGAGACGATAACTAGAGGATCATAATCATGTGAAGATAACTAGAGAACCCAAGTTGAGCGACCAAGTTTGAGAGAACATAGCCAAGTAATGGTAGTCGAAGTACTGTACTTGAGTGACTGTGATTGGGAAATCATAGTCATAGATAGTAGCTAGATGATCGTGGTCAAGGGATAAGTATCAGAGGACTATAGTCAGATAATGAAGATCAGAAGATCATAGTTCGGAGATGATGATCTAAGGGTGTGCAAATGAGTCAAGCAGACTCGCGAGCCTGCTCGAGCTCGACTCAATGACAAGCTCACGAGTCGAGCTTAATGAGTTTTGAGCTCAAGTAGATTTACGAGCTCGTTGGGTAATCGAGCTTGAGTTTGAATGAGTGGTTGCTCAACTCGTTGATTTGTCGAGCGGCTTGAGCGCGGAAGACAGAACCACAAAGGCACTGAAGGCAAAAGGCAGAATCATGGGAGCGGAAGCGGGAGTAATAGGTGGAATCACATGTGCAGAAGGGCGGAAGTGGGTGCAGAAGAGGAAGCGGGTGCGAGTGCGGAAGCACGAAAGTGAAATCGTGTGGAATCTCAAACACAAAATTGCTTGGAATTACGGACGCCAAAGCTGGAATAGGATTCGAAAGCAGAAGAGAATGCCGACCTTACACCTTGCGAGCTCGCATCCATAGCCATAAGTCTAGCTCAAGCTTGAGTTAGAGCTCGCAATTTGGATGATGAGGAGCTCTGAGTTAAGCATGACTTGAGCTTGCCTAGAACCACGGACCCAAAAGATGGAATATGATCTAAAAGCAGAAGAGAACGTCGGCATTACACCTTGCAAGCTCATATCCATAGCCATAAGCCTAGCTCGAGCTTGAGTTAGAGCTCGCAATTTGTAATCTGAGTCGTGCTCAAGTCATGCTTAACAAGGAAAGTTTTTGTTCTGAGTGAGAGAGAGAGAGAGAGAGAGAGAGAGATTCTTGCCCAAATTCGGGGACGAAATTAGAGAGACAAGGGAGGAAGATTTTGCCGTGAAGTCGAGCCGCTTGAAGAGTAAATGTGAGGATATGAATCCTATTGCTCGGGCAGTGGGTATTACGCAAACCTAAGGGGCTATTGGGTAGAATCTAGATTTCATTTAAGTAGGATTTCATAAATCCTCTAAATTCATATTTATTCATAAATCCTCTAAATTCATATTTATAACATTTTAGGGGGTTAAATCTTGAAAATTGTTTGTTCATGTTAAATCATATATGACTGTTTGACTATTTCATTCAGGATTTAAGGAGGTTGAAAATTTTGGATGGAATTTCTTTCTTCCCGTGCCAATAAAGCAAAGAGGATTTCAGAAATCCGCCTAACGAGAGAATTTTGGAAATCCAAGATTTACGACGACAAGGTGAAATTTTCCGCCTACGAAGGCTTTCATTTTCCGTGAGATTTGGTTTTGCATTTTAGGCCGTTTGGCTGAATTTTCCCTCAAATTCAGCCTAAATCCGCATACCAAACAGCCCCTAAGAATACAACCAATGATCCGCTAAAGATCAAAGACTGCACATTCCAGCTTAAAATGATTCAATTACATTCTGAAAATGGATTGGCTTGACAAAAAGATTTGATAATTCTAAACAATGGTCACTTTAATTATATTGCTCAAGGCTGTAGCTACCACTAATGCACATTTAAAGAAGATTAGATAAAAGGAAAAAAAAAAAGCAACTTATCCGATTACCAGTTAACTCGTCTCTCAAAAATGAACTCTAGGAAATAAATAAACCTTTTTGATGGAGTAAAACAATATAGTACCCGTAAGGAGTAAGCCGAGTTATGTAATAAATCAGCCATTCTTCTATGTATTTATTACAGTGCATGGCAACTTTCTATTAATACGTATGGTCATAATATAGTTTAACTTACCAATTCACAAAACTGTATCAGATTACAGATCATAAACTCTCGCAAAAAATAATGAATATTACCATGGAAAATGGAATGGTCACCATGAAATTAGCTGCTTGAGATACTCTACAAAGATTCGCATTAAGTGAAGGTCGGGGATTGTTGGCTGCAAAAGCATAAATGCAAACGGATTAGATTTAGGCTTCGTTTGGGACGGTTTTTTTATTGTTTTCTAAAACGGAGTTTTAGTAAAAAATAAAATTTTTTTTACTAAAACTCCTTTTTAGAAAGCAATAAAAAAGCCGTCCCAAGCGAACCCTTAGGCTTCATTTGGGACGGCTTTCTTACTACTTTATAAAGCGATTTTTTGGAACAAAATTTTTATTTTTTGTATTAAAAAACGGTTTTGAGAAGCAGAAAGAAAGCTGTCCCAAACGAGGCCTTAATAAGGACCTTAGCATTAACTTCCTATAGCATTACCCACTAAGCTAGCTGTATGTTGCACGCATTTTATAGCAGACAAATTGACGAGTGTTTCTTTTCTCTTTTCTACAGATAAAAGGAAGTTGCTTCATTTTTATGTATATCTTATGCTTCAGAACTGCTCTCCGTATCATAATTCTTAACTGAAACTCCAGTATAAGGATTCTTTTTCCTAGTCTTCTTTGACCTCGTTATGTCTACTTTTCGTTTGGAGAGGACCATTGAAATAGCAACCAAGAAACCGACCACAGAAAGAGCCCAAATACCAATCATCCAGATCCTCAAAGATCTATCCAGAAATTTTGATCCATGAAGCAAAGATATATTAGAAGCTTCTGAAACAGGCAATTTACTTTTTCTATATACTATTTCCTTCTTTACATCAATTTTCCCAGCCAACAATGCAGGCTGTGAATTCTTGATGCTATATAAAGGACACTTCCTCCGTTCGTGATGTAATTGAAGAGCACGGTTCAGTGCTTGTCCACATTCAATGCTAAGGAGATCCCTTTGCAAGCCTTTTTCATCCATGGCGGTAAGTTCAGAAGGATGAGGCAGCGGTTCAGGGAACTTGGCCCAGCAGGTGTTCACCACATCAGTGGTTCTCCAGTCAGCTTTGTCAAAACTCCAGTTACCAACAGTAAATCTGAGCCCATAATGAAAGACTTTATAGTTGACACCAGGATCAGGAACATAACCGGGATATATTAGTATGTCTCTTCTAACGATATGCTTCAAATTTAGCTGCATGAAAGTTAAACAAAATAAGAAGTCATAAATTCATGCAGGGTTTTGAAATTTTCCCCGCCCATGTAAAAGATTAAAAGGGTGGTTCAGTTGGAGCGTTGATGGAGAAAAAAAAGGGGTTATAACACTAAGGAATGTACATGATACGCTGAACGTAGTGGGATATTTATTGATTTAGAGAAATAAATTCCAAGAGAAGTGCTTGGAGAGTTCTTAAAAAGAAAGGATATAATAATGCTTATATTCAAGTTATTAAGGATATATATGCAGAAGTTATTGTGTTCAAATATATGGTGGTTTGATCAAGTATTTTCCTATTTCAGTTGGATTACATCAAGGATCAGTTTTAAGCCTGTATCTTTTTGCTTTAGTCATGAATATTCTCAATGGGGATTTCCAAAAGGATGTACCATAGTGTATATTTTTTGCTGAAAAGAATAGAGAGGGAGGAGTTAAAGGAAACTTGACTTATAGAGGTTAATCTTAGAGTTTAAAGATTTTTTGTTTGAGTAGAACTAAAACTGAATACATAGAGTAATATTCGTACTAATAGATCTACTGAAGGATTGTGACTTTGGACGATCAAGTCATTAATATGAGTGCACGTAGATATCTTGAATCTATTGCTCAAAGTGATGGTGAAATAGATGGGGATATTATTAGTAGAACTCAGGTTGGATGGTTGAAGTGAAGGAATATATCGGACCATTTGTGCAATAGAAAATTACCCCTCAAACTTAAGGGAAAATTCTATAAGATGGTGGTGAGACCTGCAATGCTTTATGACGTAGAATGTTAGCCATTAAATGAGAAATATAAAATTAACTTAAGTGTTGTAGATATGAGTATGCTCCGATGGATGAGTGGCTTCACTCTTAAAGATAGAATCTGAAACGACAATGTACATGAAAAGGTTGGATTAGCTATAGTAGTAAATAAGATTAGAGAGAGTCGCCTTAGATGGTTTGGACATCAAATGTAGATCTTTCAATAACCCAATTAGGAGAGTAGATGTATTGGAATGTTAATAAAGGTAAAGTTATATCTAGTAAGACTTGGCTAGAAAGTATTAGAAATGATATTTTTATTCAATTTAAATAAGAATTTGACTATTAACATGGCACAATAAAAACAAAAAAGATTTATGTAGCCGACCTGATGAGGACATCAGATTTCGACACGTGTACCATCGTCGGAGACGCAGATCGATGGCTACGATCCAGAGCCTTTATTTCTGATTTGTTTTGTATTTTATTTATTCTCACATTTTATTTTCCTAGTTTGCCCCTGTGGGTATTTAGTCGCTTGTGTAGCCCTTAGGGCATTTGTGTCTTTCTAGCTTTATCTTATCTTGGCCTATTTAAAGGAGGCCTCATGCATTGTAATGGATGATGAATTATTTTGAATGAAATTTTATGTTTATGTTGATCTCTTAGTGAGTTCATAAGAGGAGAAACCAGAGGAGGGTGAGAGCAAGACCCGTCAACCTTCGGTGGATTCCGAGGTTCGCGGCCCCGATTTCTTTTTTTTTTCTTCTTCGACCTATCCACATCCTCTTGAATCCAAACCCCGCTGACCACACCTAATCACAAACCCCAACCCGTTGCCCATCAACCCGAGACCCTTGCATTTTCACGCCGGCCACCTAGGGGGTTCGTCCACCGACCAAATCTCTAGCCGCCGTCCTCCCCTCCTCCACCAACCGTTCCCCCATCCTCAACCGCCAACCTCTTTCCTCTTCCCCAGTTGTTTTCAAATATTTGAAATTCAAATTGATTGACCTCCAAATCGACAGATGTCGGTGTGTGCACCTCCCACCAAGCATCAACGATATCCCAAATCTCCCTATAACTTGCCTCCTCTCCTCCCAAGTTGTGTGCAATCATCTCCTTGGCCTCATCCATAGCATTATAAATAAAACCCATAACTGGTTTCTTCTCTGCATCCACTAAGCGTAAAACTTGCACTAAGGGTCTCGTGCTCAAAATGGCATAGGTTACAGTAGCCCAAAATTTATCATTCAGAATTATCTTTCTTATCTCCTTTCCCTCACTCTTCTTCCCCCAAGCAGAGTTTAGCCATTCAGTTGATGTAAACATGGCTTCCAAAGGTAGACTCGCCTCCATCAAGCTCTGCAGTGTCAAATAGGAGGTGGCAAACCTATAGATTCACAGTGCCCAAATGTTAAAACTATGAACATACAGTTGGAATAATTTACAATGTAAAAAATATGAACATACCTAGTGGTTGCAGGTCGAATGATTTCTTTCTTTGAAAATTTTCTCATTAAGCTTAAGACCCAAGAGTGATTGTAGATGAATTTTGTAATCTTCTTCGCCCTAACAAGAGCACTCTTGTGCTGAGGTAAGTCACCAAGATCCTCCAATATGAGATCAATACAATGTGCTGCGCAAGGTGTCCAATAGAGGTGTGTCCTCTTCTCCATCAACATCTGACCAGCTGCTTTGTATGCACTGGCATTATCAGTCACTACCTGGACAACCAACTGCTCTCCAATCTCCTCAATAATTCCATCAAGTAAATTGAAAATGAATGTAGCATTCTTCACCTCATCAGAAGCTTCAACAGATCTTAAGAACACTGTACCATAGGGATTGTTGACAAGGATGTTTATCAAACTCCTACTCTTCATGTCAGACCATCCATCTGACATTATGGTCACACCTGTCTCAATCCATGTCCTTTTAATCTCATCAATGGTTCGCTCGGTGTTCTGCAACTCCTCTTTTAAAATCCAAGTGCGCAACTCATACATAGAAGGTGCTTTCAACCCTCTTCCATACAATCCTACATACCGCATCATACTGAAGTAGGCAGGCGATGTAGCAACATTAAATGGTATTGCATTTTCAAAAAAGAACCTCCCAATGTCCATGCAAACCTGTCGCCGACCCTATCTAGTACCAGCTGCAGGCATCATCTCTGTTTCTCCTCTATCTGCTCCTGGAGTAATCATGTACTGATCCATAGGACCCCGTGCACCTCTATTATGTATAGTGGAGGAAGAGCCCTTTCCACTCTCGCTCCCAAAATAAGCACCTTGGTCGACCCTTTCATCAAATTGCTGCTGTTGTAAGTGTTTGACAGTGGTAGTTTTCTTCATGTAAGCACTTATTTCTTCCTTCACATTGTCCGGCACTTTTGCACAAGGTGCTACGTTCTTGTGAGAGCATGATAAGTGCTCCTTCATGCGGGTTACTCCGCCATTCACAACTTTCTCACAAAAGTTGCACTTTAAATAGACATAGCTCTTCTCTCCGCCGCCAATGTCAACTTGTACACTATACTTCCAAGAAGGGTCCCTCCGCAATGACGTATTCGTCTTTTCTTTACCTCTAACCATGTCTCCTAAAGCAAAAAATCAAATACACTAAAAAAAATAAAAAAAAACTAAACCCTAATTTCTCTTAAACTTGCAAAATATATCCCTAAACTTAATAAAAATACCTAAAATCCAATGTGGAGTACTCCTAGAGGGTGGCCGCAAGTTTCCACTTCGCCGGAGAGAGGCGGCGCCGGCGGGAGAAGCGGCGGGAAGGAGGCCGACGGCGTGCGGGATCTCTGTTTCGCGAACTGGAGCGTGCGGGAGGGGGAAATGTCGGGTTTGCTGAAGGCTTTCGGGTATAAGGAGAGAAAAGGGTTCATTTTAAGTGAGTGGGCCCTATCCCAGTGAGGCGTACGCCTCACCAGGAATTACGCAATTGCGCCTCTGAGGCGCGCCTCAGTCCCAGTGAGGCGTACGCCTCTTAAAGACTTGGAATTGCGTAGGTTATGAGGCGTTTTTGGGCAGAATTGCGCAAAGGCGCGCCTCAAGGCGCGCCTCTAATTGCGCAATTTTAAACAGAGCATTTAAGCATGTCATTCAGTATTGCATTTACATACAAAAAGTATTGCACATGCGCACCCTCCTGCATGTATTTGCAATGAGGGTTTCATTCAAGCATCTTACTTAGTGTTGCATTTACATGCAAAAATATCACACGCTATAACTAGACAGTGTGCAAATACATATGCTAACATATTTGCATACGTATAAATACATATGTTAACATGTCAACATGTAGATATGTCGCATATGTCCACTACATTGCATACATATAACCGCCATATAAATACATCTTATAAAATACATGCAAATCATACACCCATATGGGCTCCAAAGAGCGTGTTATGGGTACATACGTGATGTCTAAGGATTCTACGCATGTCAAAAAAATAAACTTAAGCTCGAGCCTGATCTTTCTATGTGAATAGATAAGAGTTGACACGGTTCAAACTATCAAACAAATATACAATCGCGGCATCGACCGAGATATTTATTTTATACATTTATATTAAGCCTTCAAATTCTATAACAAAGAAAATTCATTAATAAAGGCATAAAGCAGACAACGAACCCGATCATTTGTCGGCAAGTTGATAAAGTCGACAAGGTTTAACTAACACAATAAAATTGCCTATAAGTACTCCGATGATGGTCGTGTTAGTCGAAGATCTCAATCAGAGGGGACCCTAAATATTTAAAGATACTCCTAAATTCCTACAAAAATTTAAAACTCAAGAGGCACCAAAACCTAAAATATTTAAATTGAAATAAAAACACCAAAATACTTAAAGCAAAATACCAATCCACATTCCGCAACAGTTTGTCGAGGTGGAAAAATCTAAAAATCACTTCAGCTCACAAAGAGCGAATGTTTAGTCAAGAATATCATTATGATTCATTCTCAAATTATCTCTAACCAGTAAGGATGTAGCATGTCTCCTCCAACTAGTGGTTACGTTACCAAATGATACCATGGGTAAATGGTTATGATTGGGTGATTTTGCTGCAAAATAGTACAATTAAATTACGGTCATGGTCAAAGCCCGTATGTTCCCCAACGATGCTAAATTATTGAGTAACGAATCAATAGGATATGACCAACAGGGAACAAAGCCTCTGTTAGCTAAGGTGACTTCAAATTTATCCCCTTAGACAAGCATTCATCCAAGGTCTATAAGGTATCTTTGGAGGAAGAAACTAATGGCTACCGACAAGGATCCTTCCGTTAGGTTAGGTCGACTACCTCCTTTGACTAAGTAGACCATGGACCATGATGAACCGGGACAACGGAACCATGGGATCTTGATCGGATTTATCATCACTCTCCACACCAATAACTTTAAGTACAAGATAGTAAATTTTTAAATTTAAATATTCAATTTTCAAATACCTAAAAATGCTACTACTATACGCCGGATACTACGTATCTGTTTAACGACTAGTCTTAATCAAAAGTTCTCTCTCGCTATCGGGAGGGGTAATTAACAATAGGGGCTTGCATCAATAGGAAACCTGAACTCATCATAACGTCCTCCCAAAATTAGGGCGAAATCTTTGGGTAATGTCTTATTCAAAATCCAATTTGACTTCTGAAAATTTGCCTCGGAACTTAAACGTTAAAACTCTCATTGATGACTCAAAAAAGAAAGAAAGGGGCCGCAGATAGGTCAGAAGCGAATTTTCGGAGCCCACACACACCCACTCAGTCAAACACCAAACATCTAGTTTTAACAGCCACCACTTGCTTGACATTGAGGAAAAGTCCCTTTAAAGGGGCGGGTAATGTTAGTGTCTATAATGTAAAGGATAGTTTATGATTAGATTAATAAGTTTATGTGAGTTATTGTTGTTTATAATTGAGTCATAGGTACTAGGAGCAAGTTTATAGTTTATGAGTCTTTAAGAGCTTTGTATTTCTATAAATAGTCTCCTTAGAAGGCACCAGAGCAATGAATAATGAATTGAGATAAAACTCCCAAAGCCTAAGGTATGATATCTTTCTCTTTCCCACCAGATTTTCGGAGTTGTTGAAAAACTAGAATCACCATATATCCCTAGTCCAGCACTTGGTTCGTATCACAAATAAAATCCAAACCCTAATTATGAAGAATAGGTCAAGGCACTCGTAAATGCAAGAAAGCTGCCATGCCTAACCTTTATTAGAAAGTAGTTATAACTATGATTTTCAATTTTAGTAATCAGATCAAGCTCAAATTAATTTTGTCCATTCAAAGTCTATATCATAAGGTTTTACATGTAAACCATACAAGAATCTTATTCAGTCATCAAATCATCCCAAGTAGCTAAAATACATTTTGTGAAGCATTAAATAATCAACAATTAAATCATAAGGGATTAATATACATACTACACAATTTTTATATAGTTATATATTTAACACCTAAATCATTATATTTTTTAATATAACACCCTAGCATTTAAATTACATCAAAACATGAGTATGAAAAATATATTTCAGTTAGATAGTTTAATATTAGTGGTATTTTTAATGGGATTTATATATTATAGTATTATAAAAGTAAATATAAAGATCTAGGTGTTAGATTAGTAAATATATAAGAATTTTATAGCATATATATATATCAATCTTAAATCATTCATTACTTAATCCAAAATATCTTTATTTCAATCAAACTGTTTAACCTATCAGGCAAGAATCCAGCATGTACTGGAAACCTGGCACACCAACCAACCTGACCAAGCTTTCGAAGGGGCTGGTCCAGAGTTGAGGTCTAATGGTGTTGTTTATCCTTTGTTTTGGGGTCAATTCAATATAGAAGTAACGCCTAGGATAACCCTGAAAACCAACCCGACCGATCTTAGAAATGATAGTAGATTTTCTAAATGCATTATTAATATGAAATGGACGTTACCCATGCAAACAATATATGAATAAACAAATAAGCATAATTTTAGACATACTAATTTCAATAAGTACATTCCTCTTATAAAAATTTGTTATCTTAAGGCTGCAGTTTTTAGATCCAACACTTGACTGATGTCGTGTTGGACAAACAGGAAAAAAAAACTTGAAATGCTCATGCTTTGCACCATTTCAAGAAAGTTGGCCAAGGTATATGAGGGTCCAAGTAAAGATAGGTATATGATGTGCATTTAAAGAAGGTCAGTTTTAAGCAGGCCCTAGTAAAAAAAATGCGTCTCCTCTTAAAGCATCCTGGCTAGTGTATGAACAATGAAAACAATGCAAGTATATTTTGAGAGACTGAAGCATAGAAGAATGTTGTCCAAATATGTTTTCTTTTGCCCTCATTAAGGATGATAATAAATAAATACCTCAGCTGCCCCAAACGAGTAGCCATACATTTCACTAATCCAGCCAGATGAATATATATCCCCAGTGAAATTTGTGGCATAATGAGCTTTATCAGCTCGAACCTCCTCTGTTTTATGAAGCCAATATAGTGCAAACTTCCGCAAGTCTTCTATATGCATTACTATGACACCACCAACCTTGTCGCAAGCTCCAGGATTGCGTGTATGAATCTTCGCCAGCACATTATCACAGCCAATAAGGTATCTGGTATGATAAAATGTATTTTAAGCATTTTAAGGAAAAGAAGAACACAGTTTTAAAGATCGGATTGACCTTGCTTTGAATTTAAATGTCTTACTCGTATGGCGTTGAAACTGGATGGCCACGTTCAGCTCCATATTCCCATGGTGTGATGGGACCTCTAAGTATCATATCAGCATCAAGGATGACAACGAACTCTGCATCAGTCTCCACATGATTAAGCCAGTGGAGAACAGCGGCTGGTTTATTGATCGCAGGGTACCTAAAAGCCAAAAAAATTGAACCATTAGTGGAGAGCCTGAACACAAAACCAAAACAATTTTTAGATGCATTAAGGGTCTTTTGGGGACATACGTAAATGAAAGCTATATCCATAACACCAAAAACTTCTCAAATTACTCCTTTAAAAACAAATTATCAATTGCATATATATATATATATATATATATATATATATATATATATATATATATATATATATATATATATGAGTAGACTACGAATATGAGCTCTGATACTCGCATAATTTACACCATTAATCTGCATTTTAACTGATTAAGAATAGCAGTGTAAAAAAAAGACACGACATAAAAATCCGATTTGAACCCTACCTAAAAAATCCGGATTCGAGTTGGCTAGTTTAATAAATGGTCAGGTTAGGGTTCGGGTCCAAAATTCCAACCCATGTATTAAACAGGTCGGGTTCAAGTTGATCCGCCAACCCGATTTTGACCCAAAATAACACGTTTAAATTAATATTTTCTTTTTTTATTTTTCACGTGATTATCTTATTTTTTATTAATTAATCTAAAATATATTGTTAAAAAGTCATAAAATTTTGTTTAAATCAAAATGGGTTATCAGGCTGGATTCGATTCATTCAGGTTGTTAGCAGGTCGGGTTAAAGTTTAACATTTTTAACCTGTTTATTAAACAAGTTGGGTTCATATTGATCTAATTCGGGTCGGGTTAGGTGTGACAATTTTGGGTCACGAGTCGGATTCAGGTCAAACCCGAAACTGACTCGACACTATTCGAGTCAACCTGAACTCGACAAGTTTTGGTCGATTTTTCAAACCCGAACCCGTCCCGACCCAAATGGCCCAGGATGGACCAAAAATTGCAAGTTTTCGGGTAAAAAAATGGGTCAATCTTTGATTTTCAGGTCAAAAGCGAGTCAATCTCGGGTTTCCGGATCAAAATGGGTTTTCGGGTCAATTTCGGGTTACTGGGTTAACCCAAACCCAATCCTGAATCTGAACCCGACCCTTTTCAGGTCCAAGTTGACCCTCACACAAAATTTTCAAGTCGGGTTCGAGTTGGGTTTTTGGGTCATGTAAAATATTGACACCCCTAGGTCGGGTCAATTTCGAGTTAGACCCAAATTGAACCCATTACCATTTCCATAGTTAAAAATTATAATATATTTGAATGAATTAAATATGGAATTGAAAAAGATGATCTACTTTAAGGTTCATTTTGAGTTGCACATGCTTTTCTACTTTTGTTTCTAATATATATATATTTTGCAATCACAGTTTTATTATGTTTTCTCAAAAAAATCTAAGTCAAAATCTAAATCTCAATACTTAGAAAAGCGCAAAAAGTCATCCAAACGAGCAATATTTTTAACTACTTTTCTAACACAAGCAATAAAAAAGATGTACAAAACAAAGTCAAAATCTCAATACTTTAAACATATTTATTACTGCTATAAAACAAGTGAGTATAAGAGCTCTAATATATATATATATATATATATATATATATATATATATATATATATATATATATATATATATATATATATATATATAAACTTTTAATATTAGACATCCATATATCCCTTCCAAAATATTAGACAATAACTTATTTAATATTTAGGGTCTATTTTGAGCAATATTTCTACCGTTTCACTTTTTTAGACCGCTATCATATTTTTGTTTGGCTATTACTTTCTTAATGAATAATTTCTTAATTAATTACTCTTCTTGCTAAAAAATGGTACTACATCTACATATATAAACTAAAAAATATCTAATAAGGTAAATAAATAACTAGTTTTTTTTTTTTTTTTTTGGGGGGGGGGGGGGGGTTGGGTTTAGATCATCTTTAATGAAGCAGTTTTCCTTGTGTTTTCTCTCCAATCTTCTAAAATTCCTGCATTGTTTTGCTGATTTTTCTCTAAAATCAGCATATTTCTCGCTGTTTTCACCAATTAGATAGCTTTGCTTGCAAACTCAAGTATTTCCTTATCAGATTTCCATTCATACTTCCACTTTGAGGTCATCATTTAAAAAGGTATTTTTTATATCCAGTTGTTGCAAATATCAATCTTGGTTAACAACTAATGAGAAAAGAATTCTAATAGTGTTAATTTTTTGCGTTAGGAGCATAAATTTGATAATCTCATAGGATATGTAAATTCTAGCTACCAACCGAGTCTTGAATCTCTCAATTGATTCATCTGCTTTGTACTTTATAATAAAAATCCACTTGCACTCAACAGGCCTTTTTCCAGCTGGCAAATTAATAGTTCATGTTCCGCTCTTCTTCTCAAGGGCATCAATCTTATCTTATATTGTCTTCTTCCACTCTGAATTTTGTAATGCTTCTTATATTGTGCTAGGAACCTAGATATCATCAATATAAGTAACAAATGCTCTGTAAGATGTTGATACCCTTCATAAGTAACATAATTCTCAGTTTGATGACTTGTATGTCTCCTAACACCCTTCATCAATACAATCAGCTTGATAGAGTCATCAATGTTAGGAATTGACACATCTCCAGTCTTATCCATACCTATATTTTTTTATCTAGACTGAAAATTGAGTCAATATCTTGGCTACATGTTGGTTGTCATCCATGCTCTAGCTCCTGTCTTTTCCTCCTCCTGATGTAGACTTAAAAATTTTCATTAGCAAGTTGTAGAGATATAGATTGAGAAGACACGGGATAAGAAACATTTGTGGGTTGGATTGATGACTGAACATGCACGGGTGTGGACAAGTCTTGTGTATGGTCTTTGCACGGGTTGAGAAGAACATGGCGAATCTGTGTGGGAAAAGGGCCAAAGCCCAAGAAAGAACTCCCAAACCTGATGCTCATTCATACTCTCCCCCTGAACATGAGATTTGGGATAGAATGATACATTCAAAAAAAGAAACATCCATGATGGTGTAAAATTTTTTGTTCGTTGGAGAATAATATTTGTATCTTTTTTGAGTTGGAGAGTACCCTTCAAAAAATACACTTATTGGCACTAGGATCAAATTTGCTACGGTGTTGAGGATACCCATGACAAATGTCATGCAACCAAATATCTTGAGCGGTAAATAAGATGAAATTGCACAGGTGCAAGAAATTTTTTTCAGAAGAAGTTGATGTGGAGATTTAAAGTTAAAGACTTTGGATGACATACGATTGATCACATATGTAGCTATGAGAATGGCTTCCCGACATAAAGAATTTGAAACATTAGAGGAAAATATAAGACACCAGGCAACCTCCAAAAGATGTATATTTTTGCTTTCAACCACCCATTTTGTTGAGGGGTGTCAATACAAGAACTTATGTGGATAATCTAATGGTTCTAGGTAGGTATTGAGACTACTAATGAAATATTCCCTAGCATTATCTAACATAAGTACCTGAATTATAGAGTTGAATTAATTTCTAACCATAAGATTGAATGTTTGAAAAATTTGTCTTACCTTGGACTTTTTTTTTACAAGGAAGAACCAAATTACCCTTGTATGATCATCAACAAATATCACAAATCATCGAGTGCTAAAAATATTTTTTATCATTAAGGGACCCCAAACATCACTATGGATCAAAGAAAAGACAATAAAATGTTTGTATGAAATTTGAGAATATACAGCTCGAGTAAGCTTTGTAATCTAACTTTCACAATGAAAAGATGCATAACTTTTATTGAATAAATAATTTGGGAAACAATTATGCAAGATACACAAAGCTATGATGATCAAGACGATAGTGTAATAATATATTTCACTTTTTTTTTATATTAGAATTAGACACAAAATTGAAAGATTCTAACAAACTCTAAGATCGGATGTAACTTGGTTGAGAAACCTAGTTTGACGATCTGTCCTGATAGTCTAAAGCAAAGTTTAGCAGTACCAATCATTTATCCCGATTTCAAGTCTTGAAAAACACAAGTTTGGATAAAATTTAGTAACACATTGAAGGTTACGAGCTAATATGCTAATGGACAAAAGATTACAATCCATGTTTAGAATATGGAGGACAGAGTTGAGATAAAACTTTTGAGTAAGTTGGATGGAACATGTTCCAAAAATTTTAGAATTTGAACTATCAGCAATACGGACGGACAAGTGAGCTTGTAATTTTGAAGAAGGGCGACATCTTCTATCATGTAATTAGAAGCACCAGTGTCGGCTATCCATGACCTCATTTCTCCTCTGTTAATAGTGAAGACAATATGTGAATCTATTTGAGCAACCAAACATGTCCTACTAATGTTAGCACTTCCAATTTGACTAAATAAATTCTGCAGCAAATCCATCTGCTCTTTGCTAAATGGGCACTCTCAGACTTGGAAGCCATATATGCTTTACTGTCTTTATCATACTCTGGCTTTGGTTTCTAATCACCAAGTTTTCCATGGAGCTTACAGCAAGTCTCAGTGTAATGACTTTGTTTCTTATAGTTTTCATACCAAGGCCTTTCTCGTTTCTGATTGAACAAGAAGGGAGGGCAGATTCAACCAACGTTAATGCAGGTTGTTCCTTAGATTCCATCCTCACTTTCTTTTTACTTTCTTCACGCCTAACCTCTGAGAAAGTCTCTATAAGATTTGGTAGTGGTTTAGTGCTCATGATTCGACTTCGAATATCATCCAACCCCCTATTAAGTCCTAAGAAAAACTTTTTTTGTTATGCAATTTGCTTGTACATTATTGCATCTTTTGGGCATGTCCATGAGTGAGTTTCGAATAAGTCAAATTGTTGTCAATACCGCGTGAATGAATTATAATACTGAGTAACATACTGCTCTTCTTAGCGAAAGTCATGAACATACTTGTTAACGACGAATGGCGCACCATGGCACAAATTTCCCTTTGAAACCATGGCGCATAGTGCATGGCACAGCACGTGACATTTTGAACATGGCGCAAACTATATAAGAATTATAAAATATTACGCATGAATATGAAATATCATTAAAAATGAAATGCAAGCTATCATAAATAATGAAAGATAACCATAACATATATAAGTTCGACTAAGCAACATCCAAATATCTCATAATTCAAATATTACAATTTTTTTTTTAAAGATCAAATAAGAATTTAATCTACTCTTCTTGGAAATCATCGTCATCAAAAAATGTTAAAAAAACTTCATTATCTTCATCAGCATTGTCTCCTACTTCAAAATCCTCTTCATCACCCTCCTTATCCTCATTCTCAATAGCAACATCATGTCTAATTGAACATTTATTCTCTTTCCCTTTAGATCTTTCCCGAATATTATAGCTTTTATCATAAACACCAGTAGCCTTAGCAACACTTGTCCAAGTTTAATCTTTATCTCCAGCAATAAAGTCATTTTCTTCATCAGACTCATCATCTAATTTTCCTGTTAGCCACTCATTTGCATCATCTATCTCAGTCAAAGAAATATGATCAATCACATTACGATGATTGAACCTTCGACTTCAGGATAGATTCAACAATTTTTGAATTCGAGACTGCGGGATGTGTTCGGCGGATACAGCAAACAGAAAATCTTTCGTGAAATTAGGGAAACGAACAATCGTTTATCTTAAAATATAAATATATTATTTTAAAAATAAAATAAATAAATATAAAAAATATTCATAAGTATAATAAAATTTAAAAACAATTTGTCGCGCTATTTTGCGTCGTGTGCCATGGCTCACATGTGGCACAAATACCACGCGCTATTTTAAACACATGGCGCCGTAGGTGTGCCGCGCCGAGCCGTGCGCCATTAACAACTATGATCATGAAGTATTGATTTAGAGTATTTTTAAAGCTAGAGCAAGTCCCTTTAGCTGCATCTAATAAATCTTTTGCAATCCCAAATAGCAAGAAATTTTCACCTATGTCATTGTCCATGGAATTGATAAGTCATGACATGATCATACTATTTTCAATCTTCCACTTTTTGAAACTCGGATATGTAGTGTCTGGCATGGCTATTGCTCCCGTGCGATACTCATCCTTTCTCTTACCACAAATGAACAACAACACATATTGTGACCTTTGCGAATAATTATGGTAATTTAATTTGTGTCATGTGATGAGAATAGTAGAATAATCACTATCACCAAGGTTTGGAATTTCTGAACGGCTTCCTGATTCTGTCGTTATGATGCCGGATATTTGTGATGAGGTCATTCTGTATTGCAAAGAAGAAGATAAGAAAGAAGAATGAATAAGGTTACTCAAAATATAGAAGGCCGAGACGATCACTGACTAGAGAGAATCGGCCTAAGAAACAGAGAAGAGATGGCCAAAAAGAATATGCAAGAGAGGCGATCTGAAGGGATTAGGGTTCAAAGAACTAGCTATAATACCATGAAGAATTTCTTAATTGATTATTCTTCTTGTTAAAAAATGGTACTATATCTATGTATATATACTTAAAAAATGTCTAATAAAGAAAATAACTAATTAGCTTAATTTTTTCCCAACAATTTAGGAAATAAAATCACAGGAAAAGATTACAATTGATCTTTCATTTATTCCTAAAAATATTTTCCCAAGATAAAAACATAATTATAAGAGAAATCATAATAATCTCTCCTTTTATTCCTAAAAATACTTTCTTAAAATAAATTCTCTAATTTTGACTTTCAAATAATTAACACTTATTATTTTTCAAAAATTTCTATGGCAGGAAGCTATAGTTTACAACCAAACATGCTAAAGTGTGATAACAATTAAGAAATTATTGCATGATTCTTCGAACACAAAAAAATTTCTAATACTCATAGTAGCTTTCAAAAAGGTTACAGTCGTCTCAACAAACCCTTAATTATGATTAAGGGTTTGTTTGTTTGGGATGGTTGCAATTATCAATAAAAATAGCAATAGAACAATTGTGGGGAATATAAATTTTTGTAATGCTATGATGGGTATTATGAATTTTTTATTTTTGAAGGTCAAACAATAACTTTTTTAAGCACATCTGGTAGTAAAAAGTTGCTTATCACCACATAATTTTTTGAACATCAACGAGAAAGATATAACCAAATATAATTGTGGCCACTTTTTGGAAGTCAAAGCCACAAAAAAATTGCCCCAAACAAAGACCAAGTTAATAAAGTTTGAATGCATCCCATCCAAAAAAAGCAATCACATAACCCATCTAGGGTGGCAACAAAGTGGCATGTTGCAGTCTGCCATATTGTGGATGTAAAAGTAAGTTGCAATCAAGAATGCTCACATTCGAAACTAGCTTGCGCCCAAGGGTGGCCCCTGCACTAGAATGCTCTAGTCATAAATAACCAAGTACAAGTGCAGCAGGTGGCAAAAACAACCATGCAAAGGGGCATCAGGCGATAAGACTGACGCTACAAAAGGCTGGTCCTGTCAAGTGTCTTGAAAAGAGATCATCCGTGCAAAGGTGGTGCTTAGTCACGAGTAGCCTTGTGCATAGGCGAGTGGCATAATTTTTAAATTAGATCAAGCTGAGGATGTAAAAAATAATAGAAATAATTCTAGCATCTCTAATTGGTCTTTAGCACAGTAATCTTGGTGTAAGAGTAATAATCAAGCGTCATACTTCTAACATTTAAGAATTGAAAACTTAAAGAATAACGAAAAAAAAAACAAAATAATAGTAGTAGAGGGCTGAAAATGAATACACAACAAGGGATTTGATGAAGCAAATGGTTATCTGATAGTGAATTGAGTTGATGCCAGAACAATAAGAACATCCTTATTTTAGCACACAAATTAGAATCCAGTTTGAAAACTTAAAGAATAACGAAAAAGAAAACAAAATAAAAGTGCGGGAACTTTATCACTAGAAGGAATGTGAGTGATTTGACTAAGAAGATAATGTCGTAGCATGTATATGTATACTGCCCAACTATACAAATCCTCCTTTTCTGGTGATTTGCATAATGCAGAGTGCTCTATAAAATAAAATAAAAAGAGAGTATTTATTGTAGTTATTACACAAAGATAGCTAAATACCCATATAAACATATAAAAACTGCAACGCAAAGCAGTGGACAGTGGAAAGCGAGACAAATTTATAGAGCAATTTTACTTAGCATCAATTTTCATTGACCTCAAATGTTGAAACATGAAGTCGTGAATGTAAGGATTTCATAAAGTGCCACCAACAAAGAGGAATATTTATTTAGCAATGCTCAGAATATATAAAAGGTTCAACATAAAATGATTTGGAATGGATAGCACTGAAAGAACCAGTTAGCAATAAGTTGAAATAAGTAGTAAGAGACTAAAGTCAACTTTACCAATCTCCAGTTAGTGGATGTTGACTCATAGATGGAACGTAATGAGTAGGTGCCAGATCATGCCCTTTATAATTCTTTAAGTCCTCATCTGTGCAACTTAAAAGCCGAGTAATATTTCCAGGTTGGCCACTCAAATGGAAGCTATGGATAAGACCAACTGTTTGCCAATCAAAATATGGCGAACACTCAGTTGAAAAAAGGGTATGTATTTTTGGATGTGACCTTCTCGATTCATCAGAAGCTTCTCTTTGCTCTATAATCGAATTTCTCATTTCATGATAATTTAAATATTTTGTTTTAGTGAGTTCTGAAAATCTCTTGCTTTTGAGAAAACTTAAATACTTGGACCATTGTGGTCTAGGACAGCCCATAGATGCATGATGTGCTAGGAGTCCTTCATTTAGAGTGTTAATGCATTCTATACTTAGGAATAAACCTTGTCTCTTTTGTGGGTTCGATTCTATCATCTGAACCTGCATGGCAGCAACAACTTAGTTTAAGGTAAGCTTCCTCCAAAGGAGAGAAATAACTAACAAGAACCAAACTCTATCCCTCAAAACGTCAATATATAAACACATATTTGCTTTCTACCTCTTTGGGATATGGAGGAGGTGGAAAAAGACGGTTGCAGTCATAGACAATACCATCCTCATGATGCTCTAACTTGCTGAAAGACCAGTTTCCAACTTTAAAAGGTAAGCCGTAGTGCAAGAGGATAGGCTGAACACCAGGTCTTGGAACATATCCTGGGTAGATCATCAAATCTTCACTTATCCTGTGGTGAAGGCCTACCTGTTGACATAAATTATAAGATACTAAAAAGGGAAATTTTCCTAAAGAGGTTTTCAGTTTTCATAACTAATAGAAAGAATTAGAGCAAGACAGATTGATAAAAGCCAAAAATCCTAACCTCAGCAGCACCAAATGAATAACCGTACATTTCACTAATCCAACCTTGAGCATAAATGTCACCAGTTATGTTAGTTCCCCAATGAGCCCTATCCTCTCTAACTTCCTCTGTCTTTGAAAGCCACATAGGTGCCAAGACCCTCAAGTCATCGATATGCATAGCCAAAAGCCCACCAACCTTATCACATAATTCTGGGTGCTTTGTATGTAACTGTGCTAGAATGTTATCGCATCCAATTAAGTACCTTAATAAACCATCGAGATGAAAATAAACATGATGGGTAATTGACGATATCATAGCCAAATTATGGGTTAAACAAAAGAAAACAAACAGTTACAATGTTTCAAAGGTGATGTAAGTTAACATGATTAATTTAGAAACAAGCATACAATGTTTCACTTGGTTCAATATTTACAAGTAATTTTTTTATGCATTTTAATTCTCATGCTGATGACCACAAACAAATTCAGCAATGCCCAGATTACTTCTGCCATTCATATTATGCAGGGAATTCTAATTCATCTTCTCTTTACTTCCTAATTAATAGCGATAGAACCAACAATTTTAATCAACTTAACTGTGATAAACTGTTCAGAAAGCACGTCTCTTGCCCGTGAAAGTATGTACTATATTGATTTATTTCTAAGCACATCTTCTAATAGTCAAAGTGCTTTGTAATCCTTGCACCAAAAAGTTATAAGCTGATGTTCCTTCTTCAGATACATCATGCATATGACACGTACAACTATCAAATACCATCCGAATATGAATTGTATCAAGAAAAAAGGATGTGCAAAAGTTTGCGGTGGAAGTGCTTAACCATAGTGCAGCGGAAATTATTAGAAGGTGAAATGGAAGAAAGCACCACCATGATTTTGTTTATTCTTGCTTTTTACCTGCTTTGCCTTGAAAAAAAAAACAGGTGCAGTAATTTTAAGATGTGTTCGTATATTTATTTTTTGCATTCTTGTAGAAAACAAAGATCTAAAAAACTTCTTTCAAAAGCAACTGTTTGACATACAATAATTCCGTGCAATAAAAAACTTTTCCAAAAGCAGCAACACAATTGCACAAACAAACAAAGCCTGGGATAGATAAAACTGCACGTTACCAAGTTGTTTACATAAAAATAAGCAGCAAAGCTATATTCAAAAGCACCAGCTACCATATTCTTTCATAACTAAATCACAGAATAAAAATTGGCACTTTCTTTGGACTGAATCAGAATGTACGATAATAATCCTTCATTAAACGTACAATGGATCATTATCCTTAGCAGAATCTTCTCCCAGAATGCAAGCCGAATCTTACATCTCATTTCATAACATATTTTAGCAAAATTGTACAAAGGTGACCTCAGAAACAATCTTACAATACTCAAAAGGATAAAAATGCATCTGAGAAAAAGAATTTTGGTGTTGAACTGCATATTCATACCCATAATACGCAGCAACAGCCTTTCCCTTCTCTGCTCCAAGTTCCCAAGGAATGATGGGACCTCGGATAATCATATCTGCATCCAAGATTACAACCCAATCAACATTCTCAGCATCTTTGCTATGTTTAAGCCAATGTACAATGCCAGCTGGTTTATTAATAGCAGGGTACCTGGCCAGAAATAGCCAAAGCGAATGGTGATCAATATGTTAAGAATTTATACAGTTAATTAATAACATCTTAGTTCATAACATCATGAACAAAAGTATAACCCATCATAAAAATGCGCAAATGTAACTATCTCAAAGTGTTTCCCAGTAAACTTCAGTCCAGTTGCATAAGATTCATGAAGTGGTGGGCAACATTGACACGAGGGTGGGACACCAACTCAAGTTCAGAAATTCTACAAAATACATTGTCGTTTCTAGAAAGGAATTCATTTGGCCCCACTAAATTATAGAATTGTACCCCTTCTTCTGATATACTGCTTGTGTTTGCTAAGAACCCCAACTTAAAATTTTAAATACTACGCTCATGCTTTAAAATGTCAATTTTAAAATTGAATATTCACATATTGAGCTCTAGGCTGACAATAAGTTATTGTCCAGCTCCTTTTTGCCCCAGTACCTATCTGGATTTTAAAACAACTTTAAATTTCATATCAGGGCTACTCTAGAATTGAAGCTTCCCATCAGGTCCTTAATTATTTTGACCTTCGTTATTGACATTTTTGTCATCTTTCAGTACTTGGATGATAAAGAACAATGACAGGTTTTTCTAGGCAAGATGAACCACCCACAACCCCATTCCCTCCTTATGGCCCATCAATGGTGCTGGATTAATAGCAGAAGACTTCAAAATGCCAAAACTCCAGTCAATTGCTATTTGCTATTCAAAATACTTCCACAATTGATGAGACATCTACATTCAAATTTATGCATAAGTTTCAACAAAAGTCAAAAAATGAACAACTCCACTGATTATAAGCACTAAAAGTCACACTCAATTTGAATCGATATCAACATAGCTTCTGAGATGATGGATAGCCTTCTTTAATGCAGAATAAACTACAAAAGAAGACCTAAAAAAGGTTCCTATTAGTCTTATGACATTAAAACAATGGGTCATTGTCATCCTCATTATGCTCATTTCTTGAAAACAAAATTGCATCGAAGGGCTGCTGATGTACTGCATGAGCGAGAAGGAAATGTTAAATTTGGGCACTGTCATGTAAGCTAATCTCAATTTATGCTGCTTCCAAACAAACAATTCTAGTGTTTTATTCAAACTGAAGCATTAAGCAAGAGCAGTGACCTTTTATCTATATTTGAATAACTTTAAAGTAACTTTTATGGACATAAAATTTAAGATTCAGCCCATTAAACTTGTTTGATTTATGCATAACCTGCATAGCAAATAGATGAGAACCAGGAAAAAGTCTAATATATATTTTTTCAAATAGCACAAATATTCTATCAAAAAATGCATCTTGGAAAATATAATGTGCCATGCATGCCACTGTAAATCCCATAAAAAGACTGTGAAAAAAGAAACTCAGAAGCAAGTTATCCATATGAACCTATAACTGAAAAGAGTACCAAAATCGGCCTAATCATAGCTTTTTTAAAGACATGCAGATTAACATTTTCTTTGATGCCCAAAAACTAGCTCCTTCACCTCAATATGAAACAAACAAAAGCCTTCCAAAATTTCTCATGAATCATAAATAAAATGAATAAAATTTTAAAATGGAAGATGAAAGCATATGGCGGTGGATCCAGGACTCTGGTGTTTGTGATGGCATCACCCTAGATCTGATCCTGCAAACATACAATAAAAAATAATACAAACTGATGAAAAATGAGTTTTAGCACTTATACCAATCTCCAGTTTTTGGGTGGCGGCTCATGGATGGGACCTCGAAGGTTGGGGCAAGCCCCATCCCTTTGTAACGTTGACGCTCCTCCTCTGTGCAGCTAAGAAGTCTAGTGATTGGCCCAGGCTGTTGCACTTTGTGGTAACTATGGACTAAGCCCACCGTTTGCCAATCAAAATAGTTTTGGCACTCCACCGAGAACAACGTATGGATCCTCCATGGTGACTTCTGTACCTTCACCTCAATGCCACCAATAAGAGGCGTCACCGCCACCAATAGAAAAGGAAGTATCAATGATGCCACGACCAACATTGCCAATGTAGATTCAAGCTTGAAGTTCTAAGGGATTACATCACTATGGGGAGTTCTGAGACCCGCCAAAAAGGTCCAAAAAACTTTGGCAACATAAAATCCATATGGGATGACTTTTACCATTTACAGATTTGTCCATAAAACCTATCAGTCATAAAATACATATTATCAACCAAAAATAATATCATGAAAGTGCTAAGTCTTGTCATTCATGCAATTTATCCATCAAGAACAATATAAAAATCTAATTATTTAATCAAGAGAAATTTACAATCAAATATATAAATCACATACCCATACATGATTTCCTTTTGCTTATCACCACCAAGGGGAATCCTAAGAACCTTATTAATGTACAATTATGAGATATTCTATCTGAAAACAGAGAAACATCATATAAAGGGGTGAGTTTTTCCAACGCAGTAGATAGCTTAATCATAAAATAGTAATTTGGAGAAAAACAAACGCACATATGCATACCTTTATAGATAAGTTTCGCAGTAAGTAGATAACAAACATATGATTATTTTAAATTCGATTCTAGTATCAAATAATTAGTGCGTACATTATCTCAATTCAAAAAATGAGAAATACACATGTTAGAGTATATCAGCGATACAACGCATCAACAAATATTAACATATCAGAGTGTAGCAAAAATAGTGCCAAAATCTCTGTTCATCTGAAATTTGAATCTGAAATTGAGAAAATCTCTGGTCACCGACTTACTAGAATCAATCTAAGGGATTTGTGGTTGTAAGATTTAGCCATGATTTAAGCTAAATCTTGCCTCTTTTTTTTTTTTTTTTGAACAACATAAGTCCTGCTATCTTCTTAAATCTCATTTTAGGCTAAATCCCGGAGTTTGTAAATCTAGTGGGAAGTAAAATTTAAGAGATTTACCCCACTTCTCCTCATTATACCTCTTTCTCCTTCATCTAAATCTTAGATCTCAAAATTTTAAGTCAAACAGTTTATTAGGATTTAGCCACATTTATAACATATATCAAGCCAAACAATTTTCAAGACTTGACGCCTCCAGGATTTACTGTACACATTGTACCGAATTCATCTTCATTTGAGAGACAATTGATCAAATCCCTACTACTTTCTCTAAGTTTTCTTAAATTACACATGAAAAAATATAACATTTCCCAAAATGAAAGGATCTATCAGATCACCATGATGAAGTGGTTCACTTGTCGCCACTTCACCAAAAAGAGAAGAAGACTCACTTGATCCTTGCGCTGCCCGTTTCTCCAGAGAAAGGACGGCGACGCAGCCAGCCGGAGACCCTGACAGATCGACGAATGCACCCGACACCACGCCCCTCACACGATCTCCCCTCCTGCCCTCCACTTTCTGGTATATATAGGGTCAACTGCTCGGAATCGCCTTCCCGTTATTTATCGAGGACAGGAGCCGATGCTGACGAGCCTTTTGTCGGGCAAGTTAAATTTATTATTTCTTAAAGAAAAGACTTCCTTGTCTTAATTAGGAATTAAATAAAGAAAATCTTACTATCAATCTGACATAATATAGTTGAAGAATGATAAAATAAATATTAAGTGTTTTAATTAAAATATGTATAATTTAGATATTATTAAAATTTATTTATCCAAATTAATTCTCATACTTTTTGAAAAATAAAAAATAAATAAATTTTATAATATTTCCCCTTTTTATTTTAAATTTTATAATTTTTTTTTATTTCTTCTCACTTCTCAATTTTTTTTACAAACAATTTTTTTAGGGGTTGTTTGATCAATTATATTAGCCATTGGCACTCCATATAGGAGTCAAGACCTAGGGCTGCAAGCGAATAAAACGTTTGACGAGCTACTCTTTGCTCGGTTCTATTAAAGCTCGTTTGTTATCGTTTAACTAACTAAACAAACAAATTTGAACAACATTTTTAATACTCGAACCTTAAATAAACAAACTTAAATACTAATGTATTCAGTTCATTTATGACCATGAACAACATCATTTGAAGCTCGTGAACAAGCTCGATTAGTATTTGATTTAGAACTCGTGAATAAGCTCAATAAATATATTCATATAAGATGAATCATAGATAAAAAAAAAAAAAAAAGATGAATCATAGATCGTTTATTCCTGAATGAGCTCATTTGGTAGCTTGAAATATTAGTTATGTATTTATTCATGATCTTGCTCATTTCATAGCTCAAGAATACTCATTAGAATTGTTCATGAACATGCTTGTTTGATAGTGTAAAAAAATTTCATTAAATATGTTCATGAATATAGTTTGCTAAGACTTGTTTGTTTAAAGTTTGATAAGCACTAAACGAATCGAACATGAACCAAACATAAACACCATTACTTTAAACGAACCAAACATGAACACAAACAATAAGGCTCGAATCGAACTTGAACAAACTAATAATAAACAAACTCAAACATGAACGCTAACATATTTGACTCGGTTCGGTTCATTTGCAGCCCTACCAAGACCCACAACTATAAATCCACACTGCCTTATGTTTTTTTCCAGTTATCTATTTAAAATAAGTGAAGCTAATATTTAATTTCTAATTAATAAATTTCTCAATTTTATTGGATGATAATTAACTTGGTTGATAAAGATCTAAGAAGTTACTATTAAAGTTTTTAGATTGAATCTCACAAACATTCTGCTTTTTTTTACACTCAAAAAAAAAAAAAAAAAAAAAAAAAAAAAACTTAATTTATGTTCATGCTTTTGAATATATAATAACTATTGGGTGTTGGATGATTTATGGTTTTGTAGGGGTCATTAGTGCCCTAAGATTGCTCTAAAATATCGTGCACATACATATAAATTGAAAATAACATATATAAGATCTAAGATTTGTTATAAGTTTAATTTGGAAAGATAAAAAAATCTTAGGGTCAATGATTACAAATGACATCATTCTTCATAACTTAAGAAGGTATTGAAACGATATAATATTTTGTAATCACTGAAGATGTTTCTTGCTATTATAGTTAGGAGAAGCCTTGAGGTATTAGATTTGTCATGAGCAATGTGTGTCAAATAATAATTGGCAACCAACACCATAAGTCAAGCAACAAAGCCAATAAGTGTGGTTGTTCCCGTTTAAGAGGGGAGGTCTAGTACTAGGACAGATATGCGCCTAATATTATTGGCATGTATTGAGTGATGTTTGATTACGATTATTGAAAGTTGGACAATGGTGTCCAATCAATATTGATCTCGTGAGCCCATAGTATAATAACAAGCATGTGATTTGAGACTCTAATATCTAAATTAAGTAATTTTATGATTGATAAGATGCAATTATCATATGGTAAAATTGATTAAATCAAAGTTAATGATTTAGAGATTGCATAGATATAAAAAGATATGAATGAAGGATGCAAAAGCATAATTGAAGGTTTTTCAGTAAGTCATGTTGTAAGTTACTCTTGATATAATTTAATTTTTAAAACTATTGCAATTGCAAAATGTCTTAGGTTTCGTTTGGGACGGCTTTCTTAGTGCTTCTTAAAGTAGCTTTCTAGCACTTATTGTCTTTCCTTGTTTGCTTCGAAATGACATTACACACATTATTAATAGTCTTGCTACGCTGTGTGGAAAGAATGTCTTTGCTAAAATAGTCCTTATTAAATGATGTTGATCACTTATTTCTCATCTTATAAAGCTCCTTCAACCAACCATTATACAAAGGCTCCCTTCTTGATAATTTCAGCTCATATTTTCTTAAACTCCTCTTTAGAGTCACACTTGCTCATTTATAAAAGATTCCTCTATCTTTATCATTATTATTGAAGCACCAAACTTTTGATGGAGCCATCTTGGAGAACCTATGATAATGCCAACTTCTATAGTCCTAGTCATATATCTTGATCTTGATTAATAAATATTTTATTAGATATTTTTCACTCATTATTCATATAAATATTTAAGCAATTAAGTAAATAATTCAATTGTTTCCTCTGAAAAAGAAAGTCACACCATGTGGAATGTTCTATTAATGATTATTAATCCTAATAAATTGCGCACAGACTAAATTATATTTATTAAGCATATAGCAAGTATAAAAAATGACCATATCTTCAAAGTAGTCATAATATATCCTACTTATACTATCAAACAAAAAAATTTAACAATCTATTCAATTCATCAATTTGGATGTCCCATGCAAACATAGGGTCATCAACTTGCTGATCTTTAAATAATTGAATTAAAAAACTAATGTCCATATATTCAATATTTGCTCTTTTTTCTTTTTGAATGTAGTTGTAAGCATCACTCTTAGAGAATCCAACATTCTCGATACCTCCAACTACATCGACAAGATATGAAAAATCATCTACGGTTCTACTTCTTGCCTCTGTCATTATTTTAAGAATAGAAGCTTTCACATCACTCATGTTCCTATATGATATGAGTAGATGTTTGTCTTATGGCCTAATCAAATCAAGATTGTGGCTTTCTATAAAGTGTTATACCTTCTAATTTCCATCTTCATCAACTAAAAACTTAATCATAGGTGGACAACCTTTTTGGTATCTCATTTTGGATATTTCATTTGTAAATTCAAATCTAGACATTTCTTGAAACCATATTTTGAACAAATAAAGTTCTTGCATCTTATCTTTCTAGAATTTGGCCAGTAGCTGTTATGTTCCTTGTGAATACTAAAATCAGCAATATGTGCATATCTACAATACATCTCGTATGTCTCATTCTCACACTTATACACACCCTGTGATAGAGTAATTCAAAAAATATTAAGAGACACTCCATAAGGGTGTGTATAACATTTTATAATAATTCTGTATAAGCACAACTTGTACACAGTGTGTACAATATTGTACATAGTTTGAACAACAATATTGTAAAGTGTGTATACAGTGTGTTTAAGGTTGTTGTACACACTGTGTACAATCTTGTACATTCTGTGCAAGGACTTGTACATACTATGTACAAGAGAATTAATACATAGGTTGTATGAGGAGCAGAAGATTTTTCAAAAAATTCACAAAAAACACGAACAATGTACATGTGCATAATGTATTGAAAAGTAAAAAGACACCACACAAATCATTGAGCACCATTTATCTAAGTAAAAATGTCATATGCTCTTTCAATATTTCTAGCTGAACTTCGAAAACTTTCAAAAATGAAAAATAAAAAAATATTATTACGCATGTCTATTCTATTTGAGACATTTGTCATATGAATAAAATTGAAGAATATATATATATATATATATATATATATATATATAATAACCCCTAAAACTTTACCAATAAGTTTAAACCTATAGCTCCTCCCACCAAATTGACCTCTCGTTCATCCAACTTTGCAATCTCCGCACTATCCTGTAAACTTCTCGTTTTTATCTAAAAGTTTTTAGCCATTGCATCATGTGAGCATATCATCTCATTAGAGAATTGAACGTTATCCAAAGCAGTCTCCATCTTCTTCGTTGTTTTCTCCAAAATTTTGTGGATGATTTACGGAAAAGTTTTATACGGTGAAAGCCCTAAATTTTGGGAACCAGTCACGGCGTTTTTCAAAAAAAGGAGTGCCAACTAAAATAGCTGGGCCGGGTCGTTGGGTCACATGTTAGTAAAAAAAATCCACATGGTTGTATAAAATAAATTGACTCAAAAAATGCGTGTCAATCACGGAATAGATTCTAAACGTACAGTTACGTTTGAACTCCTCACAGAATAATTTCCCTAGAGAAGATGCCTACCTTGCCCCCTACTTTACAAGATTGGAATTCTGAATCCTCTCTACTTTACTGTGACCGGCGGACAGGAAAAATTTGTTGTAACTAATTTATGGAGTAATGGTTGGCAAAATTTATGGTTCAATTCCTCTGGTTGCAAGCGTAATATAAAAGTTCTTGCATGGAGCGACGATGATAATTTTTACTCTGGAATGGCTTTCACAATTCCTGGACTGTTGCAATGGCTTGTTGGGTGAAGCTTGGCAATCGAGACTCCCCGGTCTCTTGGAACTAGTGCTGGTTTCAATTAGATAACATATTTCTTATAGATTTCTCTAGGCCATTTTTTTTTTCTTAAATGGATTTTAGTGTTATACTAGTCAAGATGTGTAATTTTCACATGTTTTTTAGGCGTTTTTGCTTGTTTTTTCACCTTAATATGTTGTTTGAGCTTAGGCTGAAATAGGGATGTTAATGAGTCGAGTCTAGTATTTATCTAATCAAGTTAAGTTTGTTTAATTCTAATTGAGTAAGCTCGTTTACTGACTGTTTCAAAAATTATTAGGCTCGAGCCCGACACATTTAATTGAGCTCGTTAAGAAAGCTTGAGGTTGACTTGTGAAATAATTAAAAATATTTAGTATATATTTTATTATATTATTTTAAAATCATATTTTAAATATAATTTAATTTCAACAAGCGGGTACGAATCGAGCATAGTTGAGCTCAAGCTCGAGCGACTATAGGCTCGAGTACGAACTCATGGCTAAATAAGCTCGACTTGTGAGCTTATTAATGAGTAGAATTCGAGTCGGCCTCACGAGCCGGCTCAACTCACTTATACCAAAGATAAAAAAAATTATGAACCCTCTTGATATGTCCTAAAAAATTTCTTTAATCAAGCACGAATCTCGAGGCATATTGGAGTTGAAAACTTTCAAAATTAAATCATATGAATTTCAATTTCAGCAAACTTATAGTCAAATTGAGCATCTCAAAGAGGCGATCCAAACAGCACCAAAATTGGTCCAACACAAGCTCAAATGGGTCTGAATCGAGGGCCCGGACCATATTTGGAAAGGTCAAAGCATTATTTGGATGATGAAATGATATCCAAATATGACATGCTTATAGTCAAATCGAGCATCTCGACGTGAAGAATCCAACGAGCCCAAGATCTCAGAATTCTAAAATCGTTAAGTCACTTAAACAGTTGAAAATCACTTAAACAATTGAAAAACTCTCTACGATCGGAGGAATCAATACAAGCCTTCCGATGGATCACTCCGAACCTGCCCCGGGTCTTTTCTAGATTTACGGTGTGTGCCACTCATGAAAATATATAAATAGACCCCCACTTTCTACATGAGGAGGATCTTTGGTTGGAGATTGTAGAGAGATATGAAGCTTCAAGAGCTTTAGCACCATTGCTCAGCCGCCGACCGCTGCCGAACCTTCGCCCTGCCGCCGCCCTTCGCCGGACCTCCGTCTGGCCCGCTCCCCGTCGCTGGACTTCCACCCAGAAGCCGCCCGTCGCCAAACCTTAGCCCGGCCGACGACCGCCGCTAAACTTTAGCCCGACCTTTGTCGGACCACCACCGCTCGGCCGCCGTCTACCGTCGGACCTTCGCCTGGCTGACAACCACCGACGGACTTCAGCCCTACCTTCTTCGGACCACCGCTCGGGCCGCCGCCCACCGCCAGACCTTCGCCCGGCCGCCGTCCGCAGCCGGACCTTCGCCCGTCCGACGTCCTGCGGCCGAACTTCAGCCCGACCTTCGTCAGACCACTGCTCGGTCGCTACCACAAGACCTTCACCCGGCCGCCGTCCGCCGTTGGACCTTTCACGACTGCTGCCACTCAGCCCGCGTCGGTCGCTAACCTTCGCCCGGCCGCCACTCATCCACAAGACCTTCGCCCGATCACCGCCGCAGTCGTCGCCCGGCCGCCGTCGCCGACCTTTCCAGCCGACGGCCTCCCATCTTCAGCCTAAACTTCAGACCACCGCTCGGCCACTGCCTGCCGCCGGACGGACTGACCTTCTCCGGCCCACCGCCGCCGAACTTCAACCCGACCTTCGTCGGACTGCCAGCCGCCGTCTGTCGCCGGACCTTGCCCGGCCACTGACCATCACCGACCTTCACCCGGCCGAAGACCGCCGCCGGACTTCAACCCACCTTTGTCCGCCGTAAGAGCTGTTCCTTTGATTTGCCTTCCAAAACCGATTTTCTTCCCAGGGCCAGGCGATTTTTGGATCGTCCTGGGACGATCAGTTCATTGTCAAGTCAGTCAAGGGATTTTATCGTCCAAGGAAATTAATTATCGGCCTGAAATTGTCCTCGATTGAAATTTAGTCATATCGTCCTGGACGATGTGGCATCGGCCGGGCCGATCAGGTCATGGTTATAAGGAAATCGCCGTTTTGAGGAGAGAGAAAATCATATTTTATTTCCAAAATATCTGAGGAGAGTGAAGGAGAAGGAAAGCAAAGGAAAAGCTTGGTTTCGGAGACCGCCGGCCGCCTGTTGAGTAAAGTATTTATCTCGCGGTAAGGACTCTGAATCCTATCTCTATTTTCGAAGATGTTGAGTTTTGGTCGTTTTGTGCACAATATTGTGTTTTCGTTACCGATAAACGCGCCGCATTTTGTATTGATGAATCTTTTACCGCACAACTTTTGATATGTTATTGATATGATTATTCTATACGTTTTGAGTATTTTCTATAACGCCTGGTTATTTTGGGATCTGTGCGATTTTGATCGAATAGATAAATATCAGGATGTTGATTGATGTTGCTTCAGTAGAATAGAAGTCTTATATTGCTATCGTGCACGTTCTGTATTAATTTGGTAAATTGTGATTTTTAGGAATTTCTATGTATATTCCGTATACTGCCACCGCTGGATTTTCGTATGATTTTCTGATTTGTCTGAAATTGATGATTTGAACTGATATGTATACCTATGATTATTGCTAAAAGACAAGTGAAGCTAGTTGAACTGTTGGTTGGAGATTGATTGACCTGTACAGGATGGTGGGCCCGGGCTTTCCTTTAAACTATTGATTATTGATATATTGATTGGGAGGCATAAGGAGATTCTTATGCGACGCAGAGTGACGACTCTTATTGACAACATATGGATTTCTACAACGCTATGGATTATTGAATAGCCAGTGATTGCTTGTTCAGTAAGACTATTGTATTGAAACCGTTCGGCATTGCTAATGTTGGATTTATTGCTTTATTGATTTGGATTTAACGGATTTACGGACTTAACGTACGATTTCATTGAGATCTTTATTCTATCACGCATTGCTCTGTTATAGTCTGTATGGATATGGACATTGATACATTGCTGCTGCATTGTATAGAATTGATGTATTTCATTCATTCAGCTGAGCTTTATTGTATTGATTTTATGATTTCCGTACCGACTGATTTAATTCGACCATATTGTATTGTTTTGATTGATTTGATTTGATACGATTGATTTGGCGGATGTTCTACTGTTTATTATTCTTCTACCATTGATTACTGATTTGATTTCCGCTGCATTGGTTCTGACTGATCATGTGTAATTGATTGTCAATATTTCCGGCATATTGTTTCCAGTATTGTGCTTTGATTCAGTTGTAGGTATTAGGTGACCTGCTGGGCTTTTTGAAGCTCATTATATGTGGTTAATATTTTCAGGTCGAAGACAGGTGATTGAGGTTGATCAGGCTTCAGGTTTCTGTTCTTTTTTATTATAGGACTTTATTTCAGGACAGGATAGAACATGTATATTTGGTGTAGTTCCTGAGTATTGTATATGACTTTTGAGATATGAATAGTATCGTTTATTGATGTTTTAATTGTTTAGATTTTTCAGACTGTGATATTGATGTTATAGACACCTGGTAAATTGTTGATGGATTTGATTGAAATTCTTTCAAGTTGATCTTGGGGCGTTACATCACCGTCGTGTCGTAGACCTTCACCCGACCGCCGTCCGCTGCCAGACCTTCGCCCAACAGCCGACCGCCACCGGACCTTTGCCTGGCCTCCGTCCGCCACTGACGACCGCCGTCGAACGTCAGAACGACCGTCGCTAGACTATTGACTAGCTCTCCAAATCACTGTAATTCAACTGTCTCTAAATCGAAGGACGGGTCAACCCTTGTAATTCACTCAAGTTTAGTGGAATCTTTTCACCTGGGTGAGGCCCCGTAGTTTTTCCATCTTCGGGCTTTCAACGTAAAAAAATATTGGGTGTTTTACTTTTCTTTTTCTTTTTGTGTGCTGGATATCCATGCATCGCTAAGACCAAAAGTTTACTCACTCTACCGCCACAAATCTTCCAGCCCGCAACACCTCTAAAGCTCTATATAATATATGCTTTTTTTTCAAAATGTTTTCTGAATTATGTGAGATTTAGGTGTTATCCACTGACTGCTTGTGCCACAATCGGAAATTATACTGTCGCAAGCATACTAATTAATTAATTTGATATTTAATAATAATAATAATAATAATTTATATTTAAGTTGTAATATAATTTAATTAAATTGCAAATAAGAAATAAAAATTTAATTGATACCAAAAGCCCTTAAATTATATTTAAAAAATACCTTTAGTCCTTTAAACCACAGCAATCATCAACAAGCCAGCACGATTTTCAAAAAATAAACTAAAGGAATAAATCCTAGCCGCTCCGAATAAAGTGAATTTATATTGCACCTCTAAAATTATCATGATAATTGAAAGGATTAAGCCCATGTAGTTTTTTTCCCCTTTGATAGTCATTGTGCAAATATAAGGCCATAATGCCTTCTAAATGAATAGAGAAAGCTACTATAGAAAGCAGCAAAAAAATTGCTTCAAATTTAGGTTTTGTTTGGGACGACTTTCTTACTCTTTTTTAAAACAGCTTTCTATTATAAAAATTTTAATTTTTAAACTAGATAGCTGTTTTAAGAAGCAATAGAAAAATCGTCCCAAACGAAATCTTAATTTAACTGTTCATCATGAAAGCAATTAAAAAAACAACTCTTCTATGTATAATGCATTTTATCTTATGTTTTAAAGGTCAATTATAAGATTTATTGTTAGAAGTTCAAATATTTGTGGATGATTTTTCAAATTAACAACTATGACGGATAATGATGGGGTGCAAAAGAAAAAAAAAACATTGTGTCTTGATATCCTGATAAAAAAAAATATTAGGAGTTATAAAATCTCTTGTGATCACTTTGAGATGAATGCAATATGTAAATTATTTATCATGTATTCATCTCAAAATATATCTAAAAGTCTTAAAATTTATCATGATTGAAAAAATTGATTAGAATACTTTGAAAAAAAAGTTCAGAGCGAATATGACACGCTTCGCAAGATTAGCCCCACGAGACCTCTTGTTGCGTGCAGCCTTCGGCCACTTATGATATCTAAAAGTCGCATAGACATTTAGGGGCAAAGTATAATTTGAAATTAAGTAAAAAATACTCTTCTTATTGTTAAATGCACAAATTTATTTGATTATTTTAGATATATTATTTTAATTCATTTGTTATGTGTGCAATGATAAAATATATCACATACAACATTCTAACATTCATTTTACCCAAGTTTTTGTCTTAGTCTTCACCATATTGGACCAAACTCAAAGCCAACTTCATTAGACTTGCAACATCATGAGGAGTTCCAAATGTAAACCTAAGGGGCTGATTCACCACAATTAGGATTTTGTAAAGTTCTTAAATTCATATTTAGTGAATTTATGAAGCATTGAATCTTAAGAAAAAATTCTTTGACATAGTAGATTTTAAATTTAATTAAATCTTATTAAACTATTTAACATATATTTCAAAATTTTAAAATTTAATTGAAAAAGAAGTAAGATATTTAAAACATTTAAAGTCCTATTTTCAGAACGATTTACTAAATTCTATACATATATCCAACATGACAGCATCACCACTAAACATTCTTCTCTGGTGAGTCTTTAGTAACCTCCTATTAGGAGTTTCTTTACCGTTGCTTGGTGAAGATTTGAGGGATGATTTGAACATTGTTGGTCACTCCTATCCATCTTATAATGTTATTATTGAAGATAGAGAGAAGCCTTTTATTGTGCATGCTATCTTGGATTTACTTTTCATGGGATATGATCACACTACTTATATAAAAACACATATTTACCTTCTTAATTCAAAAATTAAATTTTTATATTAAAATGCTGCTTTAAGAAGCAATAAAAAAGTCATCGAAACATAAGGCTTCATTTGAGAAAACGTTCTTACTACTTCTTAAACCATAACAACAACAACATCATCATCAAGCATTTGTCCCACTACATGGGGTCGACTACATAAATCCTTTTTCGTCATTATATCATGTTAAAAGTCAAATTCCCATTAAATCTAATAAAAAAGATCATTTCTAATATTTTCTAACCAAATCTTTTTAGGTCTACCTCTACCTTTCTTAACATAAGTCAAATCTAATACCTCAATTTTCCTAACCGGGTGATCAAAAGACCTCCGTTTAATGTGATCAAACCATCTAAGGCGACTCTCTCTCATCTTATCTTCCACTGGAGCTACTCCAACCTTATCTCGTATATGCTAATTTCGTATCCTATCTCTAAGGGTAAAGCCACTCATCCACCGAAACATCCTCATCTCTGCAACACTTAACTTAGTATTATGCTTCTCTTTTAAATGCATAAAAGAAAGAAATCACTTGCAGGTGCGCTTCATGATTAAAAGCAATAGCAATCACTTTCACCTGGAACAATAATCATAACTGCATTATGTATAAATATGAGGTCGGGTAACAGTCAAAACAACTTCATTAGTACAGTTTGTCAGATTAAGCACTACCTTAACCTAGTCTATAAGAAGACTCCAGTAATAACACACCTTATCCTTATATAAAATAGCTCCACATCATACATTCTACAAGCAAAAAAAGAAGAAAAAAAAGGTCATGGTGACACTGGAGCTGGATCACAACTGGAGACGAGAGAAGCTGCATCCTCTTTGGAGATGGCAACATAGTTCACCGGAGCTGAAGGCCGAGCACTCTCCCTTCTGCCATCCTTGCTTCCAGATCTCACACCATTGTTGTTTACTCCCTGATTTAAGGATAGCCTTCGATTCAAATTTGGAGTTCCATTTGAAGCACCACCATTGGCACGAGGTGTGACCGCCTTCTTCGAACCAGCGATTCGACCTGGGCTAATTCTGGACCCGAAAGCAGTCTCTTGATCTGTGCCGTACTGCTCTTGGAACTTCTTCTGGTCCTACAAAGTTTAAAATAAGGTTGTTTTCAGTCACTAATGCATACAAATCTTCCCTTAGCTTTCATGCAAGGTGTTCTTCAAATCTTTTATAAAGCAAGCTTGAAGTGTATATGAGAAGAGCTGTCGGTAAAGCTTATTGTTCTTGTTTGACTTAGATAATTAGCTTAAATTTGACTCATTTTTATGATCTCTTTTATTTAATGACCCAAACTCCAAAAAAGCCTTGTCTTAGTGTGTTTGATTTCATAGTAACTTGAGTATATTTAAATATACATTAAAATAAGCATATAAATATGTATGTGTGCATATATAAATATACATATTATAAAATGTATATAGGGTATACTCGTACTCATATATATAAACACACATACACATGCACATGGCGACATGAATATTTTATAGTTTATATCACTTTCAAGTTAGCTTTATGTTCATGAACGTATATTTTGCCTAATGAGTTAACAATCAAACAAAAACAAAAAAATTTGACTTATTTGCTCAAGGCCGAACACCTAAGCTCAACTCATTTATACTCCTATATTCGAGCAATCAGAGGCGAAACCAACCTTAATTCTTGGGGGGAGGGGGGGGGGGGAGATTTATAAAAATATAAAAATATATATAAAGGAGCAAAAATAAATTATTTTGTATATAATCGTTTTTCACAAACTTTTTTGTTAGTGTTAGAAAAATTCAACATAATTGGATGAAAATAGCGGGAGACCAACAGACTTTCAGATTTTTTGAGGGGCAAATTGCGTGAAAAAAATGTCGGCTGGGGGCAAAAAAAAAGCAAATTGCGTGAAAAAAATGTTGGTTGGGGGCAAAAAACAAAATTGGGGGGTAAATCACAAATAACCCTTACTATATTAAGTGTTTTAATTTTTTTAGAGGGGCAATTGTCCCCCGAAGGGGGTAGATTACAAATAATCTTTACTATATTAAGAGTTTTAATTTTTTTAGAGGGGGCAATTGCTCCCCTTGCCCCCTCACCACTACACAGTTCCGCCCATGGGAGGGAGCAACTAAGTTAAATTACTAGACCCTGGAATGACAAAGATTGAATCTAAGTGGCGTGAATTCCTTATCACATAGGCTAGTATTTGGCGAAGGGTAATAGGAAAGTCTGAGATTACCCGCATTCTTCGTTTCTCTTCTTCTCTTTCCTGCCTGAGTATTGCATATTCATCAAGCATGGCGAGAAGAGGAACCCCATCATAAGTGAATGACATTCCACGGCTCTCTTCCCAAGCCCGAGTCTTGGCGACTAGTGTGTCAACAAGAGCTGAGAAAACATTTCCAGGTTAGAAATTTAATTTGATACAAGCATTGACAGATATTTGTTGATCAACTAAAATTGGGCATAAGCTTAGTCGCCAACATTCTTGGTCAAACAAACTACTCAAAGAAGCCTTGATTGCATATAAATGTTGGTCGTCGAAGCTGCTATGCATAATCTTGGTTGACCAAGCGTTTGGAGGATTAATACCCAATGAGGAAGTTAAAGAAGCATAAACTACTAAAAGGCTTAAGAAGTGAATAAGCTTTTGTTATCAGAAGAAATATTCATGAATAACCACCATGCGGGCAGCACTCCAGGCAATAATTCCATAAGGAAATTAAGTTGACACCAATATCTTATATGAAATCAGTCGAATTATTGGCAGCATTCATTCAAAATAAAAAGGGGTGTCAATATTTGACACGATCCAAAAACCCGACCGTTTCGGGTCGGGTTCGGGTTCAACAAATCGACCCGTTTCAGAAACTGAATTGGGTTTGGTTGACTCATAAACTCAAAATTGACCCGTTTTTACCCGAAAACCCATTTTTAACTCAAAAACCCGAGATTGACCAGTTTATTTACACAAAAATCGGAGATTGACCTATTTTTTGACCCAAAAACTAACAATTTATGGTCGGCCTCGGGTCATTTGGGTTGTGTTGGCTTGAACTGGACCCAAAGCGGATTGGGTTCGGGTTGACCAGAATAGTGCCAGATCAATTCCGGGTTTGACCCGATTTTGACCCTTGACCCGAAATTGACACCCAGACATTTAATCTATAGCTTGAATGCATGCACAACCGTGACATTCACTCTATGAGAACTTGTGACAGTTGATGCAGTCTTACAGGAAAAATAACAAAAACATTAGACAAAAAAGATCTAAAGTACGAAACTAAAAAATCACCTGGAATTTTGTTGACCAATATGCGAGCTTTTTCGGCACGTTTGAGGTTCAAATGAGCACCTCTGCTTGAATTATACCTATTCTCATCCTAAACAAATACAACCTGTATTAGATTTGATAATTTGTATGGTTCCCAGATACATGTAAAAATTACTAGGTGAGGCGACCCTTTCATTGAGCTTGTTAGTATTTAGCTCCCTGAAGACAAACCAATACAACAAAAATACAGAACTTGCTTCCCATAAGCTCAACTCACCACAAAAAAAAAAAAAAAAAACAAACCTCATGTAAACGAATGCAATAGAAAGACTATAAGACTTTACCCTATTGTAGTCTTCAAGCCAGCTCTCTTCTTCACAAGCTGACATCCATTTGTCAACCTTATCCAATATTTCCTTTCTGCTCAGTGCCTCCTCTTTGGCTTTTGATATCTGATTGTCCATGTTAGCTAGCAACTCTGAGGGTTCAATGTTTGCAGAAACAATAAGAGCCATTATCTTCTCCTGAGCAACCTCTGAATCTATTTCAATGTGTGCAACAGCATATATGTCTTCTAGCTCTCTTTGTTTTTTGAGAGCTATTTCCTTCATCTTGCTAGCCTTCAACTGGTCCAGCCTTTCAACTTCAACTTCAGCCTAAATATACGAAGATGCATAAAATGAATAAATTAATCTGTTCATGTTATTTATGCTAATAATTCAGATACAATGCCGTGAAAGCTAGCAGATACTGCTAACCTGTTCAATCAGGTCAAGCGCAAGAGATCCAGGAACAGTGACTTCATCGACCGTAGCAGACATATTACAAGTGACATGATCAAAAAGACTTCGTTCTTCGACCGGGGTATCCATTAGATTCCAAAGGTCATATAGTTGGGTTGCTAGCTCTTGCAGCTGCAAAACAGAAAGCTTCATTAATTTATGAAGAAAGAGAAGCACTCAATCAATCTACACCTTGAATACATATATAAAAAATGTCTTCAAGCAAAAACATTCCTGAGAGTTGTTTCTAAAATAATCCATGCATATTACTTCTCCAACATATCATTGTACCTTTCTCATATAAATTACGAAAAAAATTCCGAGAATCTTGCAAATAAATACCTCATTTTTAATAATAATTGCATTAAAATCCATATTTTTGTTAAACCTTCAAAGTTTACTTTTTTTCAACTGGTACGCAAGTCATTTGGGACAGAAATACCACAATTTTTACACTTAGAAATAAGGAAATTAAATGAAGAGTAAAACTCAAGAGGGAAGCAAAGGCATTGCGATATCAAATAAAATAAAATAAAAAACTGGAATTTTATTGGAAATCATAATGACCTACTTGACGATTATAGATGAAATGGACCTAATTGCAAATTATGCAAACATAAGGATCCATATTCAAACTTAAACATTAAAAATTATTTTGCTCTTATTATGCATTTAACAGAAAGCATAAAAGGACACATCCTTGATTGATTATAATGTTAGAACAAATATACCTATATAAAGGCAAGAGAATATAAAAAAGAAAAATATCCTCAATAATAAGAATATTTTAAAATAATAAATACTATATATTCCTAATAAGTAGAAGCACAGGTTATAATATTAATATGATAATTCAATAATTATAATATGTTAATATAATATTCTAATAAATCTAACACCCCTCCACCCAAACTGAGGATGCTATAGCAAGGAGCATTAAGAATTTGTAGGGTGCAGGAGGAAACGTTAGATTCAAAAAAAGTTGAATAATAACATTTCAAAATTATTGGCCAGAGCTGATCAGCACTAGAGCAACACCTTTTTACAGAAATCAAGAACAGTTGAGAGATTGGCGCGGGGCCAATCATTGCCAAGCCGAGATTAAAGGTGACAGAATACGAGAGATAGGATCTTCATAAGATCCTCGCATGATCTTCATGGAATCCTCAAAGAAATTTCAAAATAGAAGACGAAGACAAATCACTCCATTGAGTAAGGTCAAGACGAGGCTTGATCAAATGGGATCTTCATGAGATCTTCGAGACGAGAATAAGATGAAGACTTAGAGCATGGCTTTGATACTACAATAGAAATTATACAAGACTACATCTTTGCATTTTTTAGTATGATGCTAGTACAAATATGTCTATATAAAGGTAAGAGAAGAGAGTAATAAGAAAGTATAATGAAGAAGAATGTCGTCAATACGATATATTAATATAATAAATACTATAGATTCCTAATAAATATTAAGCATATGTGATAATGCAAATATGGTAACATAAGATTCTAATAACTCTAACAACATTTTGATTATATCAAATAAATCCATCATGTACAAGAATACTTGGTACATCAGATTTCATGCTGGGAGGCTGCATATTTGAATAACAACAAAAAAGGACGGGCATATACAATGATCCTAGCCCAATTCAGTTGAAATGGTAGAGCAGCTCTGTTATATTATTTTCATGCATAGAAGCTTCAATATTTTGCATGCCTTGCTGCAGGTTGAGCTGCTTCTCTTCAAGTAAATAAGCTGAACAACAGAATAAAAGTAGTGGCTTATGAAGCAGCTTTTATAAGGCTCTCGCTAGAATAGAAGAAAAGCATTAGTCCGGCCTAACAAGCCCTTAAAGGCTTTTAAGAATACAATTTAGGGTTTGCAATGAATTACAAAGACACATTTTATTTGTAAATCAAAGAGAGGATTAAAAGCGGAGGGGTTAAAGAGAACATTCATAACTTTAAGGTTATTTTATGATGAAATTAACCAGGCAGAACGGTGGCACTGAAGTAGGTGCATTAGGAGTTCTGTGGGATTTTGAATAGATTGCAATAATAATTTGTAGGTTGATATATATATATATATATATATATATATATATATATATATATATATATATATATATATATAGAGAGAGAGAGAGAGAGAGAGAGAGAGAGAGAGAGAGAGAGAGAGAGAGATTGTAAAAACTGCATTTCTTGGGGAAATCATTTCAAAAACCCACCATGCAGAACAAGTTTTTCATTGAAAGCAAGTCTAGCAATAGATAAACAAAACTGTGTACAATTTCAAATTACAACTATGAGGAATCTAAGAATTAATGATATGCACCTTCTGCAATCTTTTCTTCTTATCTTCTTCGAGTGCTGCAACTGTCTTAGCAAGATTTAACAAAGTATCATTGCTTATACTCTTAGATTGCACGCCAATAGAATCCTCCAGGGTAGGATGCACTTCAGTTATAGTACTAAAGAAATCCATTCCCAAGACAGCACAAAGATCATGCACAGAACATACGAAGTCAAGAACTTTACGCAATCTATCACTCTGTCAAAAAGAAATTATGGATGTTAAACAATAATTACTAGTATCAAGATAGAAAAGCCAACCATTCTCATTAAAATTAGTACCTTTTCTTTCTGAAGTTCCTGTAAATGACATTGAAACTCATCCAATTTTCTCAGTGACAAATCATTCTCATCAACCACTGGCATTCCTACCTTTTCGCCTACCCTGAGAGTGCCAGCTATTTCTGCACATGTAGTTTGAATCTGTGACTGCACATCTGCAAACTCTTTGACTCTATCCTCTTTCTGTTTGCATAATTGTTCTAATGCTGGAGCTATAGCTGCTAGTTGTTCCTTAATTGTGCCAGTTGACTTCTCTGGCTGGTAAAAGCCAAGGTAGAATGTCAGATGCATTCAATATAACGGAGTAACATGGACCTTTTGCTAAATTGACACTTTTTTTTAAAAGAGGTACCAAGTGCACCCATTAGAATTGGAACATAGCAATAGCCATATTTAATTCATGGATGAAACGAAATCCAATAACAAAAACTTACAAGCACACAAACAATATTTACAGCGTTGACATAAAACTGGTAAAATTTAACCAAAAATTTTGTATGTTCCATAATCTTTTTGTTGTTTGGCTGAAATATTTGAGGCTTCTTCTTTACTTCGATGTGATTGTCTGCACTAATCTTTACAGAAACGTGTTTTTTAGTTCACTTTTATTTGTGCACTAGTGTGCTTCTGTATAATAAATCAAATCCTCTTTTTTGTGGATGTAAGTTATTTTTTTAGCAACTACATAAATCTTTGATTTTTTTGGTGCTAAGTCTATTATTACTTCATGTATTCATTATATTTGCTTATGTATTTGCTCGGTCTTTTTTTTTAGCAATTTGACATATAGGTATTTTCTTGGTAATTGATATCAGATCTTAAAGTAAAAAATGATGAGCATGAAATATGATAATAAGAATTTTGATAGCTCAAAGAGTTTCGAACTTCGATAAACTAGGAAGTGATGGGCCTTGATCCAATAGGGACTGATGAAAGCACTCATGGGGCATTTGAATATGCTCAAGACTATAAAGTGAAAAATATGTGATAGAGATGGATGAAAAAAGTCTCTCGGTGATCCAACCATGTCTGGTAGATAAGGTTTTGATAGAATTCTTCAAGAAAACAACTGTGAAGGGATTGTGACTCGAGCAGGAGTCTTTAAATATGATCAAAAGCATGTCGAACGAACTTAATCAGAAGTATATATTGTATTTGTTTCATATGCAAGAAGGTATTCCCATTAAATCGCATCTAAATGAGTTTAATTCCATTACTAGGAATTTAAAAAATATTGATGTAATCGCTGATGATGAGAAAAAGCTTTATTACTATTGTGCTCTTCATTTCCCTTATAAGCATTTTCATGATACTATGTTAAATCGTAGAGCTATAATTAACTTAAAAGATGTTAAAAATTCACTTATTTTCAAGGATTTAATGCTTAAGCTTGAGGGCATTAAATATGATAAGCTGACAAATGGATTGTTGGTTATGAAGAGACCTTAGGAAAGAATTCTAACTCTAATCGTGGCAAAAACAAGTCTAACAAATGGTATGGATGTGACTTGCGTATATTGCAAAAAAAAAAAAAAAAGAGCATACTAAAAGAGATTGTCAAAACTAAGGGGAAGCCTTTTGGAGATCAAAACTTGAGGGGAAGACTTTTGCAGATGATCAAGCACTTTGGGCACGTGTAGCATAGTTTGTACCATTAGCGTGTTGTACCATTACAACATTCTAAGTGAGATGAAAGCCACTTTAAGGGTACAAAGATCAAGTAATAGGAACATTTTCTATAACAATGGATAACTATTATATAAACAAATGTACTTAAGAGTTCCCTGCTAAGTTTAGGCATCATTTAGGCTTCATGAAATGGCACGGTGCTTAGCCCTTCAATGCTTTGGATGGTTGAGGAGCTCAATTTAGAGATGAGCCATAGAGAATATCTAAAATTTGTTGCCATATTATTAAGTCAATATAGAAATTTGAAAGGATGTTTATTCAATAATTTGTTATGATTAAAAAAAAAAGAAACTATATTATTTTGGATTAAAAAATTTAACCCTTCAATTTTGGATAAAATCACACTTGTAAATTTTTTTTAGAAAGTCATTTATTTTGTATGATTTTAAGTCAAAATTTAAATTGATTTAGATTTTAAAACCACCTCTTTATTATCCCAGGAAATCTACAAAGCATCAAATATTCAATACATGCTAGCAAATGCGAACTTTGGAGTTGGCCGTATATGAAGAGAAGAATTAAAGAAGTGAAAAAGAAGAGTGAATAAGAGTGAGAAAAAGAATAGAGAGAGAAAAAAGAAATTATATATATATATATATATATATATATATATATATATATATATATATATATATATATATATATATATATATATATATATATATACACTGTGATCGTGAAGAACTTGATCTAGTGAGAGCACAATTATGTTAGGAAATTTGTGACAAATTTATTAACAAGCGGGAAGTTTAAGTGGGTAATTTTTTTGGTACTAGCTAATATGCTATGTTCATCATCTCTCTTTTGTTATTCTCGTTTTTCTTTATCTTGAGAGATTAGGGACTTCCCTTTCATGCTGAGAATAGTAGCACTTAGGTCTGAGGAAAGGCTTTTTTAGTGCCCTATTTTTTTGTACACCTAGGTCTCTTATAGTTGATTAGGCTCTTTCTCCTCTCTCATAGATGCAAACTATTATTTCACCGAAACACATGATCTTGGCGTCTTTTGATGCTTGGTCTCTTTATTATTACTTTGTCTATTCATTTTAATCAATCCTAGCAGGCACTTCACATAAGACTTAGGTGTTAATTCCTTATAGAATATGCATAATAAGCCTTGTGCAATGATTACAAGGAACTTTGTTATCCCTCAAGGCTCAACCAAAAAATTAATTGAATTAAGAATCCCACATTATTGGAAGACATTAGAGTAATATAGGAACCTCACAAAGTCTCTGTGTATTCTTTCCCTGCACTAATGCATTATGTATTGAGTTTACTATGCTAATTCCAAAGAGATTTAAATGCTACCTCATAAGATGTCAAGTTTTTTAAGACAAAAACAAATAATGCAACAAAGCGGGTGGAAATATCATAATAAACCACACTTCCCTTACAAAAGGCTGACTAAACAAGAAAAAAAATCTATATGTGTGTATATATATATATATATATATATATATATATATATATATATATATTAGCCTAATTACTTGAGGAATCATCTGTAACTCACCATGCCAACGTAAGTCTTCTCACCAAGAGCTGAAAGAAGTCTAGTAAACTCAACTTTTGAATCAGCTAAGGTCTGAAGAAGCTGAGCCCTGGACTTTGATGCCTGATCCACTTTCCTCTTGTAGACATCCAAACACTCATGATCTATTTGAAGCAGCATTTTATCACGTTCTTCATCACTCTCGCCAACCTCATCCCAGATTTGCTGAAATATAAGTTAATACAAAATAAGTAGCTCAATTCATAGTCATTAACTTCGATAATTGTCACCAAAACTACTTCAAATGCATTAACATTACCTGCAATTGCTGGAGTAATGAACCACAGGTGGTTTCACCAAGTAGCTGATTTCGAATATCTGTGATGGCCATCTAAATCTCTAAGGAACCTGAATAAATGACATGTCAGCAAGTGAAGCTACTGTACGAAGTCTAATAAAAAAATTGCTTGTCAAATTCACGCCATCAGCAAAACCAACAAACCCTTGTAATACTGCGTGCTCCGGAAGATTGATGAAGCACAAAATCTTCCTACAAATTGTAATAACCTGAAATCGACGGAGTGAACCAAACCGGGTCAGGTAAACCGGTTCACGTTGCCTAAATCCTATTAAGCAACCCCATTCCTTTAAGAGATGAATCGAACTTAGGGCATCACAGCGAGAGGGAGAGAAGGGGTGTGGCAAGAAATAGAAAGAGAAGAGGTCGTGAGGCAACTGGTGAGCGGGAAATCGAGGAAGTGTTAATCGACGTCGGCCTCCTATAGCTCGCGATGTGCTAGCAATGGAGACGAATGGCCATGGTTGTGCTCGAAGGCTTCCCAGTATGATAGCTTTGCTAATCAGTGACTTTGTCTACCCAAGTCGTAGGGGCAAGGAGGGGAGACAAGAAGCTCCAATGGAAACAATAATTTCCTCAAGTTCGCCATCAAGCACTATAGGGGTGGAGGCAGAGTGAAGGAAAACAATGGAAAGAAGCAAGAATACATCATCCTTTTTCCTCTTTTTGCACCATCATCTTCTTCATCAAATTTTGATTTAGGTAAACCCTAATACCAGTTTTTCTCTATGCTTTTGTAGATCCTTCTAGGTAAAAAAAAATTTAAAAAAAAAAAATTTAAAAAATTGTAGATCCTTCTAGGTGGATAAATGTTAGTTTTTTTTTTCAAATCAAACATAATTTTGAGAGGTCCTTGAGTTGAATCATGCATAAAATATATCTTTCTGATGTTTTGTGAATTTGTTTTAGCAACTAAATTGAGAGATTAATGGCATTTGATTTTAGGTTGATTTATTATTATTATTATTATTATTATTATATAAACAAATCCTATAGCTTTGATTTGTTGTGGCAAATGGTTAGGGGTATGTCTAGAATGGTAAAACCTCAAAGCATTAATAATAAACCTATTCTATGAAAATAATTAATTTATTGAATATGATTTGCTTAATTATTTTGGTTGCGAATAATTATTGTGTAATGTATTTAAGTATCTAAGTGATTTAGATTCTTTTGAATCTAGGATTATGGAGCACTACATGTTGAAGCGAGAAGGATTGACATCAAGATCGAAATGTTTGGCTATTTGTGATTTCATCTGGTAGGTAATTCTTTACTGAGTAAGAGATAAACATACCCTTCCTTTTTAGGGATTCATCCCTTGCTACTTATTGTATGTTAATAATACCTGACAGATGTGCTAATTCATTTATAATATTTTAAGTTACCATTTTAATATGATCTGATAGTTAATATCGTCATATTTATTGTTGCATAATTTTCTCAATAGTTCATATACTTTATTTTGACTATTGTGAATAACTATTGCTCATTCAAATCATGAATTATGTAATAAATATAACTGAGCTTAATGGTGTTAGAACCATTGTTAAGTATTATTATTGCAATATATATATATATATATATGTATATATATATATATATATATATATATATATATATATATATATATATATATATATATATATATATATATATATATATATATATAACACTCAATCTTATGCATTTGATGCTTATAAATGTCGGTATAAGATCCTATTGGTTATTGGCTAGCCTGGGCCGACGGACCCCAAGAGTAACGACTCTATAGGAAATCACTAGATTTCTTTGGGATTGGTGTTTATCTTTCACAGAAGGGTGTTGTAGTAAACAGACTATGAATATATGTATATATTGATACAAAGAGAAAAATAATAATGACTAATGAGTTATTGGTGGATGTATAAATATCAAATGCTTGTAAGTGAATGTATCTGCATTTGAATACAATGATTATTAGTTTGAACAAATAATTCTTTGTGAGTTTTTCTATATAAGAAGCTTTAATTAATGAAACATGTATATTTAAAAATCTCCTATCTTAAACATTAATTTTAGTTGTTGTATTTCAGTGTTTATTTTCCACTTATATTTTCTCTCTTCGCTCATATTTATGCCCCATGCCTTGCCATTTATGTTTTACTTGGTAGGGCTTTTATCTACTGAGTTTGTTCTTGCAAACTCACACCTATTATTTCAATTTTTCTAGGTTATTTGTTGGGTTGTTTCTGGAGGAATTTCTATGTTCTTGCATCAGGTTTATATATGATAAGAAATTAAGGTTAGAATTATTTAATGGATTTAATTATGAAATGGAATTTTATTTATGTTTGGTGGACATATTAGTATATGTTTGGGTTAGATGTTATGATGATTTATTGGTGGATACGAATTATTGAAGTCTTATAGTTTCATTGCTTTGAAATCATTTTATAAATTTTGCTTAGCTCGCACCCTACCATTGGGTTCTATTGATTTTCTTCCAGGCCTGGTGGCGGGGTGTGACACAAATGAGCCAGAGCTTTTCTGGTTATGGAAGCAAGTTCTTAAACTATCAGTGGAAAAAAGATAGACCGATTGATTACAGTCCATAAAAAAGATGAACAAATCAAACAAATATCATTGATATAGTCGTACATTCTAACTCTATGCTATCCTAAAATAGACAAGTAGAATGGATCCGAAAAAGCTGTCCCCACATTTTGTCTGATAATTATAATAATAATAACTATACTCCATGTGCAAATCTGAGTACAATAATAGGCCAGAGATGAAGGTCATAATGCTGGATCTCACAAAGCCTACTCACAAATGATCACAACAAACCCTAGGGCTTTAGGTTAATGGAAAACTACCACCAATTAATAACCCAAATTGACCAATTCAAAGCCGGAGTTTTCAATTCAACACCTAGTTATAACGCCCATAAATTCCTGATAGCGACCATTTTTTAACGCTGCAAGCTAGTAAATAGGTTAAAAAACAGCTGATGTACAGCAAGTTACCAAGGTCGAGCGCCAAATTTCAAAGGAAAAAAAAAAAAGGGAAATATCAAAAGCTAAACTTCACATTTCAACTCCACAACCAACAAATCTACCGCAGAAGAAAAAACTTTGAAAGAGATCCAGCAAATTCTTCAATTCAACGCCCACAAATGAATGAATTAAAGAACGCAACTTTACCATACCAAACCAAGCAATAACACCGGTAAAAACCAGAAGAAGCTCAATAACAGCGCAATCTTCCCCAAGGAAACAACAGAGAAGAGGCATTGAATAAATATCTAATATATTATAAATCCAACCTTCAAAAATCTCAAATTTACCCGAGCAAAGACCTCCTTAACCTCGAAAAAGCCAGGAAAATCGAAGCATGTTCCCGCTAGATCATAAAACCCATAGATAAAAACGAGCACCGGCATTATTAGCTGACACGACAGCCACCCCGGAGAAAACAGCCAACCTTACCTCTTCTGATCGCAAAGCCAGCGGTTTTAGAAATGCCTCTCTAAGATCTGTGGCTTCTCTGCACTTTGAGGGAAGAGAGAGAGAGAGAGAGAGTGAGATCAAGTCTGATGCTCTGCTTCTGCGACAAAGGACACAGAAATAATATGGGGATGGTTGCATAAAAGAAAGAAAGGAATTTTTTGTTTTTTTTAATATTTTGAACGCTTAAGATGCAAAATGTTTTCTTAAGTACTTTACAAACTAAATTACTTGCAACCAAAAAATGGCTTCACCCACAGGAACCGCGACTGTGAGCCACGGAAAAAGTGGACCCACTCAGCGTCTTCTCAGTTCTGCAGGAACAAGAAGCTGGGTAGAGGGACCCAGGCCCAGGAGACGCACATGGAGGTCACGTGGCAAAACAAAAAATGGGATTTCTCGAGCCTGATCTGAGGAGGTAGATTATACAAATAGAGAGAAAAAGCTTAACACTTATTTTTAACTCATTTATATTTTTTTTTTTGGATGTTGGTTAGGCGGTGGCTTTCCGAATTTCTTGTTGTCTTGATTTAGATCAACTAAAAATTATAAGATTTTATTAAAATGATTTGACTTAAATTTAATACATTATATATTATTATATTTCAAAATCTTATATAGATCATGAGAGAAAGTTCAAAAGAGACTATAATTTTTATTTGAAAAACGTCACGGAGTTTAACCTAGTTGAAATAATTTTACTAGTTTATCACCTATTATAAATGATGACATCTTTAGTGATCGGAGAAGATGTTGATATAATATAGTAGATATAAATTATATAAAGCGGATTCCATGATAGAAGTTGGGAGTGTCGGTGTATAAGAGCTAACTTCAAGAAATCATTTGTTATTTGTTTGGTTATTCTTCGTTGATGAGACTAGAGACCATGAAGTTAAGCATAAACAGTGATGTTGATATTGTAAGTTAAAGTTGATATCAACAACATGTATTCACCTTACATGCGATATTGTGCATTGACACCACTAGCAATGACAGATGATGAAGTCAATGCGATTGAGGTTGGAGAATTGTAATCATATGACTGTGGTCAAAGAACCATAGTGGATGGTTAGAGGGCGGAAGTCCAATGATGATAGTTAGTTGGCAATGATCAAATGATGATGATACTACTGTAGTGGTCTAATTGTGTTGGTTTTGTGGAGATGGTCAAACGACAATGTTTTGATGGAGATGGTTTTTGTTAGTAGTGGTATTTCTGTGATTGTCTGATAATGATAGTTAGATGATAGTGGTCTGATGGAGCTAGCTCCAAAAACCCTCAAGACTCTAAGTTTATTTGAATCTCCAGTCAAAGACCCCCCTTTATGTAGAGAGTGAGGATCTATTTATTATTTTTTCAGAGTGGTATGCTATGTAAATATAGTCAAAATATGAAAGATCCTATCACATATTTTTTCATTAGTCATGTTCTATTCTTTTGGCATTTAAGTGTCTTAATGATGTAAGAGTTAAGCAAATTTGACCTCATTGGACCATCTCACATAGAGGCTTGATTTGATTACAACCTGTGAGATTTTGACACAATTTGGCCATCTAATTAATGCCATCAAACTTTCAATTATACTTCAAGTGTTTGATCAAGACTAGTTCGGACATGAAACAGATTACTCTTTGTGTTGATGAGTTCGTCTCGCAAGACATTCAATTTGAATATAAGTTTCCTAAAATTGGGATTTAGATGGCTCAAAGTCTAATTCAAAAAGTTTTTTCAATTCAAATGTGAATCAAAATTTGTGCGCTATTAAGTGAATTTTCTGATGATGCATCAATTACCTCCTATTTTTAGACATCAAACTATACATCCTTCGAAAAAATTCATTTAGCATTTGAAAATATTCAGAGGCCAAAAATTATAATTTTAAACAATTTACAAGACACGAATACTCTTTAGGTATCAATATGAACCTCTCTTCAGAGTTATAAATAAAGAAAAAAAAAATCTTCCTATTCTTAATTTTGGCATTCCCCAAAGTTGTCGCTTCGATTGGAACAAAAATTGTGAAAGAAAACTTACTCCAAAATTTAAAATTTTTTATAAAATTAGTTATTTTTTGGGACATTTAGGCCATTTAAGACAAACTCACACACACAACGCATACACATGGACTCGAACATTGGACCTCTTAGTTGGAAGCCTAAGCTCTCAACCAATAGGCCAAGGGGAGTTGTGTTTATAAAATTAGTTATGAAGGCCCAGTTGTACATCGAAAGTACAAAATTGAGTTAAATTTTTTTTATAGAAGCTCCCATTAATATGCGAACACTAGACAACTAAGTTTACAAATCTTCTCGAAGTAGTTGAAGTACTAAACAAATGAACTTCTTAGCTACTTAATGTCTTCAAAAAAAAAAAAAAAATTCAATGGCCTACATGTTTGTTGATCTTTTGTGATTATTTGCAGTATTGAAAAAAATTTGAAATAGTTTTTTATTATTTTCTATAATAATTTTTACATAAAATATTAAATTTTTTATATAAAAATTATTTTAAAAATAAAAAAAAAACTATTCTAAAAAAAATTAGGAGTAATTTTATTTTATGATTTTGTATAAAGCAGTGCAGAGTAATAATAGGATATAACAATGACAAATATGTTACAGAGAATCTTTAGGAACGCCGTACCAAAAAACATGGTCGACTGCCTTTGAAAAATTACAAAAAAACCTCACCGAATAAGGAAGAAAAAGAACGGCTGGTTCCCAGATCGGGCATCATGTCTTCTGAAATGGCCTATGAACATCATAGGGATACATCACGGGACAGAAAATTTTGACTTCAAATGTTAAAAAAAAATAGTGAACATGATTCGAATAATATTCAAACATGTTTTTTTGAATTATGTGTTTATATTCAGGCAAATTATTCTTAAAGGTGAATATTGTATTACATTTTTTTTGTTGTATAGATGGATAAATTATTTCGTGTGGAGTCCGAACGAAAAAGAACCATTCGGATTATGAGTATACACATTGTGGCTTGAGGCGCCGCTTGTGGCTTGAGGTGGACGACCCGCGTGAGGTGGATTGCGCTGGGCTCAAAGCTTGGACTCACGTGCGGACTGCGATGGGCGAGGCGAACCGCGCTGGGTGGAGGTGAACTAAGGGACTTGATCGTGCATGCGAATATTAAGATTTGGCCTACACATGCGGATTGTGGGACTAAGACTCGCCGCTTGCATGCAGACTGCAGGACTCGACCGATGTGTGCGGACTGCAAAACTCGGACCGCCGAGGCTTGCAAGCCGGCTTGAGCTCATTTACAAATGTATATTGAAATTTACAATCCCACTTTATGAGGTCTTCTAATTTTGCATAAACTTCAGGGTATAGAGTAATTATTCAAGATTTGAAGAACACGAATAAATCTCCACTTACAAGTTACAAGCATCAGTTCCTAAAAGTTCTAATTTGATGTTTGTTGACATAATGATCTCATGCTCGAGTTTTGTTTTTAATTCATTTAAAATTAGGTAAATTTTTTAAAACAAAAAAGACTTAGAGGGTATTCAATGGAAAAAAAAAAGTAAAGATATTTTATATGAACTTTATACTATAATGAAATTTCTATGAAATTTATGAGCTAAGAGGTTGACACAATATAACACGTCTAAAATCAGGAGTAATGAATCTACTTACCGTAGCACTTTGGATGTCAAATCGAAAGATTATCAACAATCACAGCCATGGCTTATTGATCAAAAAGGTCAACCCCAACTTGATCAGAAAGCTCTGGAAGTCAACTAAGGCATAATCCGTAAATAATAATCATGCAGTGTACTAAAATCTGCTTTATAATCTTATCACTACTGACTAATTTGACCTGCAATAGTGTTTGGCTGGATAAATAAATGAATTAAACAAATATAGAGTTTGGCTGGATAATTGAACCAAGCAAAATTGATGCAATCAAGATGCTCTGTCCCTTCAATTTCTAGTCATTGGTTGTTGGGTTGCCTATTCGTGGGCCTTGCATTCTTCGATTTTTCCACTTGACAACTGCCCCTTCGGTTTGGGTTGCTTTCCCTTCGATTTCTGTGCCCATTAGTTGTTGTATTGATGCTTCATTTTCCCTTAGACTGTTGTTCCTTCGGTTCCTGTTTGCTATAACTTTTAAGGAAATTCTAGTAGTTATTTGGATGGTGCTTTAATTACCTTGCATTAAATATTTTTTTCTCATTTTTTCCCTTATAAAAGGGATTGTTTTGTGACAGTTTAAGAGAGAGTATGTGATGATTTTTGAAATGTAAAAGTGCGAGTTTATTCTAACTTGCAAGCCAGCCTCCTTTCTCATTTCCCACTATTATTTCGTCTCGGTCTTCTACCTCTTCTTCTCTATCCACAGTTCCTGCCCCATCTGTATCTTTTTTCAATTAATTAATATAAATTGTAAGATGTTATGTTCTAATATTATATACATATATTTGTTTATGTTTATAATAAGAAAGGCTTTTAATTTGCAATCCTAAATATAATTTTTTTATTGCACCAAGAATAGATATGTTATAGTAGAGAATATTTATTGCCTGTAGTTATTGCCCACCGAACCCCACCGACATGGACGTTGCAAAAGCCAATGCTTAGTCAAAAGTGAAGTTCATGAAGGCTGCATGTGGCACCCAATAACCTTTTTGCATACTAATTGTGGGAAAAAAAAAACATTTTGATATTAAATATGTTTTCTTCATAAGTGAAACTTCATATAAATTCAAATATTCTACCCACAAGTTCCAGTTTTTTCACCCTTCAAAGCAGATTTTACATAGGGTTGTTAAGCTGATTTTCACAGTCAAAACAAATTAAGTGAAAACAAACATTTATAGTTCATTCAAGCTTTAATGCTTCATACCAGTTTAACAAAACATGATAACTCTTGTGCTAACTGTACAGGAAATATGCTCCTACCAAGTTGCAGAATGAGAAGAGACATTCTTGAACTTAAACAATTTGTACATGATTGTAAAAAATTTCAATTTGTGATGATGTTGGAGTTGATGTAAGTTAAATCTGAGCAGAGGGTAATTTTTGAGCTAGTGGTCACTAATTGGGCATTTTGAAGAGTAAATCCATGGAAAACAGGTATGGAAAATCCTTTACCGAGGTAAATATTTACATAGGGCATAACAACAGTGTTCAGGAAAACCCTCATCACACCCTGCAAAAAACATGAGATGTATGAGAACTAGGTGATTTGTAAGCTTCTAATCTAAATGTTGAACAAAACTATAGATGCAGAACTAACAGAAGATTGATCTAACATTTTCATCATTGGTAATGTAGAAGGCAAAGTTCCTTAGTATCAAAAAATCAAAATAATCATCATTTAGACTTCATTTGGGACGGCTTTCAATTAGAATTTTTTACTAAAAAACTGTTTTAAGAAGCAGTAAGAAAGCAGTCCCAAACGAAGCCTTAAATTATCAGATGCTTCTAAGTTGGCTTTATGAATCTAACTATTTTGGCATACTCAAGTGCAAAGAAAGATTGATAACATGATTGATTATTAGTAGCCGACAACCGAATGATCTTTTGCTGTTATCAACAATTGATTATTGAACTGAATTTAAATACTCATGACATCAGGTATCTATCAAAAGTTCCATTTGATACATGCTTGCATTGTTATAAGTGATTCTCACATGAAGAACCGTTACTCAATAGTTTCATAATATCCAGAACATAAAATATACCTGATATAGTTTGGATGACTTGCGTTGCTAGGTTCATAAAATATGCAAATAATATAAACTATGGAGGTGTTGTGAGATATGGAAAACTGAAGTAAAAATATCTCACCTGAATCAAAATCATTCGAAAATTACCAATGTTGCTCCATTTCAATGATAGAGAGAAGTCATTTAGACGAGCTCTACTAACTAGTTTATTCCCAGATATGTTTACATCACCTGAGACAGTGAAGTCCTGTAGAAAATTCAACAAAATATTTATGACAAAGTTGAAGGATGCAAGGATCCAAAGAAACATCAAATCAGCATGAAAGGTGAAAAGTGAGGGTGGCAGCTTGAAAATATCCTTATATCCTGTAGCCTTAATCCATCAAAATAAAGAAATTTAGACATCAGAGAATTTAGTATAGCACAACGAAGTAGAATAATTAGGTACACTATATCAATAACTATGTTAGGCTATGTTTGAATTAGGTGATGTTCATGATAATGCAATGTTTACAGTTTTTTGTTATTTGTTTTTAAAAACAGGCATTTAGTGAGGAAAAGATATTTGGCAACCAGTTCAATCTTTTTGTTTTTTTGCAACAAAATGCTTAGTTTCCTGAAATTGTGAAAACACCGGTGTTTTCATATGTTTTGGAACGTCTCAAGTATTTGTTTCGATAAATTAGACAAATTGGATATTAATTACATTAATAAATATTAATAAACTAAATAGTGACTAATTACTGTTATAATTAACAACACTAATATTTTATGAATGTTAATAATTTTGATAATTAGGCACATGATAATTAAAATAAAAAACATTAATTTTTCATTAAAACAAATTAGAGATTAATTATAGCTTAAATTATTAACATTATGTCTGATAACTATTTAATAATAACAATTGGGCTATTATAATTAATTAATAAAGTTAAGCTAATTATGCATTAATTAGTTTTTAGTCAATATCGCTGAAATTTTACTAGTATTTAATTATGATAATAAAGCAATTAATAAATTAATTGGCAAAACTAATTAGTAATTAATGAATAAGTCATAATTTATTAATATATTCTTAGTATTTGCTTATTAAAAATAAGGTTAGAATTAAATATTAATGCATAATAAAAAAATAACTATTAAGGCTGATTAAGAAAATAATTAAAGTTTAATTATGGTCATTAAACTTTGTATAATATTTAATTATGATAACTTGGCATTGTATATCTAAATTATTAGATAATTAAGCATGACTATTTATTGTTCATAATTAAAAATGATTAGTAATTTTAATTAAGATCATTATGATTTAAAATAGTAATAAGTCATGACTATTTATTAATTTGAGAGTTGCTGAAGTCACCTTATAATTTTTATTTGTTCTTAGCAGGAAGTTTACCGTAAAGCCCTATTATTCTTTACCACATTGCTACTCAAGCCTTTATACCTTCTCATTATTAGGTATGCTAAGTGATTCAATACTTTTTAAACATAGATCTAGATTTTGTTTTAGTTTATTTGAAAGATAGATTATATAATTATGTGTTTAATTTCATAAGGATGATAATTTATCTAGGTTGACTATGGGTTAACATATTATGTGGACTAAGTTGAAACTACATCATTCATTTAGTTCGCTATGAATTATTCAAGAAATGAGATGAGCATCTCATCACTTATAGTAATTGATATAGTAAATCTTAGATTGATTATTTTCTTATAAAAGAAAAATTGCTTAGATTGCAAAGAATGTAAAGTTATTCCGAGTGAAAGTTTCTGTACCCAACATCATTTATTAGTTTTGAACTTTAAGATGAAGGGGCAAGAAAAAAATTAAAATATTTTATGATTAGATGGGGGCTTTTAAAGAATATTAACAATATTTTTTAGAGTAAGATACTAGATCTTTAGATTTTTTCTGTACATAAGGAAGCTAATGTTATATGGGAAAAAATAGTTAATGATATTAAGAATATTGCAAAAGATGTGCTTGTAGTATCAAAAAGAAAATCTCATAACAGTAAAAATAGTTAGTGGTGGATCAAAATGTGCAAGAAAAGATAAAAAATAAAAAAGATTTGTTATAAAAATTAAATTATATGTAAAAATTATGATAATTAAAAAATATAAAGTGGCCCGAAATGAATCTAAAAAAGTAATATGCAATGCAAAGATTTTAGTTTTTAATGATTTATATAATATATTACATACTAAGGAGGGCAAAAGATATATGTATAAGATAGGCAAACAAAGATAATAGTAAGAATTTAGTTTAAGTGATGCGTATTAAGGATGAAGATCAAAAAGTGTTTTTATTAGAAGAGAATATTCAACAAAGGCGGATGCGATATTTTTCTAAATTTTCAATAAAGATTATGAGAATGCGATTAACTTTAGTGACCTTAGCACCTTAAATGAAAATAATTTTTTTTTTATTTGTGCATTAGTAAAACCGAAATTAGAAAGGCTTTAAAGAAAATGAAGCGTGGAAAAGCTGTTGTGCATGATGATATTTCACTAAAGGTGTGGAAATGCTTAAGAGATAAAAGAATTTTTGGGCTTACTAAACTTTTTAATATTATTTTGAAGGCTAAAAAGATGCCATATTGAGTAGAGAATGAGTGTATTGATTTATATTTTTAAGAATAAATATGTTGCACAAGATTGTACAAATTATAGACGAATTAAGTTAATGTGTCATAGTTTAAAACTATAGGAGAGAGTTATGGAGCATAGGTTGCGGCGTGATGCTAATGTTTCTCAAAATCAATTTGTATTCACACCGGGTAGGTCTACTATGAAAGCTATACATTTATTGAGAGGTTTGATGGAAAAGTATAAAGATAATAAGGAGGATCAACATATGATACTTATTGATTTAGAGAAAGCATACGATAAAGTTCCAAGAGAAGTAACATGAAGAATTCTAGAAAAGAAAGGGTTAATAATGCTTATATTCAAGTCATTAAGGATATTTATACAAGAGTTGTTATTTGTGTTCAAACACAAGGTGGTTTGACCAAGTATTTTCCTATTTCAGTTGAATTACATCAATAATCAGCCTTAAGCCCATATCTTTTTGCTTAGTCATGGATGTTCTCACTAGACATTTGCAAGAGGTTGTGCCTTGCTTATACTTTGTTGTTGATGATATTCTTCTTGTTAGTAAGACTAGAGAGGGAGTTGAAAGTAAACTTGAATTATGGAGATCAACCTTAGAGTCTAAAGACTTTCTTTTAAGTAGATTTAAAATTGAATATATGGAGTGTAATTTTAGTAATAATAGATATAGTGGGGGGATTGTGAGTTTGGATGATCAAATCATTAATAAGAGTACACGTTTTCGATATATTGGGTCTATTGTTCAGAGTGATGCTAAAATAGATAGATATATATTATTGGTAGAATTCAAGTTGGATGGTTGAAGTGGAGGAATGCATCGGATTTGTTGTGTGATAAAAAAAACCCCATTAAACTTAAGAGAAAATTCTATAAAATGGTGATTAGACCTGCAATGTTTTATGGTGCAGAATGTTGGCCATTAAAAGAGAAGCATAATATTAAGTGTTGCAGAGATGAGGATGCTTAGGTGGATGAGTGGTTATACTCTTAGAGATAGATACGAAATGAAAATATATGTGAAAAGATTGGAATAGCTCTAGTGGGAGATAAGATTAGAGAGAGTCACCTTAGATGGTTTGGTCACATAAAATGAAGGCATTCCAAAGACCCGATTAGGAAAGTAGATGTATTAGATTTGACTTATGTTAAGAAAGATAGAGATAGACCTATAAAGCTTGGTTAGAAAATATTAGAAATGACATTTTTTATTAAATTTAAATGAGAATTTAACTCTTAACAAGACACAATGAAAAAAAAAGGATTCATATAACCGACCCCACTTGCTTAATGTTGATGTTGTAGGGACATTTGGGTTGATATTCCTTCGGTGTTGTTCCGTTGAATCTAAATTGAGTTTTGAACTTCTACTACATGCATGAGGCAAGTATTTTTATTTTTTAAGGATAAATGTACCTTTCTTAATCAGGAATGTTGTCTTTGATACTCGTGGCTAGTTTTTTAGATACTTGGTTGATTGTCAATCAACCTTTCACATCATACATGTCTTAAACATTTTGGTAATTTTCTTTTAAAATTCATATTGAAATGTCATATAATGTGTAGATAGCTTTATTATGATTAGTTGCTGCATAAATTCTTTAATTTAAATGATCCATAAATAACATAATTTATTTCTCATGCATACCATTAGTTGAAATAAAATAGGTTGTATTCATGTAAATCATATCATCTTAATAAAGAAAATGGCCAAAATGGTCCATTGACTCTTTATGAAAGATCAAAAGGGTCTCAACTATATTAAATGATCATTTTGATTACTCAATATTTTAAAGATGAACAAAAATAGTCTCATCATGGGACTATTTGGTTCCTTTTTAAGAAATTGAAAGACAAAATGGTCCTTTAATATAGTTGGGGACTATTTTTGTCATTTTCCCTATCTTAATATGTAACAAGTTTTGATCATAATGATTATAGAGCATTGTAATAATGCTTATTCGGTGTGTGCGTACATTTATATATAGTGTGCATGTATGTTATATAAATGTAATGTCAATAGAACACCTTGTAATGTGATTGGCTAGTCGGCCGATAGGTCCACAGAGTGACGACTATTTTAAGAGTTGGACTCTATTAGGTGGACAAAAACCTTCTTTATGTTCAGGATATCTTGGCAAATCAACTATATGAATAGCTGATGTAATTGCACATGAAAATACATTGATTATTAATCTTTCATATGAATGCTGTTAGACCGGTCCACTGGACCGGTCCAGCCGGTCCGCACGGGACCCGCAGAGGCGCGAACAGGCGGGATCTCTGCCTCTTGCGAAGATCGGGCGGGCCGACAGCTCAAACAGAGCGTTTTAGGAAGGATTTTTTGGGGGTTTCAGAGAGAAATTTGAATGTAGGGATTGTTTAGGGAATTCCTTTTGATTTGTATGCATTAAGTAGTTGATTTTTCTAGGGTTTGGGGCATCTTGAATTTGGCAGAAATTTGAGATATCTTAGATTTAGGTTTTCTTTGGGCTCTAGCGGCGTCTAGAGATTTGGGAGAGATCGATCCTCCTCTCGAATTGAGGATCAATTGTATCTTTGCTGTTTTCTTCTTCTTCTAGTGAAATACAAGCTTTTCTGTGACTTTTCTCTCAGTTTTTCCGCGATTTCTCACTGTTTTCTTGAGAAAAACTGTTGTCCACTGCTGTAAACAGCAGTTTTCTGCTTGTTATAATTCAGTTTTTGCTAGGAACTACTTGAAACCAAGTATTTCCTATGAAATTGGTATCATAGCGTCGTTTTTGGGACCTTAGGCGGCTGAAATCCTTATCTTTCAGCGAGCTTTTGGCTTCCGAAAGTGATATTTTTGGGATCCGTTGGGAAGAAAGATGGCCGGAAAGAAGCTTGACGTCTTGGAAGGCGAAGTCGGCCAATTGAAAGCCGATTTGGAGGAAAGATTCTGCAAATTTCAAAATCAAATCACCTCTAACAATGAAAGGTTGGAGGGGAAGTTCACCGCGATGGAGGAAATGATGAAGAAACTACTTGAAATGAAGACCAATCCGACGGCATCGGAAGTAAGGGAGACTACCGACGGCCAGGGCTTGGGAGGAAATCCGAACCCATTGAGGGGAGGAGAAATTCGGAGGTGGAGATCCTAGAAGAGGAAAACGACATGCCCCCTCTAGAACTGCTTTCTAGAGAGGAGATGAGAAGGGGATACGACCAACGGGAGGCTGATTTGGTCGGAAGGAGGGAAGAATTCAATCGCCGAGGTGCTGAAATTGACAGAATCCAGCGTCGAGGTGCTGAATTTGAAGGGGGAAGGGAAGAAATTCATCGTCGAGGTGCTGAATTCGAAAGGATTCAGCGTCTAGGGGCTGTTTTTGAAGGAAGAAGGGAGGAACGTCATCGTCGAGGTGCTGAATTTGAAGGAATTCAGCGTCGAGGTGATGATTTCGAAGGAAGAAGAGGTTAGTATGAAGAGGGATTCGAATATAATCGTCGGAGGGATGATCGGGACACTTGGGGGACTCTTTCCCTTCGAGGAATGGGAGGTTATGAAGGGTACCGGGGAAACGGAGGAGACCTACGGGTGAGGAAGCTAAAATGCCCGTCTTTGAGGGTGAAGACGGCCATGGCTGGATCTACAAAGTGGATCGTTACTTTGCTGTCAACGGGTTGATAGAGGATGAAAAATTGACAGCGGCGGGTCTGTGTCTGGAAGGGAAAGCTTTGGCATGGTATCAGTGGCGTGACAGGAGGGAGCCCATTCGGAGCTGGAGAGAGTTCAAGGATTGCTTATTAGAGCGTTTCCGAACCGACTGGGGAGGAGACTTCTATGTGCAATTCTTTGCCTTGACTCAAGAAGGGACTGTGACAGATTATCGGGATCGGTTTGAGTACTTGGCTAGCAGATTGGATCACATTTCAGAGTCAGCCTTAGAAGGGAACTTCATGAAGGGGCTGAAACCAGAGATCCGAACAGCAGTCAGGGTACTCGAGCCGAGGAACCTGGGAAAGGCTATGGAGCTGGCGCAGTTGGTAGAAGATCAGAAGAAAATAGAAAGAGGGGCTCGAGGAAACTGCTCAGGAGGCTCTTACAGGATGACGACTACTCTTCTAGCGCCCAAGGGGACTGCATCAGGCAACAGTAATGAGACCACCCGGGAGAAGCCAGTAGGAGGAGGGAGTGGGAAAAATTTCAAGAGGCTGACAGAGAAGGAGATGCAGGATAAGAGGACAAAGGGGTTGTGCTTCAGATGTGATGAGAAGTACATGCCAGGGCATAGGTGCAAGGACCGAACTCTTTAGGTTCTCCTTGTCTGTGAAGACGAGGAAGACGAGGAGGGAGGTGGGAGCATATCTGGAGAGGAGGAAAAGTTGCACCTGGATGTGGCAGAAGTATCTCTGAACTCTGTAGTGGGGTTCACTCCGAGTCACACTATGAAAGTGAAAGGAGAGATAGCTGACCGTGAAGTGGTGGTGCTAATTGATAGTGGAGCTACCCACAATTTCATTTCCACTCAGGTCGTCAACCAACTGGGAGTGAAATTGGTGGACACCGGTTGTTATGGGGTGATGAGTGGGTACTGGGAAGGTGGAGAAAGGCCAAGGAATTTGTAAAGGAGTGGTGTTGACCATCCAGGGGATTCAAGTAAGGGAGGACTTTCTCCCACTAGAGTTAGGAAGCACTGATGTCATCCTAGGGATGAAGTGGTTGCAAACCTTAGGCGAAACCAAGGACAATTGGGGAGCACTCACGATGGAATTAATGGTGGATGGGAGAAGGGTAGTCATAAGGGAAGATGCAGGGCTATCCAAAGCCATCACAACACTTAAAGACCATGGTTAGAGACGTACAAGAGGTGGGAGAAGATTATCTAGTGGGACTACACAGATTGGATGCAATCAGATTGGAAGAGGGAGGGGATGTTTTCCTGTCCGTGCAGCCCTTAATTCAGCAATACAGTAAGGACTTTCAGTCACCTCAAGGATGGTCACCTCCACCGGAACACGAGCATATCTCCACCTTGAGGACAAGGTGGATTTTCGGGAGGGGAGTATTGTTAGACCGGTCCACTTGACCGATCCAGCCGGTCCGCACGGGACCGGCAGAGGCGCGAACAGGCGGGATCTCTGCCTCCTGCGGAGATCGAGCGGGCCGACAACTCAAACGGAGCATTTTAGGAAGGATTTTTGGGGGGTTTCAGAGAGAAATTTGAATTTAGGGACTGTTTAGGGAATTCCTTTTGATTTGTATGCATTAAGTAGTTGATTTTTCTAGGGTTTGGGGCATCTTGAATTTGGCAGAAATTTGAGATCTCTTAGATTTAGGTTTTCTTTGGGCTCTAGCGGCGTCTAGAGATTTGGGAGAGATCGATCCTCCTCTCGAATTGAGGATCAATTGTATTTTTGTTGTTTTCTTCTTCTTCTAGTGAAATACAAGCTTTTATGTGACTTTTCTCTCAGTTTGCCGTGATTTCTCACTGTTTTCTTGAGAAAAACTGCTGTCCACTGCTGTAAACAGCAGTTTTCTGCTTGTTCTACTTCAATTTTTGCTATGAACTACTTGAAACCAAGTGTTTCCTATCAAATGCACATCAACATCACCATACTGCCAATCATTAATCATTCATGATATAAGATACTATTTTAACCTGAAACTACAATGACATTGGGTAGAATGATATTCCATTATAAATTATGCTTCTTTTATTACTCATATTACTTGTCATGTTTCTTGTTGTTCATGCTTTGATGAATATAAATTATATATTAAGTTTATGTGACTGCCTCATTTGTACTTAGCTTTTCTCTTAGCATTTCCCTTAGAGTTGATTAGTGGACTGTCATCATGAGAGCAGATCTTTCAGCAATAGTTAATATGGATTCAATACTTATGCTTCAGTTACAATACTTGTTAAGAATTACATTGGTTTTGAGTTATTACGAATGTAGTTGATTTCTCTCCTTTCCTATCCATTTGTTGAGGGTACTTGTTTTCTTTGATGAAATTCTATTAAAGATTTTGTTAATGCAATAAAATTTCATTTCTTATATTTATGATTATAATTTCTTTTTACATATATTTATATGTGAATCTTTCATCTTAAATACAAAATTGTTTTATTTGGTCTACTCTTGAGACTTATCTCATTATTTGGGAGTAGATCTCTTCATCCTGTTCTATGTTGTTGGATTATACCACCTTTTGGACCCAACTTACGTTAGGAACACCTTTTCTTTATACATACACAGATGTATAATTCTGTGTATGTACAATTTTGTGTTTATCTGTGCTTTGTATATACTTAAAGCTATACAAAATTCACCTAAAAGCTCCAAAACAAATGTGTTGATTGCATTTGCAAGCACAACAATGACTCATTTTTGTTGAGCCATCCAACCTTTTATCAAGAAAAACAAGCAAAGAATGATAAGATAATTATCAAGCTTCTCCAATGATAATTACAGAGTTGGTGTGTTTACTATTTGAATTTAACTAATAGATCAAACTGAACGAGCAACTACATTAGATCCCGCAGGGCTGAAACAATAAACAATTTCTATACAACTTTCTAACTAAGTGAATAATCCACATCAGAAACAACCAAACAGTCGTACCTACTAGATTTCCCCATTTCCAACAAAGACGCCCTTGGGATAGAAACTAGTAAATGGAATAAATATCAAAATAAAGCAACTGGATTGGGTCAGTTAGTATAACTAAATGACCAAATCAATTTATTTCAGAATTAAACAAAATGTAGAGCCACGCTAATGCTATAACTGTAACTACATCCATTGTAAACAACAGTCCCTAGAAAACGAAATAATTGATCATTCAAAATTAAAGAATTCCCCAAGCTTTTTTTCATCTCGTGATACCGACTCTAAATGTTTAGGTGATAAATAACGTTACTGAGTGCCACAAGAATGAGAGAGAAAAACATAAAGGGGAAAAATGCATAAGAAATAACTGAATAGTTGCTTGCAAGAAGCATACCACAGATATGCATGCCACTGGAATTGTCTTGTTACTATCTAAGACTTCAATTGTAATGTCCGAGAAAATGGTAGCAACAAAACCTTTTTGTGTAACCTCTACCACCGGAGCAGAGGATAAAGAAATATTCAACTGCATTTCATCATTGGGGTACCTTCTGTACAATTGAGGAATAATAAACTTCCAGTTGGCAGTATTTAAAAAAGATTGATCAGGAACCTTGTCAACCATCCAATGAAACAATCCTTCCTGAAACAATGGACCAACAAAATTAATACAAATTAGTACAGATAGAAAATAGTAAAAGAACAAGTGTACTTTCTCTTCTAGGTTTTTGTACATTTTATTCGATTTGACAAACTTTTATGTCCTCAGGTTACCAAATTAGAAGCAAGAATCTAGAAGATTAAACTAGTCATGCCAAAGCATGTGCCAACTCGTCAACTACTAGCCTTACAGGGCACAAAATGACATTAAGATGCCCAAACGTCATTTTTAACAAGCAACAAGTCCAATTTGGGAAGTCTTCTTAATAGATGGCAATAGGGGCATAAATGAGTCAAGTTTAAGTCATAGCTAAATCAAGTTAAGATTGTTTATTTTATGTTAGACTCGAACTCAAGTTTAAGCCCAACTTGAGCTCATATATTGAGCTCAAACTAAACTCCAGTTATGAATGTTTGACTCGAACACGACTTATATGCTCCATCTCAACTAGAACGCTCAAGCTTGACTCAATTTTGAGATCGACGGCATAAGATGACTTTAAAATATTCAGAATTTTTAGTCTAAACTTTTAACATACAATTAAACGTTTGTTGATAATTTGCAACAAATAATTTAGCTATTTGCATATTGTATTAGCTTATAAATTATATTTGAAATGAAATTGTTGATGCTACAGGATAACTAAACAAAAGAGCTCAATTTGGCATGACAACTAACATTGAGTGAAAATTTAAAAATTTTGAATAGAAAAATAAATTGTGACTATGGAATGAAGGCATGAAATGTGTGATGGCGTGAAGAAGATTGGAGTTCTGAGTGATGAAATAAAGGAATGAAGGTAGAACTTTGGTGTCTAAAGGTATAAAAAAAGAGGAGTTGGTTTGGGGAGAGGGGCAAGCATTAGGGCAATACATGGAAGTTGGTTCCAGCCATGACTACTTTTCAGCTTTCTCATTTAGGAATAAAAAATTAGGTGTGAATCAAGAATTTGAAAATTGAAATTCAAGACAAACTTATTGTTAGTTTTGTGTGAAATCTAATTGTGTTGATCAATCAGGTTGTACTGCTGCCTTTGTGGGCTCCGAAAATTCGGCCCCGACCTCCTCGCCGCGCGATTTCTTTTTATTCGGCGAGGGAGTTTTAACAGAATTAAGTTCCGGGGTAAATTTTGGAAGGCAGATGGGTTTGTAGATAAGACACTACCCAGAGATTTCATCCTCATTTTGTGAGGACTTTATGAACTGAGTTCTGGTTTCCTATAGGCGCAAGCCCCTATAGTTAATTACCCCTCCCGATCACGAGAGAGAACTTTCGATTAAGGCTAGTCGTCAATCAGATACATAGAGAATACGTGGTATCTGGCATATAGTAGCAGCAAGGGTTTGAAATTTGAGAACTGGATTTGGATTTGTGAATTTGGGAAGTTTGGATATTTGGAAAGATTTAATATTTAAAATAGAAATTTCACCATCTCTCACTTAAAGCGGATGGTGGGGGAATGGATGATGGACCCAATCAAGATCCCATGGTTCCGTCGTCCCGGGCCATCATGGTCCCTGATCTACTTAGTCAGAGGAGGTAGTCGACCCAACCTGACAGAAGGATCCTTGTCGGCAGCCATGGGTTGCTTCATCCAAGGGTACCTTGTAGACCTGGGGTGAATATTTATCTAAGGGGACAAATTTGAATCCACCTTAGCTAACAGAGGGCTTTGTGCCCTATCAATTATATCCTATTGATTCATATCTCAAGGATTTAACGCCACTAAGGAGCGTATTGGCTCTGGCCATAACCGCTATCTGTGGTGCCATTTGGCGGCAAACCCACTCGATTCAGAGGGCCCCGGTTCATAATCGTTTACCTGCAGTGCCATTTGGAGGCGAAATTGCCAGTTAGAGGACACGTATCACGTCCTTACTGGCAAGAGATTATTTGAGAATGGATCCTAGTGATATTTTCGACTAGGCATTTGGCTCTTTGTGAGCTGAAATAGACTTTAATTTGTTCGCCCCGTCAAACTATTGCGGAGGGTGGATGGATTTTGCTTTAAGTAGTTGGATAGTTGATTTCAAATTTTAAATATTTGGAATTGGAATTTTGAGATTTTCTGGAGTTTTGGATTTTTATGGGTATTTTGGGTGGAGCTTTGGAATATTTGAGATAGACTTTGGATATTTTGGAGACATTAGAAAATGTTTGGGAACCCCTCCGGTTGAGATCTGCATTCAACACGGCCATCATCGGGGTGTTCTTGGGGTCATTTCCATTTGATTGAACCTTGTCGACCCTATCAACTTACCGATAGGGGATCGGGTTTCTCGTAGGCTTTATGCCTTTGATATTGAATTCTCATTGTTATAGGCCCTGAAGGCCTAATATGAATGTATTAAGACAAATATAACGGTCGCCACAACCGTATATTTATTTTTTGGTTCGAACCCTGTCGACTTCTATTGACCCGTATAGAAGGCTCGGTTTCGAATTCAAATTCACTTGTCAACCCGCGCAGCATCCCTATACGTCACGTGTGTACCAATAACACGCTCGTCAGGGCCCATGCGGGTGATTTTTATATACCCCTTTAGTGTACCTATGTGTATACAATTTATAGTGTACGTGCATGGGTATTTAAAAATATTTGTAGACGCCTTCTGTCTGCTTGTACAGAGGTTGCAAATCCGGTGACGTGCGTCTTGATGTTGACTCCCCCCTTCTCGTTCACCGGGGGAGATTTTCTGGATTTTGGAGTCAAAGACTGCTGATTTGGAAAGAACTCATTTTAGGCTCTTCAGCGTAGTGGACTTGGTATTTCCGGTGTTTGTGGGCACCCGAACTGTTCTCTTCTTAATTATAGAACCAAAAAGAGACTTTGGAACACCAGGAAGTTTGGTTCTAATTTGTTCAAACATTTCCTCCCTTCAGCGAGGGGGTGTCCTTTTACGTACATAGAGTTGCCCTTGTACTCAACGCACTTGTAGATCTTAATTACAGTCGTTGTAGGTAATATTCGCACTTGTGTCTACAGTGATTAATTGTACTTACAATACACCCACTGTTGTTATCCACAAGTATCCATTTGCAGGGGACCGCTGCATCTACTACGACCTCCTGAAAATGTTTGTAGAAGATCCATTATTTCTGCATCATATCCACCCTTTCACCAATCTCGGGTGGTCGTTCTGATGTATTTGCACTAGCTTGTAGGGATAGATACTTGATTGCTACATATGGGTAGCGCTCGTACACTTTACAACTGTCTGGCTTGCAAGCGTAATACATTGATTTTGTAAGGATTGTCGTAAGAGTTCGTTGCATTGTGTATGACGAATGTTGAATGAACTCCACTCGTCATTGGTTCCTTCATACATTTCGACCCTTATTGCTTGTAGGATTTAGTAGATTTAGCTGCATCTTGATTGTATGTTCGTAGCAGATGTTCATGACTGCTTTCATGTTGATGAGCCGTAGTATCACAAATCTTTTAATTTCTCAATTAGAGGAAGAAAAGTGATGCTTGAATAACTAGGGATCCTTCATTTTGATTGTTCAAGCCTCTGGTGGTCTGACCTTAGTTCAAGTCATTTACCATTTGCATCCGGGTCCGGTTCAACGTCATTTACTCAAGCTTGTTTTGAGTTGATTTCACATTCAAGACATGGTTCATTGAGCTTCGAACTCTAGTAATCTTGAAAATCTAATGTCTTGTTACTTGGGTTAGAGTTTAAATTAGGTCTTTTACTTGCATTTGTCCAAACTTTGAGTCCAAGCATAGTTTGGACTTAAAATGAGCCGCTTCCACCTGTCCGAGTTCCCTGTAGTTACATTGAGTTCACTCGGATTTGAGTCAAATGGCTACAAGTTTAAGTGCACAAGTTCTTGTTGTCCACATCATATTGCATGTTCGTATTGATTCAGGGTCTTCTGGAGTCTTTTGAGTTCAATTGCATATGATTTCAATTTGGTTTATTTAGTTTTGTTCAATAGTCTCCAATTCTGGCTCAAGTTCAAGTGCATACTCAAACTTTAATTCAATTTGAGTTCAAGTTTGAGTTTATTTTACTTGAATTTGATATTTATTAATTATTTTTTTGAGTTTTTGTTTAGGTCCCCTGCTCGTGTTCAGTCAAGTTCAAAAATCTACTTGATGTATAAATCAAGTTTAAATTTAAGTTCAAGTGCATTTAGTTCATTTGATTTGAGTTCTGAGCGTAGTTCCAAGTCCTTGGTTGTTCAAATGGGTCCAAATATTTGTTCTCTTTGAGTTAAAACAGGTCTGAGTTCGATCGTACATTTACCCGAAATTTCGGCAGCCTCCCGGTGTCTCTCCCGTTTAGGGGAAAATCCGGGAGACTGGGCCATCCCACCACGCTACTCGAGCGTGTATGGTAGGTGTCGGGGGACACCGGGCCGTATATTTTTTTATCCCACCACGCTACTCGAGCGTGTATGAGGTCTTCAACAGTATCCGTAGGCGAGCACAGGTAGATCTCCCCACCAAGCTACAAGAGCGTGTATAGGGCATTCCCACCTCGTTGTATGCGTCGCACCGGGCTCTCTCCTACCGTGCTACGAGAGCGCGTATAGGTGGTTCGCCGGTCCGCAGCAAACACCGAAATGGGAATATGAGTTTTAGGTGATTACCCGCCTCGTTGTAGACGTCGCACCGGGTTTCCTCCTACCGTGCTACGAGAGCGCGTATAGGTGGTTCACCGGTCCGCCGCAAACGACGAGAACGAGAATCTGAGTCTTAGAGATTATACCTTCGAGGTCGGCGACGGAGGCTTGAGCCAAGAGAGAAGCGTTCTCTCTTATTTTTTATAATTAATTATGATCAACTATAACTAATTATGATTAATCATAATTAATTATAATTATTCCTAATTAATTAATATTAATTACAATTTATTATAATTAATTAAAGCAATTAATTATAAATAACCTTAATTAATTATAAATAATTAATTTTTTTAAATAATAATTAATCATAATTATTTAATATTAACTTCAATTAAGATCAATCATAATTAATTAACATTAATTATGATTAATTACTTAAAACTAATCATAATTAGTAATAATAATTATAATTAACATGATAATTAAAGTTAATTAAAATTAATTAATCAAAATAATTTTTTAATTAAAATTAATTACTTAATATTAACGATAATTAATAATAATAATTAAAATTAATTAACAATAATTAAAAATTAATGCTAATTAATTTTAATTAGAATTATTTGACTTCCTCCCCCTTCCTCTATCCATGGTTCGGCAGATTTACTGGATTTGGCCGAAGAAGCAAATGGAAGGGAGAAAATTACCTTCACAGTGAGCTCCCACTGTTGCTTCTTCCGATCAAAATGGCGTGACTTCCAATCCCAAGGGAAAGTCGGAGACGGAGCCAAGCCAAGCGGCAATGGAGAGGTAGGTCGGTTTCTCCTCCCTCTCCCTCTCTCTTTCTCTTTCTCTGAGATCGGGATCAGTCCCGACGAGAAGAGGCGAGCTCGCCTGGGTGAGGTCGGACTGGATGAGGGTCGCGGGAGCTGCGGTCGGGTGAGAGGATCGGAGACTGGGATGGGATTCCGGCGTCGGTTCTAGCGGCCGATGGGATTTGGTCGGAAATCGGTCGTGGAGGTGCAGTCGTGGCTTTCGGGAAGATCGTGTGGGAGGAACCGGGAGAAGACATCGAAGCAGAGGAAGAGTCGAAGAAGAGAAATCGTGTGGGGAGATCTGGAGGGAGAGCAGCGACGGGAGCTCTTTAGACTGGAATAGCCCGAAGGCTTTGTTTGCTCGGGTATTTAACGACGCTGAGGGAGGCTTGATCGAGGCGAGCGTGGGTGAAGCGACTGCATTCGGTGCCGTTGTAGGGATTTGAGCGGGATTCGATGCAGGAAATCGGGATGGGCTCTCACAGGTAATGATTTTTTTTTTTTTTTTTTTTTTTTTTTTTTGCTTCCTCTTGGCTGTAGAGTGTAGGTCAACAACCTTGGACCTCAATTCCCATCGGTGGAACTTGCCAAGGGATTGCTGAGGGTCCTCCCCCTATGGTGCTGCATGATAGACTGGAGATAGATAGTTGAGTGCCGCGGCGCTCCAAACTTGGCGGTATGGCATTGCGAGGCAGGCTGGGCAGTTTTCTTTCTTATTTTCAACTCAAGTCGATTCCCTTGGTGGTTCAATTGGGTATCTCTTTGTTAATTCTAGTAATATAATAGTGCAAGAGTGAAGAGGGATAGAGACAGTGAGAGAGAAGAAATATGTGTACTTTCTCTCCTAATTTTCATATTAGATTTGTTGGTGTTGTGTGACTCCGTAATTTTTTTTGGGTTTCTATTTTTTCCATGTTAAATCCTAATGTTCTTTTTTCCACTGTATTTTCTATATCTTTTTTGTGTTCGATGTATGTTTTACTTCCCCAACAACTGGAATGAGAGTCATGTTCTTTAGTTCAACAACAACAACAACAACATCAAGCCTTTATCCCACTACGTGGGGTCGGCTACATGAATCCTTTTTCTCCATTGTGTCCTATTAAAAGTCAAATTCTCGTTTAAATCTAATAAAGAAAGGTCATTCCTAATATTTTCTAACCAAGTCTTTTTAGGTCTACCCCTACCTTTCTTAACATAAGTCAAATCTAATACCTCTACTCTCCTAACCGGGTCATCGGAAGGCCGCCGTTTAATGTGACCAAACCATCTAAGGCGACTCTCTCTAATCTTATCTTCTACTGGAGCTACTCCAACTTTTTCACGTATATGCTCATTTCGTATCCTATCTCTAAGGGTAAAGCCACTCATCCACCTGAGCATCCTCATCTCTGCCACACTTAACTTAGTATTATGCTTCTCTTTTAATGGCCAACATTCAGCACCATAAAGCATTGCAGGCCTCACTACCATCTTATAGAATTTTCCCTTAAGTTTGAGGGGTACATTTCTATCACATAACAAGCCCGATGCATTCCTCCACTTCAACCATCCAACTTGAATTCTGCTGATAATATCCCCATCTATTTCACCATCACTCTGAACAATAGATCCAAGATATCTAAAACGTGTACTCTTATTAATGACTTGATCGCCCAAAGTCACAATCCCCTCACTAGGTCTATTACTACTAAAATTACACTCCATATATTCCGTTTTAGATCTACTCAAGCGAAAACCTTTAGACTCTAAGGTTGACCTCCATAATTCAAGTTTACCTTCAACTCCCTCTCTAGTCTTATCAACAAGAAGAATATCATCAGCAAAAAGCATACACCAAGGTATATCCTCTTGCAAATGTCTAGTGAGAACATCCATGACTAAAGCAAAAAGATATGGGCTTAAGGCTGATCCTTGATGTAACCCAACCGAAATAGGGAAATACTTAGTCAATCCACCTTGTGTTTGAACACAAGTAATAGCTCCTGCATACATCATGTTCTTTAGTTCGAATGACAATAATGGCTGACAAAATAAGATATGAGATTGAGAAATTCAACGGTTCGAACTTTGCAATATGGAAGATGCAAATTGAAGATTTGCTAAACCATAAGAAGTTGATTTGCTGCTGGATGTAATCACCAAGAAGCCATATTCAATGACTATGGAAGAGTGGAAGGTTTCTTGACTGAACAACTCTAGGTTTGATTTGACTTTCAAGTTCCTCATATGTTGCCTTCAATATTATAAATGAGAAGACTACCATCAATCTCATGACTGCACTGACTAAGATATATGAGAAGTCGTTGGCCTCACACAAAGTATTCTTGATGAAGAAATTATTCAATATGAATATATTAGACAACCCTTCAATGGAAGAGCACCTGAATAATCTAAACAATGTGATGAGTCAGTTGTGTTTAGTTGACATAAAGTTAGATGATGAGATGAGAGCATTGTTACTATTATCTTCATAGCCAGATAACTGGGATAGGTTGGTTTCTGCTGTGAGTAACTTTTCAGGAAGTTTAAAGTTAAACTTTGAGGATATTGTGAGGTTAGTGCTTAATGAAGAAGTTCACAGGAAGGCGAATGGTGAATATTCAAATTCTACTCTAAATTTAAAAGCCAGAGGAAGGGGGTTTAAATAGAAATTCAAGTAGAGAAAGGTCTAAATTAAGGAGAGGAAAAACTATTTCAGGTAGAGTGAAAGTTTGTGTGTTGGAACTGTAGAAACAATGATCACTTGAAAAAAATGTACTGCTCTAAAGAAGGCTAATGGTGGAGGTCAAGACAAAAATCACTCTACGAATTAGCTTGCAAACTCAAGCCATGTGACATCATTCACATGAGATTCAAGGAAGGTGACAAAATAGGCTATAGTTATAGCTTATGGTAGATTAGAGACACCCTGTATGTTATCAACAAAAGATCAATTCTATTGGAGTAGCTGATTCAGATGTTGATAGAGGACTTTAGCATCGCTATTATGGGTGTACTTAAAATATAAGTCGAATGTTTTTTATGTTTTCAAGAAGTGAAAAGCCACAGGTGAGAATGTGACAAGTTTAAAACAAGTGTCTCAGATCAGATTATGGTAGCGAATATTGTGACAAGAAGTTCAAGAAGTATTGTACTTTGAATGGGGTCAAGCATGAATTCATTATTCCAAGAACACCATAGCAGAATGGTGTTATGCAATGCATGAATAGAACTATCACTGAGCATGTTAGGAGCATGAGATTGCATACAAGTCTAACCAAATGATTCTGGGCAGAGATAGTGAATACCTTTGTTTATTTGATCAATCGTGGTTCTTCATTTCCTCTAAATGAGTTACCTGAGGAAACCTGGATTGGCAAGGAGGTAAATTTATATCACCTCTAAGTTTTTAGTTGTTCATCCTATGTTCATGTTAATGCAGGATCTAGGAGTAAACTTGATCTAAAATCTATCAAGTGTACATGCATTGAATATAGCTCAGATGAATTTGGCTATAAATTATAGGATTATCAAAATCATAAATTCATCAGGAGCAGAGATGTTACATTCAATGAAAATGAAATGTACAATGATAGAAATGAGACTCCTAGAAATTCTTTCAAATATATTGAGATAGATGATGATGATGATGATAATGATGATCAATAATACAAAGACAAAAGGCATGCTCAAGCTGATGAAGCATAAAGAGTTCCTTAAATACTTGTTATTGAAATTAGCAGATCCTTATATTATCTATTGTTGATAAATGATGAACCAGAGTGTTATAATAAAGCCATACAAATTGATGACTCAAAGAAGTAGGAGCCAGTCATGAATGATGAGATACATTCACTTGAATTGAATTAGACAAGAAATCACTACAAAATAAGTGAATTTATAGAGTGAAAGATGAACCATATGGTAGCAAATGCTATAAGGCCAAGCTTGAAGTAAGGGTTTTCAACAAAGGGAAGGAGTGAATTATATTGAAAATTTTTTCTCCAGTGGTGAAGATGACTACAGTCAGAGTTATGCTAAGCATTATAGCAGTGAAAGATTTATATCTAGAGCAGATGAATGTAAAGACAATATTTCTTCATGGTGACATTGAAGCAGAGTTGTATGGTACAATTTCAGGGATATGTGGTCACATGTAAAGAAGATATTGTGTGTAGGCTAAAAAAGAACATATATGGGCTGAAGCAAGCACCACGACAGTGATCTAGGAGATTTGATATGTTTATGTCAGATAATGGATACACAAAGTGCTAGAAAAATCACTGTAATTTTTTCAAATATTTTAATAATTGTTATATCATTTTGGTTTCATACGTGGATGACATGCTAATTATAGTAACAGATATGGAGAAGATAAGATGCCTTAAGGAGTAATTATTAAAGGAGATAGAAGTGTAGGTATATTAACATTGGGATAGAAGTGTAGGTATATTGACATTGTCTAAAGTTGAGTAAGTTGAAAATGTGCTGAAGAGATTCCACACGAGTTAAAGCCAGTTTGCACTTCCAAGGAATAATCGTCTAAATCTGAAGCAAAGAAAAAAACAAATGGTATATGCTGCAGTAGTTGGAAGTTTGATGCATGATATGATCTATACGAGACCAAATATAGCATTTACAATAGTAGTCAACAGATTTATGAGTAACTCAGACAAACTTCATTGAGAGGCAATCAAGTGAATTCTCATATACTTTAGATAATCAATTGACAAAGCTCTTTGTTTTGAATATGTAGGGATTGATCTACAGGGGTATGTAGATTCGGATTTTGTTGGAGATCTTGATGGTAGGAGAAATACAACTGGTTAGATCTTCACTATGAGAAAAAAAAACTGCAATGAGTTAAGTTTCCAAGTTATAGAAGATTGTTGCGCTCTCAACCACAGAAGATGAGTATATTGCTATCATTGATGATAATAAAGAGATGATATGATTGCAAAGTTTCTTGGCAATAACTTGGCAAAGGGCAAAGGAATGGAAAGTTGCATAGTGATAACAAGAACACTATTCATCTAGTCATGAATGTTGAATTCCAAGCTAAGATGAAGCATATCCAGCTTCGGTATCATTTCATCATATCGCTTCTGGAAGATGGTCAGTTACCTTTGAAGATTCACATGACCAAGAATCCTACACACATGTTGACGAAGACGATGACAACGGATAACCAAAGCTATGTGTAGATTTAGTTGGTCTTCAAGAAGAATAAGAGAAGGGGTGAGTAACATTGCATGTACTATGATTGGTGCTACATATCGATAGGATTGATTGCAATCATTTTCCAAGCGAGAGATTGTTAATTTTGTGTGGAAACTGGTTGCGTCGATTAATCGGGTTGTACTGCTGCTGCCTTGGACCTCAATTTCATTGGTTAAGCTCATTAGGGGTCCTCCCCTTGCTTGGGTTTGGGTGCTTGGTGATTGAATTTTTTTTCATATAACAGAACAACATTGTAGCGCTGTGTACCCGAGCGTTGTGGCGTTGTATTGTTTGGCTGGAGGTAGACAAATAGTGGAGCACTACGATGCTTCAAAATCTGGCGATGCCAAGAAGAATGGAGACAGAGAGTTGAGCGCCGCCACACTGCTGGGTGAGCTGGGCAATTTTCTTTCTCGTTTTTCATGAAGGGTTGCATCCCTTGGTAGTTAAGTGGGTATCTCTTTATTAGTTCTAGTAAGAAAATAGTGCAAGAGTGAAGAGAAACAATGAGAGTGAATAGAAGAGATATATGTAATTTTTCTCCCAATTTTCATAATGAATTTCTTGGTGTCATGTGCTCCGTGGTTTTTTTCTTGTTTTGGTTTTTCAACGTTAAATCATGGTGTTTTTTCTTTCCATTGCATTTTCTCTTTCTTGTTTGTATTTGCAGTGTGTTTTACTTCCCCAACACTTAGAACCTGACCAGTGGTCACAAGAATTGAAACTAATCGAACAGCTCAACAAGCAAAGCCCCATCAAGTTTGAACTCAAGCTTATATAATATATGCGTTGTCATATGAGGTTGAGCTCAAACTTAGCTCGATAAGCTCGACTCATAAGCTAGTTAACAAGTTAAGTTTGAGTCAGCTCACGAACAAATTTAGCTCACTTGCAACCCTAGCTGACAATCAAAGGCATAGAAAAAATAATTTCGTGTACTAAAACAAGGCATTTTACAAAGAGGTTTGAGTAAAACTTGGGAGGTCTTATCGGTACAGCAACCTCATGTATTAAAATTCATGCATAAACATCAGAGTCTTGGTGCATCGGTTCCCAAGTAAGTGGCAAAATTTTACATGTTTCTATAATGATGATTAAAACAAAATTTCCAACTAGGTTCCTCAAGCATGCCAACACCCAAAATGTTTGCGAATTCTGTCTAGGAAAAACTGTAATATTCAAATCTCAGTCCTTCTAGAATATGGTAGAGGGCCAACCAAAGCAAAAATGTTTAGAATGTGTAAAAAGTAAGGTAAACAACATGTTTTAAAAAAATATAGGATAAAAATGAAATAGGCCAAACTAAAAAAAGTTCTATCAATAAAAAATTTAAGATTGAAAAAGGCCTCACATATGCAGCCATAATAGCTCATAAACAAGAACAAATGGCAATGAGCAACTCAAAGCTGAACCATAATAGCATTGATAAGGCTGAAATGTGAGCATATAAAAATAATGATGATAATTATTTTCTCTAACAAAGCAAATATTCCAAATTAAAATGTTTTTAGGCATCACCACTTGAACATAGGCCAAAGAAAAATATTTAGACATATAGTTCCCAGCATAAAACATGAGAACTGTTTAGTGTTTGTATTTCAACATACAGGATATACACAGCAATTGAAATCAGAATGATATATGAAAGAAATTCTCTGATCTATGATGGCATTACAAAAAGAAAACTATAAGGAGAGTTCACCTAAGTTTGAAGAGTTGATCTTCATTAATTTTTTTAGTCCTAGTTTTTAAATAAGATATTTCCGTTTCAAATCTCTCATTTTCTCTATCTTTTCCTCCTTCAATCTGGTTATTTTCTACCACAAAGATGATGGAAAGATTTTGGAAATCTAGATCAGTTTATTACTAGGCATCTATTGAATTCCTCAATTTGGTTATTTTTTGGCAACTAAAGTCATCTATTTAATATCAGAAACAATAATCAGATGCTATTAGGCATAAGCAATAGCAATCGCGCATGATATGCATGTGAACAGGAAGAATATATTTCATATCATAAATAATTACTTAATAAAATAAAAAAATTTGAAATTGGGCCATTCTAAAAATAATACAAATTAGGCAAAAAAAAACTTAAAAAAAAAGGCAAACCCAAAGATTTTTTATAAATTCACATTAAAATGTAGTTATAATAAAAGAGATAATATATTGGCTCAATAATTATAAAAGGATAAAAAATGTGCACTAATCTCTAAATTTGATTAATGATCTCTTATGAATTATCCTGCTTTAGTTTTCATTAGTGTGACAAAAATTGGCAAACTTAAATTTCATAATGACGCAAGAAAGGAAATTGAATCAAGACACTGCCGCTTGGGACTCCTATAAATCAGCCAATCATAAGTAAGCATTCCTTTGTAAGCTCATAATTCCACATGGAGCATACCAGAAAAAGCTTTAAACCAACAGCAACAAGCCACCAAAAGCCAAAGTATTACCTCAAATAACACCAAAGATGCAGAATCAAAGACTGCTTCATCCAGTGAGATCCCCAGCATTTTTAATGTATTGCCACATTGAACTGAATAAATAGAATGAGAATGCTTATGCAGATAGCTCGCTGTCAAGTCTCTAGTTGATTGAACAAACAAGCCATTAACATCGAACTCAATAGAAGAATTTCCAACCACAGGGTCATCAACAAAAGTTACATTTAATGCTGCAATATTCTCCATATCAATTTGCTTTGGTAGAGACTGCAAAAATGAGTCTAGCTTTCCCGTCCCCTCAAAAATTTTTTTTGTTATAGCATTTTCCACAGCTGATCTAATGTTATTCTCAAAAGCATTAGCAAACCTAGAAAAATGCAAAAGAGGAACATGAATAAGTTTATCTTACGAAAAATTTATGCCAACCATGTATCAAAAATGCAAAATGGGGTAAGAAAACAAACTATCAAAATGTTTGAACAGTTATTTTATGTTGTTGCCATCATCATCATTGTCATTATCTTTATGCCAATTATTTCGGGATATTTATATTACATTATTAATATAATTAGTAAGTATTATGATGTGAAACCACATGCGAAGGAGCTTCTTAAGAAAATTAAAAGTGATTGACAATGGAATTACAATTAAGAGCTTATTGAGATAAGAAGTAAATTCATTAAAGAACCTTAGTCTTTGACTTGCTTAGGCGAAGGAGTACAAGTAGATTAACCAAAACTCATAGGTAACCAAAGATAGTAGCAATACCAAAAGCTATTAATCAACAATCCGCAAATTAATAATGAGAGTTTTCACCTTGGGGATTAATCACTCAACTATACTAGGCTTAGCAGGAGATGATCTTCAACACACTTAACGATGCCATGAGGAGGGCCGCAACACCGATGGTCTTGAGCCACGGAAAGGTTGTCGGTGGTGGAGGAGGCACGGACGGATAGCCGAGGACGGTCCACGAATAGTCTTCGAATTGCTCGTCGATGACGTCGATGAGCGTGGGAAGAATGCGATTTAAGTAGTCTTCAACCGTGTCGTCGGATCCGAACCCGACGTCAAAGAAAGGAGATCGAGTGATATGGATGTCACCGTAGATATCAAACACCAATCCACTATCGATCTCCGGATCCGCCATGCATGCTTGGTGTTGTTGAGAGAACACCAAAGAGAGGAGGGGAGGTGGCGGGATCTCCAAGGGGAGAGGGTGAGGCCGGCGGGTGCAAGGGAGGAGGGAGCTTGGGTTTGGGAGAAGCTAGGTTTAGTGGAATGTTAAGGGGTTTAACCAAATCTGAAATTTTAATCTCATATTTGATTAATTAGAAGGGGATTGATTTGAATTTTAAAATTCAAATAAGAGAAATTAATGCATTGAATGAGGATTTAATGGATGGGAGCCATATATGGGGCCGGCGGTTTCATTAGAGGAGGGAGGGGGTTTTAAAACTCAAAACCTGAAATTAATTTCAGGATTTTAAGTGAAAAGGGAGGGAAATTAATTTGAAATTTGATTTCAAATTAAGGAGTCATTAATGAATTAATTGGAGCATTAAAGAAGCAATCAAATGGGGGAGAAAACCCACATGGGGCCGGCGGCAAGGTGAGAGGGGGAGAGGGAGATTAGTGGGATGAAGCTTCCAATTTGGATTGATGACGTGGCAATATAATTAAGGACTCCGATTTAAATTAAATTGAAATTGGAATTCGTCATGAAAACTTTCCTAACTTGGAAATCCCAATTAGGAAAGAATTTGAATTTTGAAATTCAAATTTCAAATTTGAAACTCGCGGAAGGAGGGATTGGACGGGTGGGGAAGGTCGCCGGCAAGGTGGCCGGCCGGGGCCGTGGGAGTGGCCGGCGGCGGGCTTCCAAGGGGCGGCGGCAACTATGGTTGGGAAGAGATTTTCTTGTGGTGGAGGAGAAGGACGATGGAGGTGAATACGAAGGAGAAGATAGAAAACCTAACCACGAGCCGCGGACTCTTCCAACGACTGGTGGGCCTTGCGATTTGCTCCCCTTGAGCTCTCTCCCTTCTCAAGCTCTCATGCAAGAAGAAGAAGTAGAAACACACAAATTTTTCATTCAAAATATTCATTAGCTATTACAAGAGGAAAGACCCATATATATAGGTCTCAAGCATACATGAATAAATAAAGACTAAATCGCCCTCAGGGCCCCAACATAACTCAACTCAACATAAGGGTACAATAGGAAAATATAAAAATAAAAATGCATAAACAATTAGAAAAATAAGCTCTGAATCGTGGCCATCGATCGGTGATGCACATGTTTGGACTTTGGATCGATGTCCTCATCATATTAGTTATGAGAAATGAGGCATGCAGATCTAATACAACCAACTATCAAAAGAAAAAGCAAAAAAGAAGAAAACTTATGAAGAAAAACTCCATGAAATTTACACTCTCAAAGCATCATAAAAAATAAAAAAATGAGAAAGAGAGAGAAATTCAGCTTTAGCTTTGAAAAACTAAGCATTATTAAAAAATTAACCTGAGTAAGAACTCTATAATAGAAATACTGGCATCAATCCCTTCCTCTCTGAGTTTTCTCTCCCACAAAAATTTCATCCTTTCGTTATCTTTGTTTCAATAATTTGCTCCCTCACCTCCCCTCCCCTCCCCTCCCTTCCAATCCCATTCTGGCTCTTAGATGCCCCCTTTAAACCGTGAAAAAGAGAAGTACGAGGCATAGTCAGGCTAGTAAAAGAAGCGGGCATAGAGGTGAAAGGTTCTCCTTCACTGATTTCTAGCCCTTGGAGCATATTTTTGCTAATCTTAAAGGAACCTAGTGTATAGGGTAAAAGACTAGCCTTCAATGATTTCTGGTTCTTAGATGCCCCCTTTAAATGTGAAAAATCACATGGCTAAAGCTTACTGCTAACAGGGAATTTACTAAACTAAAAATTATTTTTTTACCAGTAAATATAAATCTCTAACTTAAGAAATTTAAATTTCCCTATGTACCATGATATGGAAAATCAAATCTTTTATAATAAAAATGATTTGAATAAAGAAAATTTTTCAACTGTTGGTCCACCAATAGCAATTGTTCACAATCAAGTTTTCTTTCTTGATCACTGATCAGGCTACAAATATGAAATATCCTGGTTTGATCAGGCATAAATGAAAGCGAACATGCATATCTTATTTATATTATGTTTTACATCATTTTCCCTTGTTAATCTTTATTTCTATTCTCATAAGGTAAGTGTCACTTGTCATAGATTATATTGAAACTTGATTTTTTGTTCTAGGCGGTTTTAATTTTCAATAAGGACTACTAATATAAGCAATAGTGCTTTGTTACATATTTAATGTTAGTTAAATCATTGAAAGAAATGATTTTACTCACTTGGGTTTGCCTGTGCAACCCCCACAACATTCTCAAATCTCTAATTACTATCATGATCCCTTAGTATCCAATCTCCTTTTCCCCCTAGTTTATGCACCCTTCTCTTCTAGCTATAACCATGCTCCTCTATCTCTCCTCATGGTTAAATGGTTCATGCTCTTCTTTCCTTTTAGCAAAGTGAATTCTTAGTTTGCCTACTTCCTCTTTCACAATATTGAATTCTATCCACAAACCCCTTTGGATATTGTCAAGACCCACTTCTTTCATTACCTTACTCTATTCTACCTCTACAATAGGATTACACCATTTATAACTTGGCTCAAAACACCAAACAACATCACCATACCTCTATGCTAAGATTACTCCGTTTATAACATCAGCACAAGACACCAACAAAACCATCAATTTCAGAGCGCACTACTGACTCCTTGAAGAATGTAAATAATAATTAAATCCTTTGTTCTTACTTGCCATGAAAATATCTATAAAACAAGCGCCATGGTTTAAAAATATTGTGAGCATATGGATGACCATTAATTATATATTTATATTCAAAATATAGCTATGATTTATAAACTAGAATTTCCCAATCTATGTTCCATCCAGTAAATAATGGGTACGCACTTTTATTCCAATTCAAAAACTGGTCCGAAAAACCCTTTCAACGATAAATATACTTAATGGTCCTAAACCATATAAAAAATTTTCTTTATAAAGGTTTACAAGAACCTACTAAATGACATACCCTTGGTAGAACCAAGAAGCTCCTCCATCCAATGTAATTTGTATATCTTCCATGTAACAGCCGCAATCTGTAACATTTAATGCCAGAGTTCCATTTTTGTTTTCCAATCTTATAGTGAGACCAACTTCCAAACCTTCAACCTACGCCAAAAATAGGAGTTATCAGTATCCCAATGATGAAAACCTAACCATCCAACCACCCAAAAACACATTATGCATTAGCTTGCAAAACATTGTGTCTAAAAAGGAACAGAGATATCACGTATCTCTATTAAAATCATGCAATGCCTTTGTTCATGTTCTCTGATTCTCTCTACTCTGTTTACATGCCTTCTTTTCCTAAGGAAATGAGCAGATAGTGTAAATTTGGACTCAGGAAATTGGACAAAATTGAACCAAATTTACCAATTCAGATTTGACCAAATTTGGGTTGGATATGATTTTAAAAATGGGGGAGCGTGGCCTATAACAGAAACGCCAAATTGCCCCCTATCAATTACCTTATCTTTAATAGATACTACTCTAAACTCCCTCAAATATAATTATTCCTTAATTAGTACTTAATTTTGCCAAATATTCATCTTTACATTTTCATTTTTATCAAAAAAAAAAAAAAATTATATGACAGATTTTTCACTGTCTAACACTAGAATCCAATATAACATAGCAGACACAATTACAGTTTTATAAATTTAACTTAATATTTGAAAACATTCACTTATTGCATAACACTCATGAGACACTTTTTTTGGTTTAAACTACGCAACCTAACTCTGAAAATTATATCATAATGCATATCCAATTCTTCTGTATAATAACGGACACAAAACCCACACAATGGAATAGATACCATACGGAACAATCCAATAAAGCACATTTATCAGCAATCAAGTGAGCTTCCCAATAAAATATGGACAAGGCCGCCAACGAGATAATACCAGTAAGATTATCCAACTCAAATCACCTGAACAGAGGCGCTCCCTTCATCAGATACCTCAATAGGGACAAAAATCCAAGTACTGTATGAGTAGCTCCATTCCAGGCTCAAGCTAGCACTGGCGCCCGAAGCAACGATCACAATACCAGTATCCCCGGGATGAATGGTTGAAGAAGAAACATTGATGTGGTGAAGGGTAACATTAGAGGCGGAAACATGAACTCCCCCAACAAGAGGAATCTTCAGTGATTTCTGGATATCCGGCAAGTGAAGGGGAGTCAATGATCGAATCACCTGTTCAACGAGGAAATCCTTCGCGAAGACGAGGCCTTTTTCAGATACGACGGCGGAGATAAACCCATCCTTGGCAGATTGAACTCCAGGAGTGCCCAGATTCGAGAAAAGAGAAAGCAAAAGAAGAATAAGAAGTGTCCCCATCGATTTCGGGGAGAAACCCAGGAAGGATAGCAATCAGAAGGGTATGTGAGAGTGGAAAAGAATCCAAATGAGGTGAAGGGACTGAGGAAATTTGAGGAGAAGAAGCACAGATGGAAGATGCCAGTCGCCTCATTAAAGATTCGTCAGTCGCCAGTTCAAGCCTTCGAAGGTTTCGTATGCGGGCGGGGCTCCGAGAAGATATTCTTGAAACGTACACGCACAGAAATTGGCAATAATAATTTAAATAATTTAATTTAAATTTAAATTTAAATTGAAATAAAAACAAAACAATTAATATATAGTATATTCGAAAATGTGGGTTCAGTAAGGTCTAAAGCACGAGAAATTATTGCATCCGGTTAAAAATTGAACGGTGCAAATGTATAACGAATAATACCGAGTTTTAGGTGACGTGGCGCGTGGTTATTGATCTTTGAACACATTCGAACACCGGATATAATAATTGCTCCGAAAGCACGACCCATTTAAATTTGAAAATATCATATGACATGAATAATTAGATATTAAAATTTTTTATAAAATATGAAATATTTATATTTTATTTTCCATATAATTGAATTTAAATTGAAATTTAAAAATTAGAGGTATATATTATATGAAGATTAAATATTAAATAAATGGTCATAATTTCTAAAGTTAAATTTATTTCTTGTTATGATTAGTTATTAAATAAATTTAAATTTAAATTCATTAAAATGTCATGTGATAATTTTAGGATATAAATTAATAAAATTTGAGGTAGGTTGTTAGTTGTAATTTAAAAACTCAGATATTATTTAAACTTTAATATTATTCAAAACCAGATTTATCGTACATTCGTACGAGTTCTCTGAGATCACTACAGACTCTAAAGATAATGAGAAGGAGAAAGCTCCAACATTATCTTTAGAGTCTGTAGTGAAGAGGTTCTGGGTTCGAGTCTATGTGTATGCGTTCTGTATGTGAGTTTGCCTTAAATGCCCTAAATGTCCCAAAAAAAAGAAAGCTCCAACAACTTTTTATTTGAAAGTTCGTGTCTTTTGGGTGAGCAAATTCTATTTCTAAAATAAAGATATTTTAATTCTAAATAAATCTTTGAGCATATTTAGCATATATACTTGATCAATTACACCGGTTATGAGGCATATAAAGTTAAATTTTTATATTAAATGTTTCAACAAAATTTTAAATTTTAGTCAATTTCATCAGTCGGTAGAACTAATAGCAATAATGTCACACATCGAGATCTAAAGTGAAATCATTTCATTTCTTTTTTTAACTACCAGATCATTAATAACCATAGCCAACTAATTACATTCAAGGAAAATATAAACAACAATAAACATAATAATATTTCTATGATTAATATGTAATTATTGTTTCAAAGTCCAAAGTCCAATACAACATCTACAATAGTCATTACAAACTACCAAAAAATATGTAAAACAAAAGAGTTGAAAATAGAACTAAATTAGCATTATTGTCTAGCCTCATGCTGCATAATTCTTACTTTTACCTGAAATCATATAAAATTATATAAGGAGCACATAACCTAGTAACCAAAACTTATAATTGTATTATATGCAAAACAAAAGAATTGATAGTCATCAGTCTTTAATTTAACCCCAATTGTCAATCAGTTTGAATGTAGTGTTTTATCATTCTATCTTAACTATCGACCAGTTAATCATCAGTCTTTAAATTAACCCCAATTGTTAATCAGTTGGTCATCAATCTTATCTAATCATCATTGTTCATTATTGTAAGTTAACTCATAGGTGACTTTTAATAAATTTTTAAGAGTCGTCACTCTCTACCCATTTATGTAGTTTAGTCAATATGTTAAAAGCTACAACTAGGATCACACTACCAACCTTTTATTTGAAGAAAAGCTCATTAGTCTACCCTCATGCACAAAACTTACTTGTGGTCATACCTTGATCTATTCTTAGCAGGTTCAAGTGCCTGAAGAGCATGTCTGCCAAAACAAATATGATTGCCTCGGCAAGATATTCCCTTCATTCTACCTCTATGTTGTTTACGAAATCTGGTTCTTTTGGGGTTCTAGTTGATGGTTTATTATATTTTAAGAGCAAGTCTGTGTGAATTATAGTTTTAACAACTAGCCCCCCTTCCTTACATGTAAATGCCACATTTATCTCATATTAGTCTTGTTATTTTTCTATGCAATATAAGTCAATATAATGTATAAAATATAATAATTTATGAAATATAAGGAAATATACAAAATCTTAATACTATGCATTTACTTCAAATAATCACAACTTCCAATTTACCTAGTGAATTTTTATAATATTATAGTTCAAATGCTTGTGAAGATCACATCAATCGTATACAAAAAGTTACGTAGCAAAAACTCAATAAATTAGAAAAAAAAAATCAATATTGAGAATATTAAAACCTTAGAAATCAAAATCATCGAAAACAAAAGTAAGAGTATAATCACTTACAACGATTAAAATATTTTTTTGTAATAGAAGCGATGGATGGAAAAGCCCCGAAGAGATTTCCCTCTCCTCTTCTCACTCCCTTCCCTTCCTCGGCCCCTTATCCGGTGCGAAACATGATGGTGGGGATGGGAGGGGAGAGTATATATATATATATATATATATATATATATATATTCGATCAGAGCCTAGTGTCTCAGTGCTCCAATCGGCCAGCGCTGAAGCCTCGCATGCTCATTCCATAGTTAATGTAGAATAGAAAGCATATATGCCGCCGCTACGAATTCTGATGCCCTAGCGCTACACCCAAGCCACGACGCCAACAAGCAAAGTGTTGCAACACCCAACTTAAAATTTTTATATTTTAAAGATTGTTTAAAATTAAAAAAATAGTTATGGGTGAAATTAATTAAAAGCTGAAACTAAACGTCTAAATCTCAAAATTATTGTAGACTAATTTTTTTTTAGAATGCTTAATAAATAATTAGAAAAATTTAGAGTTATTGAATGGACTATTAATAAATTTTAAAATTTTAGTTTAATTATAAGTTAAATACTAAAATATTTAATAATATTTCAGAGAGTTATATATTATACAATTCATTTTTCGATTTAGCTGACATAAAATTTAATTTCTTTTTGTCGGACATTTTCAAATCTTTTGGAAATGCTATAATTGTTATAATTTCCATCAATGAGATTGTCTTTGTTGCTTGTTCTTGGTTAATGATGGAAGTTGCATACACGATAGCCCAAAAGCTTCAACAAGCAATTTAGCTTGCTTTCATTTGTAAAAGTTGATGAGATAATGACATATTTTGGTTATCATTATTATTGTTTTGTGCTAAAATATTTGCGAGAGGAGAGAGATAAAGTTTAATGTCTTAATTTTATATGATGAAATTACCAACCGCTAGTGTAGTCAAGTGTTGGTGAATGTGAGATCGCAGTTGTGTGGCAATAGTTGGATGATAGTGGTCAGGGGCTTGAATTGGACGACAGTAGTCAAGAGATCATAATTGGGTGATGGCTGCCATGTAATGGCGATCAAGCGACAATACTAATTGGTGGTGCTCATTGGCCATTGCTCTCAAATGTCGAATAGAACTCTAGAATTATCTCCAATCCTATTTATGTGGAGAATATGGATCAATGTTAAATATTTTAGGAATGATATATATTTTGGTTTATCAAATGGCTCATATTGAATCATTTGATCATAAATCATTTATTCAGTATTTAAAAGCCTTAATGACCTTCAGATTGATCTTTGACTTGTTGGATATTATCGATTATGCTAAATTTCATTATAACTATACGAAATTGTAGACTATTTGAATTTTTCGATCGGTGTTCTAATGTTTTCAACCATATTTCAAATTCTTGCTTTGGGCTCATTTGAACTCGAATCATATCACCTTGTGTCATTGTGCTCATCTCATTAAGATGTTCCGTTTGATTATATATTTGCTAAAATCGAAGTTCAAATTAAACTGAATTTGATTCTAAAAATTTTCAACATATATATATTTGTGTTCGATGAGCCCAACTTTTGATGGTGTATCAATTATTAACTTGTTTATAAACTTGCTAACTTTGTTGTTAACAAAACTCTTTTTTCATGTAATTTTAAAAAATAAATAAAATTTCATTCATAAAAAAAAAAAAGAATTTAATTATTAATACGTACATCACGTTTAGGTTTTGTTTGGGACAAGTTTTTTACCGCCTTCTATAGTAGTTCTTTCATAATTTTTGTATGAAAAAACTGCTTTAGGAAGTAGTAAACAAGCCGTCTAAACGAAGCCTTACTTGATCACCTCTCAATCTCTGTAATTTTAAACACTAATCAACGAGGCTTCTGCTCTCATATTCACCATTTTTTACTTGTTTGAAATTAGTGATAATAATTAGATAAGAGCCTTTTGTGACGCATCGATCACATTCTATGACGTTAGATCTGTTAATACTTAATATCATCATCCTATAAAGTATAAATCATTCATTCCGCATTAGACAACTATTGGTTGTGATTAAAACGGATCCTTTAAATTATAATTATATATTGGGATTTACAGATATACTATATATATATATATATATATATATATATATATATATATATATATATATATATATATATATATATATATAGTTCGAAGTAATTAAGATATTAAAATATTTTACAAATAAATATAAAATATGTAAATATAAAAAATTTTATGCTAAATATATATTATTAAAAGTAGGCTATCAGTCACTATTTCTTTGTAATTTTGGCTAAAAAAATATATTTAATTTTGTTTGTTAATAATTAATTAATTCTTTTGAAAAATTGCGATTACTATTTTATGATTAAATTTCATTATATTTTATTATTTTGTTAAAAATATGGCTAAATAATCTCTTTTGGCATAGGCAGAAAATGTAGCTATTTATGGTATGATAAATTTTTTTATATATTTTAAATAAAATGCAAAAAATATATATATATTTTTAATACCAAAAAACCAAAAAGTGGCTGTAAATGTCATGACAAAGCAATAACTTCTCTGCATTTATTTTATTATCTTTTTTTGAAGAGCCTTTATAGTAAGCTTGCATTTTAACTTATTTCACACCTTCATTATTTATTGCATGTCTCGCTCAATTAATGGCATTAACTAATTTATATCACTTTCTCATTGTACTAATAGTTTGCTATGGTCCTTAATGTTCTTTCTACTTTGTGGCTTTCCCCTTTGCTGGTCCACAATGGTTTGGATTTGATAGAGAAAAGTAGGGGTGGAGCTCGAAAGAGTTCAGGAGAAGTAATTGCTCACTGTGACTTTTTTTTCTTTTCTTGACTGAATGAGTGTTTATTTTAAGTCTCCTCATCTTCAATAAATATATTTGTCCAAATTTCTAAAAAGAAATTCTTTCATCCTTTTATTGACTCCATAAATTTTGATGACTATTGGATAAATTTTTATTGATTTGATTATAATAAATTTTACATTATATTATTTAATAATTTATTAAATATTATTTTTAGGTTAATCGTTTTATAACAATTATGAAGATGAAGATTGATTTGATCAAACTTCTTTAGAATACTTATAACATAGATATTATAAGTTTAAGGTTTTGTTTGGGATAATTTTCTTACTGCTTCTTAAAGCAATTTTTTATTTCAAAAATTAAACTTTTTATACTAGAAAACTGCTTTAAGAAGTAGTAAGAAAGCTATTCCAAACTAAGCATAAGTAGATGACTTTAAAAAGATAAAAGATGGAAGATGTCATACAAGATCAATGCAGCAAATGTATGAGTTTTAGTCTTTTTCAACATAAATTGATTTGGTAGATTTATTCAAAATGTAAGGATGATTAACATGTGATGAAAATTGATTAGATGTATTCAAATTTTATTTTAGAGATTAATAAATTATTTCAAAATTTTTTGAAAATTTTATTGGCTTAACTAAATTTAATTGTCTTACCTTTTCAATTTCATGATTTTATTCATATTTATTAATATGAGACAATTATTTTTAAATGTTATTCTTTTATCATGTGCTTAATTTGTTCAATGTATTTGCTAATTGGGCTTAATTATATTCATCATGCCATTAATATTTTAAATAAGAAAAATAAGCTTAATGATAATGTCATGAATATATCTTAATCTGGCTTTCTATATTTTAAAAAATTCAGTCACTTCTAAATATTTCATATAGTTCATTAAATTTGTTTAATTAGCTATTAATTATGATTAACATATAGTTATATTAAAGTTAAGAAAATTGAGCTTAAGTCTGATTCCCTATATTCATTTGTTGTTAAGCTACAAATTTTCATATGTAATAAGCTATATATATGATGTATTTATATTTATTAATCATAATTAAAACAAAATTTTCATATATTTATATCAATTGCCACTCCTTGCAATATTGAAACATCTTAAAAAATAAAAAGAATGATGAAATATTAAAACTTTAGATGATTATATTATTTTGAGGAGAATTTGAAAGAATAAAAGATGCTCCACATTTTAGCTCCTTGTAATTGGTAATATATTTTAGTATAAACTATGTTGCATCTAGCAGTTAGTAATATCCTTGATTCAAAGCCAAAGTCCAAGAGAACTTGGCTTAGGTTTGTTATTGTGTTTTCATGTTGCATAGCCCATTCAAAATAAGTTAGTGAGTAGTACTCTCGAAAGATAGTGTGTCATTGAAAAAGTTTCTTCATCCCCTCATTAAGTGGTGAAATTATTATGTGCAGTTCTCGGACGTCGTTCAAAGGCAAATCAGGACGGGTCACGTCACTTTTTAGCTATGCATGCTATGTACCAGATGACATGGTGCATTTTGAGTTGTCTTTGAATCGTTCGGTGACTGGACAAAATAATTTCTCCATTAAGCGAAGGAGTTTGGCTTTGATAATAAGTTGATTAGTGAAATCCTAATTCAAGTGGGATTAAGATTTCATTTGAGACGATTTTTTTAAGCAGCTTTTTAATTAAAAAAAAAATTATACTAAATTTTTTTTTTATAAGACAATACGAAAGCTGACCAAATGAAAGCAAAGCATGGTTGTAGGCCCTTTGTGGAAAATTCTATATAAGTTAGCATTTCCTGGGAGAAATAATTGGACATTTGGTTCATCATGTTACTTAAAAAAAAAATCTAAGATGAAAAAAAGGCTTTTTACAATCATATCTACTAAAGTATAAGAACTGTTAAAAAATATATTATCCAATTTTGTATACTCATAGCAATTTAAGAAAAAAAAATCTCAATAAAACCTTAAAATTATTTTTGCAAATAATTGGAGTCGCCCCAAACAAACCCTTAGAATTCGTTTGCCTTTCAAATTGCTATTTGGCGAATTTGACTTATATTAAGAAAAAGTAGGGGTAGACCTAAAAAGATTTGTTTATAAAATATTAAAAATGACATTTCTTTATTAGATTTAGATGAGAAAATGATTCATGTAGCCAACCTCACATAGTGGAATAAAAGCTTGTTGCTATTGTTATTGTTGTATGTATTATATTCTAGTTCTGCATCATCCAACATCAGTGATCTTTGATCTATGAACCGTGAATTCTTTATTTGATCGAACATGTTCACGAACATAAATGAATTGAACATATTAATGTTCAAGCTTGTTTATTTAAGAATCGAGTATTAAAAATATTGTTCAAGGTTTGTTTGTTTTGAATTAAACGATCGCAGACGAGCTTTAATTGAACTGAGCAACGAATAGCACGTCAAACATTTGATTCACTTGCAGCCCTAGAGGGGGCATCCAGTTCAGTCTATGTAGAACAATTGAATGGAGCATTTCTCATCAATCAGCATGAAGTAGAACATTTCATTACAGTATAAGAATTCACAAACAGAACAAATTTATGGTAAAAATAGAGCTTTCAAATAAAATATCTATTGCAACAAGTTGAAAAATCATTTCTTTTGAAAGAAGAAAAAGTTCTAGTATGTTGGTGAGCTGTTGATGCTTGTCAGAATAGAATACATACAAAATAATTGATCAAATTGAATACATTACCTAGAAAGACACGACAATAACTAGATAGCTAAAAATGATCCTATTGGGCACAGGAAGGAAAAAAAAAAAAAGAAAAGAAATGTAAAGAAGATATTCACGAGTATTCAAACTTTCACACCATTTCCCTCTCTATATCTTCTTTTAATACTTTCATGGAAAAAAATTTAGGCATAGATATTGTAATACACTAAAATGGCATGACAGGATGGTAGATTAAGGACATAAGAGAGTAATGAAGGAGAAATAGTAGCATATAAAGCAGAGGCTAAGTTTTGATCAATCAACTTCCAGGTCTGATACAGAGGGTTGATGCTGGTAGAGCCATTCGATGCCAGAGTCAGGCGCGGGGGTTCTGTGGTGGAACCATCCAGGTAACTCTCAAAGCCATTGGTAGAAAAAAGAGTGAGGATTTGAGCTTTCCAGATGGGATAGTTGTCGGCAGTAAGTTGAGTACTGAGTACAATTTTTACATTCATCATGAGAAACTTGAGTTGAGCTGGGATGACTGATTCTGTCATCGTGGCAGGTTGAGAAGAGGTTGGAATTGGAGTTACTGAAGATGCTGAAGAGTCCATTGAAGACAGTCAGCTAACAGACGCCGAACTTGGCTCTGATACCATGAAGAAGTTCATCGTCTTCCTGTGAGATCACCTGCATTATAAAGTTAGAAAACATAGCAGAGAGTAGAGTAATAGAGAATCGCATGAGGTAAAGCCATTGTATTCATCCCATGGTTGCTGCTACAGTAAATGGTATATGTAGGAAGAAGATGACAGTGGCCGTTGAAAAGAAATGGCTGAGATTAACATAGAGCCAGTGGATCAATGAACACGATTCATCTAGCTCTGTAAAAGCTGCTGTAGTCATTTGAGGTAGTGGATAAGTAGGCTAACATATCAAGTGTGCATATCATTTATCAAATATTAGATTCGTTGTGGCTTTATTTATAGTTGCTAATGGTTGCTGAAGATGATTTTGTTAGACCAGTCCAGCTGGTCCATACGAGACCGGCTTGCAAAATAGATGTGGGATCTCTGCCTCCTGAGGAGGTTGTGCGATCCGAATGCCCAGACAGAACGATTTATGAAAGATTTTTGAGAGATTTGGGAGAGAAATTTGAATGTAGTGACTGTTTAGAGATTTCCTTTTGAATTATATGCATTAAATAGCTTGTTTTCCTAACCTGGAATTAGGGCATCTGGAATTTGGCTGAAATTTGAGATCTCATAGAATTTATTTGGGCTCTAGCAACGTCTAGATATTTGAGAGAGATCGATCCTCCTCTCGAATAAAGAATCAATTGTATCTTGTTACTTTCTTCCGTAGTTTGTTTTTTTGCAATAAAATTACTATTTTTTTTTCCTTAGAGTTTGGAAGAGTTTTCTCGATGTTTTTATAAAATTTATAGGATTTACTTGAAATCTTCAAGTTTTCCTATCAAGTTATGACCTAGTTATGGTATTCACCTATAAAAATCTGTCAAGCTCTCCTGCTACTATGTCAGTTGTGTAACTATCTCCTACCACATTAGCCAACTAGACCAAACTCAGACCTTCCTGGCTCATATCATTGCTCCTCTAGCTTCTTCTATCTAGAAACTATATTCCTTGTGCACAGCTCTAGCAGGGCTTACTAGCAACACCATAAATAGGTCCGCAAGCAATCTCCTTTTCACTTTGAATAAAAAAATGGAAAGTCCATTCTTCTCTCGCACAATGAATATTCAAAATTTGTTTAGCAGTAAAATAATAATATATTACTTTTAGATTATATGATTCTGCAACTGAATAATGGCTATCCTTCTTTCCATTAACTGGCAAAAAAAAAAAATCATCTTATCTTTAATAGAAATAAGTGGACAATACCTTCAGTGAATAGTTCATAGCAGGATAGCAGAAATCAATTTGAGAGCAAATTAAGGCATCCCCTGCTTTAGATTCTCGCATCATTGTTGACACTTCATCAAGTAACAAGTTGTATCTTGTTCCAAATCATGATATTTGGCCATTATCTATAGCAAATTTTCGGGTTGAAAATGAACTTGATCAGTAAATATATCGTACCGAATTTTAATCCCATCTGGTCCACAATCCCTAAAAGAAAAATGGAATTCCCATGTTTCTACCAATAACTGGCTCTGTGGAAAAGAGAAAACATGAATCAGCAATCTGGAAAAGGAAAAAGAAAACTAAGTAAAGAGGAAGATTCACACACTTATGCTTTGCCAGTGAGTTGTGTGGTCCACGGGCAGCAGCCTGTACTACCATGAATTGATTCTTGCTCCTCGAATGGTTACAATGGCCTCTGATCATAGCTAAAATGACATAAAATGCATACATCAAAGCATGCCTAACAATCATTTAGGCTTCGTTTAGGACAGCTTCTTTATTGCTTTCAAAAAAAGGCTTTTTAGTACAAAATTTTCTAATTCAAGAAATTTTTTACTAAAAAATTGTTTTAGAAAGCAACAAAAAAACTGTCCCAAACGAAGCCTTAAATAGACAGAATGTTGCAGTTTGAATGAAAAGAGTGCATACCACCAACTACAGAACAAATATCTGAGGGTTGGTAGCAAGTTACAATTTGCTCCCTATAAGACAAAAAACCAAAGGTTTTGGTATATTACCCTGAAACAGATGCTCTGTCAACCGAGGTACTTTTCTATTTATCAAGATCGATCCAGCTTTATTCTGTTTAGCCGTGTGATAGTTCAGAAGCATCTCATTTTTCCAGGTCATACATTTTGTGGATCTCATCCTGTAAAAAATGTACAGTTAATGAAAAACTTAACCGAATAAAATTTTATGTAATTCTATTAAGATTAAAGGAGACAAAGTAGGATCTGGCACAAACCTACAAAGCAATATAATAAAATCCATAAAATTTTAATTAGATAATGAAAATATTCATGAACTTTAGAAGTGTTTCATTGGCATCATCTATGTTATCTATTACAGGAGCAGAATAACGAAGAGCTTGTTATTTATAGTTCTTTATTTATTGATTGTGTAATTTAACAACTAAGGAAAGCTGCTAATATGAAACTGAAGGATTATGCATGGCAGGTACTTTTAGTGGAAAAGATCAGGTTTAAGGGGCAGGTTTTGCAAAATGTATATGCAGCTAAAGTTAGTCAATAGTTTCATGAATGTGTGATCAGCAAATGAATGAAAAACTAAGGATTCGAACTTTCGACTGTTAGTAGAAATACAAATAAAAAGCCCTCACAGTCGCCTTAATGTGAATTTTGTTAAAAACTAGTGAATTGCTCAGAACTATGATAGGAAGTGGATGACTGTTAGTAGAAATACAAATAAAAAGCCCTCACAGTCGCCTTAATGTGAATTTTGTTAAAAACTAGTGAATTGCTCAGAACTATGATAGGACGTGGATGAGAAATTTAAAAATTCCTTTACTGAAATTTGATTTCAGTAAAACCAGTAAACATACAACAAGAAAAACTAGGAATAGAAACACTTAAAGACACTTTTTATTTAAAGATTTATGAAGGAAATAGTAAGACACAAGTGGATCTTCAATTGGAGAGGAAGATCCCGCTCTCCCAATCCCTAACCGCTAACTAAAGCCCTCTCAATCTAAGAAACTCCCAATTCAACAAATCAAAGCATTAAAAAAAAAAGGAACCCTAGCCTAAACAAACTACTTAAAGTATACAAAGCATAGTCAATTGCCAAAATAGCCCCTTCCCCTTCTTTTTTGCTCCTAGCTGGCCCCTTCCCCTTTCGAATGTTTCTCTTCTCATCCCACCCCAAGGGGTGCGAAACTTCTTCCGAGCATCCCTATCACCCACCTTTGTTCCGCCTTCACATAGCATTTGGCCGGTTCACGAGGGATCGGCCCAACTGTGAAAATTCTAGGAGGGACCGATCTATCAATATCCTCCTCCCAAAGACCCATCTTGCCTACAAGGTGGAAAGACGAAAATTGCAGCTTCATCCTCTCGTATAGCTCCCTCCTCAATTTTCTCGTCATCACAAACAGTGAGAATGTTACACATGTGCCATGATGTATACCTCTCCTCACATCTAAAACACAGCTCCTATGCCCTCTTCTCATATAATTTCATCTTTGTGAGCTTCTTGAAGTTTTCCTTAGGTCTCCCTCTTACAGTCTTCTCTTTTAGGGTCTCCCTAAGAAAACCCGGTGTTGGCTCTTTGGATAATAAAAAGGTGATGGTCATCCTGTACGAACCTCCTAAGCTACTGCCTCCAACCCCTCTCTGCAGGTGCCTCTGATCCTCTACTAATTGGGCTAGCTACATAGCCTCTCCCAAATCACGAAACATCGTCACTCTAACAGCCACCTAAATCTCTAGTTTTAGCTCTTTCATAAAGTTTCCCTTCAGTACGGTCTCCAGAAGCAGGTCCAGTGGGCTGGCCAGGTGCTTGAACTGCTCACGATACTCCACCACTATCCCCTCCCGCGTCAAAGCAAATAATTGCTCATAAAAGCCCACTTCCCTACTGGATCAGAAACGTTTCAACAAGTAGTCTTAAACTTCCTCCAGGACTGCATGGCCACCTCAACCAATTGACGGTAAAGTATCTTTCCACCCTGTAAATTAACCCATGTGCATCCTCTCCCTCAAAAAGATACATCTTCAGCTTCCTCACCCTCGGATCTCCTCCTTTCCTCCTATTTCCTTCATAATTTCTCATTCCTCAACGAGGTGGTTCCCCCAAAGTGTCCAAATCATCCATTCTACACTCATACCCAAACCCTTCATCAAAATCTTACATCCTTATTTCAAATTCTTCGATTATAATCAGCCGCTCTCTTTCAAATTCAGCAACTCTCCAATCATAGTTAGCATCTCTCCTTTCAAATTCAATACCTTTCTGATCATAATCATCCCCTCTCCTTCGCTCTTGCCCACCACCTCATGCCTCTCCCCATATCCTCTACCAGACTGCCCCCTAAGAATAGGCTCTAAGGGAGGCATTCTCTCATCTCCCTCAAAAATCATCATCTCATGATATTTCCCTTTGCCTTATCGGATTAGAGATTTCTCCACTTTCTTGGCTGGTGGCAGCTTCCCTAGCCTCCGACGTTGTCATTTTGGTTTGGAACTCGAGCATCTTCCTCATCATCTCCTCTATGATAGCAAACTTCCCATCGATCTTCTCATGGATAGCTAAAAATTACTTTTTGAAATCTGAAATCTTTTATGTAAAATTAGGTTTCAATTGTTTGATGTCTCCTTCTAACACTTCTACCTTTATTTGTACCATAGATACCCAGATCAAATCTCTAAACAGCAAAAACGGCTTTCAAACAGCGAATTGGGCCTTCAAACAGCAAAAATCAGCAAGTCTGGAGAGAAAAATGCAGCAAAAATCAATGATGAAGATTTATATTTCAGCGCAGGACATCGCTCTGATACCAATTTAATAGTAAATTGATGCAAAAAAATTAGAAAACCCTTGGCTGAAATTTTATTTCAGCAAAACCAATGAACATACAATAAGAAAAGTGGATGAGTGGGATAAAACCCACAAAGAGTCCTACGTATTAATTTAACAATAAAATTACAAGTCCATAAAGAACCAACAACTCTCTAAAAATACAACTTTTAAAATAAAACTTATGAGTGAAATGTTCTACCTATTATAATAATTAAGCAAAAGAAAAGAAGACAACAAAAACAAGTAAAAGAAGATTACGCCAGCTCTAGGAAGCAACAGGAAGAACCTCAATTACTTGAATTGAAGCCCCACAAACTACCAAACAACAACCTACATGAATAAAAAAAACAAGAAACAAGCAAAAAGAAAGAAAAAAAAAAGACATCAACAACCCAACATATAACCAACAGAGCCAACACCAACAACAAGCCACCACAAGACCACTTTAGAATTGAGGATCAATTATATCTTGTTATGTTCATTGCTATTTCATCAATTAGTACGTCGTTTGTGCTATTCCCTTTGGATTTCCTTCAAATTTGTGTTGATGATTCACTGAAATCAATCATTAATAAAATTCTCTTGAATCCTACAAGAGTTACCTATCACCTTAGCACTTTAAATAAAAATATATATTTTTATTTTTATCAGCATATTAGTAAAATTGAAGTTAGAGAGGCTTTAAAGAAAATGAAGTGTGGAAAAACTATTGGACCTGATGATATTCCAATAGAGATGTGTAAATGCTTAGGAGATAAAGGAATTTCTTGGCTTGTTAAACTTTTTAATATTATTTTTGAGGTAGTGGTGAGACCTGCAATGATTTATGGCACAGAATGTTGGCCATTAAAAGAGAAGCATAATATTAAGTTAAGTGCTATTGAGATGAGGATGTTCAGGTGGATGAGTTGTAAGATCTCGTTCCCTTACTGTTCCTCTCTGATTTGGATTTTCCTCCCAGAATCGGCCAGGACGATGTTGAAATCGTCCAGGCCGATCAATGCATTGAAAACAGCTGATTTCTGGTGTGTTTTCTGGAAGGATTTCTGTACAGATCGTCCGGGACGATGTTGAGATCGTCCAGGCCGATCTGTACTGTAGAAATGATCGGCCAGACAACAGCCCTGGGAACTGTCCAGGACGATCAGGATTTGATCTGATCGTCCCGGGACGATCTGGCGATCGGCCAGGCCGATCTGAGTAAGATATAAGGAAATGAGCTCGTTTTGAGGAGAGAGAAAATCAGATTTTTAAAATCAGATATTTTGAGGAGAGAGAAAGAGAAAGGGAAAAAGAGAAAAGCTGGTTTTCGGAGACCGCGGAGCGCTTTTCGTCCGACGCCGCTGTTGGGAAAAGAGAAGATCTCGTGGTAAGGACTCCGAACCCTGTTTCTGTTTTCGAAGATATTGTGTTTTGATCGAGTTGTGCACCGTTTTGTGTTTTCGTAGTCTACTTTTAGACGTGATTTTGATTTGACACGACTTTCACCGCACAACTTTTAGTATGTTATAGATATGACTATTGTACACGATTTGACTGTATTCTACGAAGATTTCATCGGTCGGAATTGATTCTACGCGATTTTAATCGAATTGAAAATTATCAGGACTTAATTTGATTTGGATTCTTTATATTGATAGTCTTGTATTGATGCCGTAGATATTCATTGGTAATTTGAAGAAATTCGGGATTTGTATCTTTTTGCAGGATTTTTGTGTAAATTCGATAGACTACCGTTACTCTGCCCGATTTTCGTATGATTTCTGATTTGGCTGAAATTGATAGATTGAATCGATATGCATATGATTATTGATATGATTGCTTTAATATTGATTATTGATTGATTATTGATACTGATCACAAGTGGAACCTGGTTGAACATTGGTTGAAGATTGATGATACCTGTACAGGATGGTGGGCCGACGGGCTTTCCTTTAAACATTGATTATTGATATATTGATGGGAGTCATAAGGAGTTTATTGATATGCCGACGGGCGAAAAGAGTGACGACTCTTATTGATTGAACCAATGTAAATGATATCTACAACAGCAACATAGCCAGTAGATTGTATTTGTTCAGTATATAGTATTGAATTGCATGTTTACTGTATTGATTTACGGATTTATTGTTTTATCGATTTCTGCTTTATTGATTTAATCGGATTTACTGTATCGTACGGATTCTATTGATTTCATCGATTGACTACTGAGCATTGATATGGACATAGATAGATATAGATATTGCATTGATAGCATGAACATGGACATCGTACTACTGCCTATAGATTCATTGTACTACTGCCTACTGTTTCTGCATTGTATCGACTGCTTTATAGATTTATTGGTTCGTATTGCTTTCCTCGATTGATTTCATTGAATAGATTGTATTGATTCGACAGCATCGATTTGATTGACGGATATTGATTGATTGAGTTGATTTATCGATTTGCCTGCCGCTGCATTGACTGGTTTTATTGACTATTGATTTCCACTGCATAGACTCATTGACCATTGATTGATTCGGATTGATAGATTGACATGCATATTGATAGCATCGTCGTGCTTTGATTTCAGTTATAGGTATTAGGTGACCTGCTGGGCTTTGTAAAGCTCATTATATGTGGTTGATATTTTCAGGTCAGGGCTCGGGAGCAGGAGATAGGAATTGATCCAGATCTTCAGGTTTTAGTTCTTTTGGTCGATTGATGATTCTTTTGTACTCAGGACAGGATAGTTTCCTTTCTTGTATTGATAGTGTAGTTCCTGAGTATTGTACATGATGTTTTGAGATACGAATCGACTGTTATATTGATGTTTAAATTTTATAGATGTTTGTTAGATTGCTTACTGAAGGTTTTAGATAACTCTGGTAAATTGTTTGGGAAATAGATTGACATTCTTTCCAAGTTTGATCTTGGGGCGTGACATGAGTGGACTTACTCTTAGAAATAGGATATGAAACGAGGACATACGTGAAAAGGTTGGAGTAGTTCCAGTGACAGATAAGATTTGAGAGAGTCGCCTTAGATTGTTAGGTCATGTAAAACGGCGGCAAAGGAGACTAAATGTATTAGATTTGGCCTATGTTAAGAAATGTAGAGGTAGACCTAAAAAGACTTGGTTAGAAAATATTAGCAATGACATATCTTTATTAGATTTAAATGAGAATTTGACTCTTAACAGGACACAATGGAGAAAAAAGATTTATGTAGCCGACCCCACGTAGTGGGATAAAGGCTTGATGTTGTTGTTGTTGTAATGTCTTCTTTATTGAGCTCTTTGAAGCTGGACTACGCTTCTGGAGTGGACTGACTTGTTGTAATGTTAGCTTGTAATCCCATTTTATCCACTTCTTTGATTCCACTCCTTGGGGGATTTCTATGTAACTTCCAGCATGTCTCCTTTGTATATCTTAATCTTTTGCAATAGTTACACCATAAGTAGTGTTTGTCTCTAGGTTTCGAGGAATCCTTACATTATTCCTTCCATGACACCTCTTTGGTTGTTACCATTGTTGAACCTTCAACAACCTTTGACTCCGGCATTACCCATCATCGGGTTTTCTCAGCACGAATGAGAGAAATGATCTCATTTAATGAAGATATCTCCTCTTTGCCAATAATCTGAACTCTAACCTAATCAAACTTTGCATTTAATCTTGCAAGAAAGTCATACACTCTATCTTTCTCAATAAAGTTTTTCATGATAGCAGCATCTTTTACACACTTAGTCTCTATGCATATGTAGTAATCAAGTTCTTGCCACAAGCTTTAAAGGAGAATGACATATTCCGCTTTCTTGTTTTGTGCTTCTCACCTTAATCTTAATTTGAAAGATTTGGGCAGTATCCCAAGCTTTTGAGAAGGTTTGTCTGGCGACATTCTAAATGTCCTTTGCAGTAGATATGAACATATAAGTATTACTAATTTCTGGAGTTATGGACTTCCACAACTATGACATAATCATGGAGTTTGTTTCATTGCATGCCCAAAAATTAAGATCTCCTTCTTTTGGTCCTACTCCAATGAGGTGAGTCATCTTTCCTTTCCCTTTCAAGTAGATCTTCACAAATCGGAACCACTTCAAGTAGTTCTTCCCTTTTAAGCAATAAGAAAGTTGTATATTTTGGAAATCTCCTTTTCCTTAGTGCACCATAGAATCCTCTATTTGGTCAAAGCTTTAGGAAGAATTAACTTCAGACGTTGCAGTGTCAAAGGATAGCAATGAAAGCTATCTAAAAGATCCTGGGTAGCAATGAAGGCATCCTAGAACTATATGCTCTGAATTCTGGCAATGAGAATGAAGGCTGATGCTTGTTGAGTAAATAAGGAACTATAGCAGCTCCTATTTGGTTAGGTCTAGATGCAGGAACAGGTTTCCATGGCAGGCCCAATCCATCCCCACTCCAGGTTACATGCACAAGTGGATCGGCGACACTCCTGTTTGACTCGATCAAAACTTCCTGTCCGCAGGCGATTGAAGCCTAGATGACTTCTTATTTTATAGTCTCCTTTCATCTATACACGAGATGCATGCGTGAGGGCAGCTGCAGACTGCTCCCACCCAATCGCCTCTTGTGGACTAGCCCCAGGTCTTCCGCTCAATCTTCCTCTCCCGTCTCCCTTTTGTTTCTCAACAGAAGCTGACAATGAAATTACGTTAGTAGAAAGGAACTTCAAAATTTCGTAGGGAAAGAAGGCTCTGGTGCCATGTTAAATTCAAAGAATTGAAGAGGGAAAAATGTTAGCTTTATTGCACAAACTACCCCTATTTATAGTTCTATACAATATATTTTAATAAAGAAATAAATAATTACATAATCATGCATAACTGCCCTAATATAATCCTTCTGCCACCCAAATATGGAAGAAGATCAGTTTGATCCAGGTGAGCCTCCCACTGATCCCCATTATTGCAGTGAGATCAAGTGCTAAGTGACGACTGAAATTCAACAAAACATTACCTCGAGATTCCTGCCTGATCAGATAACTTTTTTATGGTGCATCATTTACCCTCCTATTTTTAAAAGTTAAAATCTGTCATCCAATAATATATTGAGCACACAAAAAAAATTCATGACAAAAGATTTTAGTTTTGGAAAAATCACATGGCATGACCATGTTAACGTAGACCTCCCCTTAGAGTCGTGCACAGAGTAAAATCCCATAAACTATATTTTCAGTCTTCCCTTAAGTCAAGCATCAATGGGAACAAAAATTATTTTCATAAATTTGCTCGAATTTGATCGCAGACTCACAGTAACTTTGTTTAACTTCGGAAATGCTAAAATTGAGTCTAAAATATCGGATAACAGTAGAATTGGTATGCTAGTGCTCACAATCAAACCTAGAATGGGTTGGACCGACCACTGATAGTGACGTACACATGCGCGTACAAGTTCATCATGCATGCGAGTGTGGGTGCAAGTGTGTGGATGTGCTCGTGGGCATCTAGGAGCGTGTGCTAGTGCCCACAAGCATATTGTTGTGAGCTACTATAGCAACCGCCAACCTTTTTTTTTCAATGTAAAAATATTTTTGTCATTAAATATATGTTTTTAAGATAAGATTAGAGAGTGTTGCCTTAGATGGTTTGATCACATTAAATGGAGGCCTTACGATGACCCAATAAGGAAAGTTGAGGTATTAGATTTGGCTTATGTTAAAAAAGGTAGATGTAGACTTAAAAATACTTGTTATAAAATATTATAAATGATCATTCTTTATTAGATTTAAATGAATTTGACTTTTAATAGGACACAATGGCAAAAAAAAAAAACATTCATGTAGCTGAGGCTTAATGTTGTTGTTGTATTAAATATATGTTTTTAAGAGCCAAAATATTGTTGCATTCAACACCGCGGTGATACTTTCCCAGCGTCACAGTGTTGTAATGCAAATTTTAATATTTTCAAATAATTGTATTTTATGAATTTTCGGTTTGTCACATAATGATAGCAAAGCAATGGTAGTCTGATGACGATGATAACTAGTAGTGATTGTTAATGTTAGGTAAAGCTTTAGAGTTCTTTAGATCTCCAAACTTTCTTCAATCACAAGTCTAGGCTCCCTTCATATGGAGAATGAGAGTGACACTTTAGTGAATTCAACTAAAATTCCATAACACTTGTGACTTTTTTAATAAATTTAGTCAAAATTTCATAACACACCATCGAACTTTTCATAATGAATCTTTTAATCATAATAATTTATTAAGTATTTTAGTGCCTTTAAGACCTCAAGATTTATTGATCTTAAGCTCGTTGTATTCATCTTGCCAAGTTGTTCAATTTGACTTATGAATGCAAGATTTAAAGACAGTTTAGCTCTTCAATTAATATCTCAATGTTTCTAACAATACTTCATGTGCCTAATTTGAGCTCATTCATACTTGGATCGAACCATCTTGGTATCTTGGATTGGTCTTATCGAGACATTTAATTTAACTATAAGTTATTTGAGATCATAGTTTGGATGACCTTGAATTTAATTCTACAAGTTTTTAATTCAAATATTGTTTGGAGATTCCTGAATGATTGGATGGATATTTTTTTTGATACATCAATAATATTGGAAACAATGTATATAGATTACAACATTGGTAAAATTTTTGTGTACTTCGTCTACTAAAACAAGATAGGTTTCAAAATAATATACACGCAACAAGCAAAAAATTAATAAATAACAAACATTCATGAAAAAATAAACTTCCACTCCGGAAATTTAGTAGATCAAATTACCAGAAAGAAACATGAAAAAAGTGATTATATGGAGGCAAACTATGTAGACACCCAGATAGGCTGGGTGACGGCAATAGCATGTAAGTAAGCCCTATTATAAAATTAGAAAGTGAAATGTAAGTTGGATTTTGCAACAGCTTACCCACTGAATTGCAAATGCAGCTGATGCATATTAGCTATTAAATACATAACTCAACGTAGGAAACATGAGAAATCATTTGCCACTCAATGCCAACATTCCTCTGGTAACGCTCTTTTAATTCCGGATGACAATAAGTGACCATCAATTTTTGCAATGAGGAAGGGAGTTGCGGCAGTCTTCTGAGTTCAGGACTATGACATACATCCAAAACCAAGAGGGAAGAGATTTCATGCAAGCAGGAAGGGAGGGATTGTAGAGATATCACATCCCACAGGTGCAACTCACGAAGAGATGTACCATTTTGCAACAACCAATTTTCTGCCTCAATGGGAAAAGAAATAATGTTGTTATTAAACTTAATTTTCAGAACCTGAAGGGAGCTAAGACTTCTCAATGGAGTCTCAAGCAGCAGTAAGGGATCATTTGTCTCGAGTTGCTCAAGCAAGAATGGAATATTCCTCTCCATAGTCGATGACCATGATGTTCTTTGAATGAGATTAGGACAATCCCAGATGGCCAATTTCTTAAGGGAATGTACTGCCTGTAATCCCCCAAGTGACCTCAGATTTTCACAGTAACTTATTTCCAAGTGTTCAAGTGCTGTAAACCTGCAAAGTAACTCTTCAGAAGGAAGAGATCTCATTTCTCTACAGCCACTGATTTCTATTTCAGCAAGGGAAGAAAAAACTGATGACCTGTTGTTGTTGCTATGTTTGTGCACAGGAAAAGTGGTCAATCCCACATCAGCGAGCTTTAATCTTGTAAGATTGAGAGGCAATGTCGGCAATTTACGCAGCTTAAGGCATTGTAGAACATGCAGCTTTTGTAGGCTAGGAAAGCATTGGAGGTATTCAGCTTCAGCAGCATTATCAGACCACTCCTCCAATGCTTCAAGCTTCCTAATAAGCAGTATCTCCAATGACCGAAAACCACCATTCTCACCTTTCCCATAAAATTCAGAGCCAATTCGTTTCAGTTGAGGCATATCAGAAAGGTCTAATATCTTGAGAAATGGCAGCTGTCCCAGATGAGGAAGGCTTTCCCATCCCAAGCATTTGTGCAATCTTATGGTCTCCAAATTGCCGAGCAATGAAGGAGTCATCCAAACTGCAGACCTGGCACCAATATAGCCATGAATTGTCAGTTTCCTTAAGTTGGTGTGTGGTTGGAGTTGGTCAAGTATATGTTCATCAAGCTCATGACCAGTAGGATCCCTGAAATTTCCATCATCCCAATATTCATCACCATCCTCACAGCATTTCATGCCATCCCCCCATTCTAAAAAGAGTTCCATGAGGTGTTGTTTTTCCTTCAGCTTGACCATTCTGGCCTCTCCAGCATCCTTCACATTTTCAATAAGTTTAATACGTAGACTGCGCAGCTCATTCAAATGCTGCAGCTCCTCAATTCTGTATCCATTCTCATTCATTATTCGAAAACCATCTATTCCTTGAAGGAAAGATAGACTCCCAATCCCAGGCATTCCATCAATTTCATCCCATGGCAAAATCAGATGCCGAAGATTAGGGAGACTATTCATACCTTTTGGTAAGAAATTTTTAGATACCTGATGCATTTCTTCATAAACAACAACTTGAAGGTGGTAGAGATTGCATAGTGATCTAGGCAATCTGGTTATACTAGTTTGAACTAGTTTTAAGAATCGAAGGTGTATCAAATCACCAATTTCTCTAGGCATCTCTTTGAAGTGCGGTGCACGTACACTAAGTAAGCGGATGCTTTTTGATGCTCTAATTATTTGGGAAAGAACAAGATCAAACTTTTCATCATCTCCATGATAAGCATTCTCATGGAATGTATTATCCCCAATATATGCCAAAAAAAGAGAACGCAGGTTCTTAAATTTTTTCATCTCACCAAGCACAGAGAGCCTACTAGTTACAATAGATAGGTGTCGAATGCTGCCAGGAACTCCAACAGGAAATTTATCATCACAAACAACTCTGATGCAGAACTGAGCAGAAACAGACTGAGCCAGCTCATGCAGCATATCATGCATTATATAATATGTTATGTTTCGATGATTATCTTCAACCTTCTCAAAGATAGATTTCTTAACCAAAACATCAAAATATTTACCTCCCATGTCTTCCATTGACTCCCCTACAAATTGAGGCTTCTGAATGAATCCCAAGGACATCCACATGCGGACCAAATCATCTTTATCAAACTCATGGTCTCGAGGAAATATGGAGCAAAATGCAAAGCAATTTTGCAAATGTCGGGGAAGGTAAGTGTAGCTAAGTCTTAGAATTGGCATAATATCATTCTGACCCTTCTCTGCATTTCCAATGTCACTGTTTAACACATTCTTCCAGTGTCTTACATCCAAATTAGAGTTCAAAAGGCCCCCAATTACTTTAGCTGCCAGTGGAGATCCTGAAAGCTTTTTAACTATCATTCTTCCAATCGATTTCAGTTCATAATAAGCTTCAAGGTTTTTCACATCAGCAAAGGCATAGCTATTGAAGAGGAACAAGCAATCTTCTTCCTGCAAGCCTTCCAATTTCAATTTAACCATCTGTTTCCTCAATACTTTCGTGACTAGCAATGCAACCGAGTCCATTCGAGTTGTTACCAAAATTTTGCTCCCCTCCTTCCCAGTAGCTAGTGGAGCAAGCACATTCTCCCATTTGCTCTTATCCTGCTTCTCCTCCTCCTCCCAAACATCATCAAGAACAAGAAAAAATTTCTTTGACATCAACGCAGCTTTGAGACGCTCTTGAAGTGCGTTAAGTGATGCCAAATCAGGTCTCCGTCCAGTTAGAGATTCAAGCATATCTGCAAGAAGCCTTTTCACGTCAAAACTGTTGGAAACACAAACCCACAATTTAAGATCAAATTCATTAGTTGCCTCATCTGAATAAACTTGCTGCACAAGCGTCGTCTTCCCCATTCCTCCAAGGCCTACAACTGAAAGAATTGAAATGTTGCTATACATATCACCACTAGCTGTGCAGCCATCATCATCCACTGGCCTCTTCAACCATTCTATAACAAATTTCATCTCCACTTCGCGCCCAAACACATCAGTTTTTGGCAAGGAACCGGTTTCACGAACCTTATATTGCTCATCCTGCTGCTGGTTCAATTCATCCTTTGTGATTTCAACAAGCTGAAGGAAATTCCCAGCACCCGCAAACGCTTCATCAAGACTTTTCACCACTTTTCTCAGCTTTTTCAAAGTTGGATCTTCTTTAACGATGTATTTGCTGAACTTGGGGTTTAGACAACAATTCTTGAAGGGAGAAATAGTCTTATGTACCTTATCCTGACCAGCCTTACGCACTTGTTTTGCGAGCTCATTGTACTCCAGCTCATCTAGCAAGTCATCGGCCTCGTCAACTGCATCTCGGAGCTGCCATAACCATTTTTTTAGATCTGGATTCTGCCCACTTATCTCTACTCGGTTTGAAGCAGCAACAATAGCTTGGATCTTTGGGTGGAGATCCTGTAATCTTTTCAGCTCCTTTATTATGCCTGCCTGCAAAAAGAAATGATTTTGCACGTAGGTTAAGCCGAGTTCGATTAGCTTCTCTACAATCGCAGAGCCAAACCAATCCGCTAAAAGAAGTGATGCCATGATCTTCCTCCCTTGCTCCCCTCAAAGATTAGTCAGGAAGAAGAAGAGCGACAAAGAGGAACGAGGGAATTCGTTCTAATAATTAAAACTCCTTCCTTTTCTTTCACACGATAGTAGTAAAACTAAAATAAGCTGCCAAAAGCGACGATCAATTGATTAGCCATTGGCCAACCAGAAGATCAGAAGTCAATAGCCAGGGCAGAAGTCAAGAAGGGCCAAACTACTCGATGGCACACTGCAGACACGGAATGGATTTTAATAAAATAAAATAAAGTTGAATCAATTCTAAATGAAATTTGTTTGGAATCTAATCATTTGATTTTTAGTGTCCATTCAAGAATGATGCAATTTTTTTTTAAGGTTAGAGGTGATTATAAAATTATTGTAAGAAAATGTTTTTTTTTTTTTAGAGATGCTTTAACAAAGAATTTTCTCAAAAGATAAAACAATAATAAAGCTTTCCAAACAAAGTCTAAATTTGATACTTTAGGTTAAATTGATTTAAAACATGTTTAAGATGAATGGATTATTATAGGTTAAAGCTTTGTAATATTTTTTTTATTTAACTAGATGATTAAAACATAGCTTATATACAATATATACATTAATTCAAATTTATTTGATTTTCCAAACTCTGAATTGAAATGAATAAAATAATTAATTTAAAAAATACAATTCAGAATCAAATCGATTTGATTTTTTTTTTTTTAAATTGGTTTAATTGTTTACTAGGTAGATTTTTTATCCACCACACCCATCACATCTCTAATATTATGGCATCAAAATTTGATATTCCACATGGCAAATGGTGATTATGATAGTTTCCAAAAAATGTCACTATAAATTTGATAATATCATGTTAACAAATGATTTCAAAATCAATAAGTGTGACAAATATATCTTTGTGTGATACGCCACCGAAATTTGTCTTGGTCGAGCACGAATCTAAAGACATTAAAGTTGCAAACTTCAAAAATTAAATTTGGTATTGCCCGAACTCTAATTCCAGCATACATATGGTCAAATTGGATGTCTTGAAGAGATGAACCCAACGAAACCAAAATCAGTCCAATCCGAGCACAAATGACTCCAAATCAAGGGGCTGAAACACATTTGGAAGGTTTAAAGCATAAATTGGATGACTAAATGGTATCCAAATATGGCATCCTTATAGTTGAATTGAGCGGCTCGACGAGACGAATCCAACGAGCCCAAGAACGCTTGATTCCAACATCATTATGACACCTAAATGCTTGCTGAATGCTCTATGATTGAGGGAGTCGATATATTCCATCCGATTGACCACTTTGATTTTGTCATGGATCATCTTCATATTTACAGAGCATGTCACTCTAAAAAAATCGATCAATAGACCCTCACTTTCCACATGAAAGGGGACTAGGTAATAAGTGATATGCACATCAGATATGTTAATCTACTTATCCACTACCTCAAACGGCTGCTGCAGCTTTTACAGTGCTAGTTCAATCGGGTCCTTTGATTATCTGATGCTATGTTAATCTCAGCCGTTTCTTTCCAACGGCCACTGTCATCTTCCTCCTTTATATACTCTCTACTGTAGCAGCAATAGAAGATATAATACAATGGCTTTACCTCAAGCTTCTCTCTATCATCTTAATCTCTGTTATGCTTTCTAACCTTTCAATGCAGGTGATTCCACTCAAAGACAGGGAACTTCAACATGGTATCAGAGCAGAGTTCGGTACCTAATAGCTGATTGTCTTCGATGGATTCTTCTGCATCTTCCGTAACCCCTATTCCAGTCTCATCTCAACCCGCCACGATGACAGAACCTGTCATCCCAGCTCAACTCAAGTTTCTCATGATGAATGTAAAAACTGTAATCAGTACTCAACTCACAGCCGACAACTATCCCATCTGGAAAGCTCAAATCCTCACTCTTTTTTCTGCCAATGGTTTTGAAACTTATCTGGATGGTTCTACCACCGAACCACCACGCACGGTTCTGGCATCCGATGGTTCTACCAGCATCAATCCTCTGTATCAGACTTGGAAATTGATTGATCAAAACTTAGCCTCTGCTTTATACGCAACTATTTCTCCTTCATTACTTCCCTATGTTCTTAATCTACCCTCCTCACACGCCATTTGGACCACTGTTCAACGTCGGCTTCAGTCCACCAATCCCTCCAAACAACTGCAGCTAAAGAGTGAGCTTCATCTTCTACAAAAAGGCGACAAAACCATGGTTCAGTATTTATCGGACATCAAACAGAAGGTTGATGCAATAACCGCTGCGGGCTCAACCATTGATTCAGCTGATATCATCCTTTATACCCTTAAGGGGTTACCACCGGCATACAATGCCTTTAAGACCACTATTCGATCTCAACTTCAACCAATCGGGCTAGATGATTTCTATTCTCTGCTTTGTACTGAAGAGCTAAATATGCTCTCTGATGCTATCACGGAACTACCATCTGCACCACCTGCAGATACTACCTTCGCTCTTCAAGCTCTTCGCGGTCGTTCCCGTGGACGTGGTCGCTTTTCTTATAACTCCAATCGAGGTGGTCGTTCATCTACACCTAACACTCGCGGCGGTCGTCGTCCGCGATCAACTGTTCAATGCCAGATCTGCAACAGAGTTGGTCACTCTGCTTTTCAGTGTTGGTATCGCACTGATCTCTCCTATCAACCAGTTCAACAAGCCTATATAGCTACAGACGCGCCCTCCTCTGATGATTGGTTTTTAGACACCGGAGCAACCTCTCATCTCACTTCCAATCTTCAGCATTTACAGACTCCTCAAACTTACAGTGGATCGTCTCAGGTTCAAGTCGGCAACGGACAGCTTCTTCCCATAGCCAATTCGGGACAAGGCTTATTACCTACGCCATCTCGTAAGCTTCAGCTTCCTTCCATTCTACATGTACCGCGTCTCTCTCATAATCTTCTCTCTGTAAATAAACTCACTCATGACAATTCCTGTTTTATTCTCTTTGATGCCAATGGTTTCATCATCAAGGATGCCCGGACCAACAAGACTCTTCTCCACGGTCCATGTCATCAAGGTCTTTACCCCATCAGTAATCGCTCTGCAGCATCATTCACTCCACCAAAACATCTCGCTGCTCTTCATTCTCCGCTGCTCGACCCGGAAATTCTGCACCAAAGGCTCGGCCATCCTTCGTCTTCTACATTGCATACTTTTTCTACCTATTTTCCTTCAACTAAGAAACTTATGTCTAGTTTTCATTGCTCTGCCTGCGTGCGAGCGAAGTCTCATCGTTTACCTTTTACTAAATCTTTGTCTCAAACTACCGCAGCTTTAGAATTAGTACACTGTGATGTATGGGGTCCTTCCCCCACCTTATCTCTTCAAGGCTATAAATACTATCTTTTGTTTGTGGATGATTATACGCATTTTACATGGATATATCCTCTTCGTGCTAAATCAGAGACCTTTGCTACATTTCTTCGTTTTAAATTGCAAATGGAAAAACAACTTAATCGTTCCATCAAAATTTTCCGCACAGATGGTGGCGGTGAGTTTGTTAACAAAAATTTCACTACGTTCTTATCTCGTTGTGGAATTGTCCACCAAGTCACCTGTCCATATACCCCGCAACAAAATGGTGTTGCCGAACGAAAACATAGACATCTTATTGAAACTGTTCGTGCACTCCTTTTTCATGCTAATCTCCCAACTCACTTCTGGATTGAAGCACTTTTCACTGCTGCTCACACTATTAATCGTCTGCCCTCCAAAAATTCCAATAATAAGTCTCCCTATGAGCTTCTCTTCAATTCTCCACCTGATTACAGTCACTTAAAAGTATTTGGGTGTCTGTGTTATCCGTGGATTCCTACTCAATTACACCACAAATTTTATCCTCGCTCCCTGCCGTGTCTATTCCTTGGCTATGCCGATCACACCAAAGGATACATATGCTTTAATCTCACCACTGGACGAACTCATATCTCCCACCATGTCAGGTTTTTCGAAACCATTTTTCCCTCACAGTCGGCTCCTAACTCCTTCTCTACTTCACCAACTGTCTCACTCAATATTCCACCATCCTTACTTGTCCCGGCTACACATACCACAAACTCATTACAGCAAACTTCCTCCTCTGCTCCCGAGACTTCACAAAAGACCTATCCAGTTACTTCACCTATTTCTCCAAACCTCACTGATAACTCTAATTCCTCCTCCTCCACATCTTCATCCATTCAACATCTTCCTACTCTGTCCAAACATCCCATGACTACTCGTTTTCGTTCCGGACATCTTCAACCCAAGAAAATCTTTGATCTACAAACTTCCACTGTCCCTGTTACTCCTTCCTGCTTCTCGGAAGCTGTCAAGCACGAGGTGTGGAGAAAAGCCATGTCTCTCGAATTTGAAGCTCTTCAACAACAAGGAACTTGGGTTCTGGTTCCCTCTTCACCTGCTCTTAATGTTCTTGGAAATAAATGGATTTTTCGGACCAAATACAATTCTGATGACTCTTTAGCTCGCTATAAAGCTCGGCTAGTTGCCAAAGGCTTTCATCAAGAATTTGGGATTGACTATTTTGACACATTTAGTCCGGTCGCTAAATTTTCGACCATTAGAATCTTATTTACCGTGGCAATATCCCGAAATTGGCCCATCTTGCAACTAGATGTATCTAACGCCTTTTTACATGGTCATCTTGAGGAGACTGTCTATATGAAACAGCCCCAAGGTTTTGTTGATTCCAATTATCCAGATCATGTTTGTTTGCTGAAAAAGGCTATTTATGGTCTAAAACAAGCACCTCGTCAATGGTTTGCTACCTTCACGACATTTCTCACTGATTTTGGCTTTCGTATCAGCACCGCAGATCCTTCCTTGCTCTTATTTTCCAAAGCCGCCACTCAACTGTACATATTAGTTTATGTAGATGACATTCTACTCACCGGAAATGATACCTCTGTTATTCACTCGCTGCTTGAGGCTCTACACTCACGATTTCATATGCGCAATCTTGGAAATGTCTCAAATTTCCTGGGCATTCAAGTGACCCCAATTTCCTCTGGTTTACATCTATCTCAGACTCAGTATGCCGAGACTCTACTAATCAAAGCGGGCATGAAGGAATGTAAGCCGGTTCAAACGCCTCTTCCCACCAAATTGCCGCAGCTCACCGAGAATGCTGACTTGTTCGCTCAGCCTGAACTCTATCGTCAGCTTGTTGGTTCATTACAATATCTTACCATAACCAGGCCAGATATATCGTTTGCTGTGAATTTTCTGTGTCAGCATATGCATAAACCTCATGTATTTCACTTTCAACTACTCAAGCGCGTACTGAGGTATCTTCGTGGCACACTTCAACTTGGCTTACCGATCCTATCCTCTCCACTCGAGCTTCAAGCCTATTCGGACTCAGATTGGGCATCCGATACTTCCACTAGAAGATCTATTACTGGTTATTGTGCTTATCTTGGCAATAACCTTGTTTCTTGGTGTGTCAAAAAGCAAGCTACGGTTGCGCGTTCCTCCACCGAAGCTGAATACCGCGCCTTGGCGGCTGCTGCCAGTGATCTAATCTGGCTTCGCAGGTTACTTAATGAATTTCAGATTAACACTTCATCTCCTACAACTCTATTTTGTGACAATGTTTCCGCTATAGCACTAGCTAACAACCCGGTGTTTCATGCTCGTACGAAACACATCGAGGTTGATTTCCATTACATTCGTGACTGTATCAAACTCCAACACATCGCAGTGCATCATCTAGCTTCAGTGGACCAAACGGCTGATATTTTCACCAAGGCTCTTCCTGCTACCCGATTTCAATCTCTTTGCACCAAGTTAACACTTCAAGAGGCCACTGTTAACTTGCGGGGCGGTAATAAGTGATATGCACATCAGATATGTTAATCTACTTATCCACTACCTCAAACGGCTGCTGCAGCTTTTACAGTGCTAGTTCAATCGGGTCCTTTGATTATCTGATGCTATGTTAATCTCAGCCGTTTCTTTCCAACGGCCACTGTCATCTTCCTCCTTTATATACTCTCTACTGTAGCAGCAATGGAAGATATAATACAATGGCTTTACCTCAAGCTTCTCTCTATCATCTTAATCTCTGTTATGCTTTCTAACCTTTCAATGCAGGTGATTCCACTCAAAGACAGGGAACTTCAACACTAGGGACTTGGATCATTTGTGAAAGATTGTAGAGAATTCTGATACTTCAAGGATCTGGAGCTCCAACCAAGAACCATCGTAGGCGAACTTCTGTTGGACGACTGGAACATCGCCTGACCATTTAACTACCATCAGACCTTCGCCAAACTTCCACACGGCCGTCGAATGTCGCTATACTTTCACCTGATCATTGTCAAACCACTACCCGGTCGCTAATTGTTGCTGGATTTCTGTCTGGCCACCAACTGCCGACGGACTTCCACCTAAACATCATCAGACCACAGCTTGGCCGGCCGGCCGTCACCGGGCTCCTGCATAGCCACCGGCCGCCATTAGACTTCCACTCAATCATCGTCAGAACTCTGTTGCCCATCTCCTACTGTCTCTCCAACTACCTTCGATCGCCGACTATGATCACTACAACCAACGTTGCCCGCAAACTAAGATCCCTCCGACTTCTATCACCCATTGCCTGCGATCTATCATGTAATAACCCATATTTTGACTTAGGCAAAAAAAAATTTAGGAGTTATTATAAGTCAAAATTATTAACCTTCTTTGCAATAGTAGTGATATTATAATATTTTAATTATATGATTTTTTTTTCATAATTTTTTGGCACTGATGAAAAATCTTTAGAATTTTATGTTATATATATATAAGTTTTTAATATTAAGTTTTCTCACCCTTGAAAGTGAAGTTGGATCTATCCTTGAGGAGTCTAATGTACTTTATGAGTTGTACAACACCAAATATTGCATTTATTGTTAGAAGATTGAGCGGATTCGTGAGTAATTTGAGAGCTGATCACTAAAAATCAATTGTAAGTGTACTTATGTAGTTACAAGATAGTAGTGACAATGAGTTGCCCTATATTAGATATCAAGATGCACATAAAAGATAGGCTAATGTGAGCTAGATATGTGATAGTAAAGGATCTAATGCTACTAGTGGATTTGTATTCACTTTGAGAGGTACTTTTGTCTCATCTAGATCCTTTAAACAATAATAACTAGATCCATAATGAAAATTGAATTTGTAATATTGGATAAATGTGACAAATAGGAACCATTATTTCTTGGAGTTTTTTCCTAAGTGGCTAATACTAATGAAAACTGAATTTGTTGTCATGGATAAATGTCATAAATTGACTATGTGGTTGACAATTTTTTTGGGAGTATTCTTAAATAGTTGAGTTAATGCCCATAATATACATACAATGTAATAAACTATCTTGTATTAAAGTATGTATAACAATTTGTAAAGGCATATATTGCTAATATAATATTATTGGACATATGCTATGAACTAGAATTATTAAGTCTTGAAAATTTTATGGTGGTAGAGAGAGAGAGAGAGAGAGAGAGAGAGAGAGAGAGAGAGAGAGAGAGAGAGAGAGAGAGAGAGAGAGAGAGAGAGAGAATTTTGCATCTTAATTTTGTACGAAGATTTGGTACACAGACAAATAAGAGAGAGATGAGAGAGAGGTGTGGCATTCATCAAAGTCACCAAAAAATTTATGTGGAAAACCCTAAACAGGTGAAAAAAATCACAAGTTCTTGCCCATTTTGAATGAATCTATTTGTGTTTTTAGTTCATTACAAATAATGCCCTTCCTCAAGCGAAGGTATTGACTCGTTGTCACAAATATTTATCATATAGAACATTTTACATGGTTGGGGGGATGGAATAATCTAATATTATGAAAGTTATTCTTAAGAGAGTGATGATATGTTCAAGTAGGATTGTGTTTGGATGATAGAGGTCAAAGTAATTGTAGTCGAACGACAGTGGTCAGAAGGACCATAGTTAGACGACAGTGATCGGAAGTACTATAGTTAGTTGGCAACGAAGGTCGAAAGGATTATAGTTGGATAATAATTTTCGAAAGGACTGTAGTCAAAGAGATCACGGTGGTCAAAGGGAACGTAATTGGCGGACAATGGTTGTCAAAAGGATTGTAGTCAGACGACAATGGTTTGAAACATTGTAGTCAAGCAACAACGATCAGAAGGATCATAGTTGGTAGGTGATGGTGGTTGGAAGGACTGTAGGTTGCGTGCGACAAAGGTCAGATGGATCATAATCAAAATTAGGTGTGGCATGCCTAGTACTTCTTCCTCCATTCATGTAAAGAGTGAGAGTCTATTTATATTTTTTAGGGAATGTCATGCCTAATAAATATGGAGAAGAACTAGGACAAATTTGGAGTATTTCATCGGACCACTTCTATCAATTCCCTCGATCATAGAGCATTATGTCGTAAAGATGTCAGAATTAGGCGATCTTGTGTTCATTGAAATTCTCTCGTCGAACCGCTCAATTCGGCTATAAGCATGTCATTTTCGGATATCATTTGGTCATTCAATTGATGCTCTAAAACTTTCAAGCATGTTTAGGTCATTTGATTTGGACTCATTTAGGCTAGGAATGGACTAAATTTTGTGTCATTGGGTTCGTCTCATTAAGATGTTCAATTTGACTATAAACTTACTGAAATTTGAATTTGAATTTTCCCGAATTTATTCTAAAAATTTTCAATTCATATTTGCATCAAGATCCGTGCTCGATTGAGACGATTTTCGGTTATGTATGAAGAATCAAGATTTTTAATTAGAGTCAATTTTAAATAAATGTGATGTGAGTTTAAAATCAAATCAAATTCATTTTATTCAACTTGAGTGTATTCTACAATAACTTATGCTGACATGCGGAAAGCTTAATTCTAATCAAACATAAAATATTAATTGATTAAACATCAAACATTTAATTTCCTCCTAACATCTCCTAACAAGAGATTTAAGAGGCAATGGATTACCTAAGACTGAGTGATTAATGCGATGGGTCTTGACCGCCATTCCATAATGGTTGAATAACATCTAAAAGTTGGTGAGTCTTATACTGAATCCATATAATTGATTAGGCTTTATTGCTTGATAATGATAAATTGACAATACTTTTATTTGAGAGTGCTTAGTAGAATCTATTATTCTGTAAGGACACCCGACAGGAGAACCGTTCGATTAAGCGCTGGGTACCCAGCGGTACCGAGGGGTATCGAGTGCGGGTACCTAGCTGGGTACCCAACAATGGGGTGATGTGACGCATTTTTATTGATCTCCGGACACCCTCCGAACTCCGCACAAAATAATAAATCGTTTAGTAGCCTATGTAACAAACTCTCATACGAGACGAAGATTATCTAAACACTTAAAGCTTCAGATTAACTACCAGAATGTAAAATTTTTTGTTGCATTTCCATCATTTAGGATAGTTTTATTACTGCTTGCTAAAAGTATTTTTTAATACAAAAATTTATTAGAAGCAGTGAAAAAATAGGGAGGAAATCTTCGTTTGGGACGATTTTTTTTGCTGCTTCTTAAAGCAGCTTTCTAGTACAATAAATACAATTTTTATATTAAAAAATTGCTTTAAGAAAGAGTAAGAAAATTATCCCAAATGAAACCTTATTGGAATAGAAATTTAAACATTTATAGTTTAAGCCCAATTTTAATATCACTTGGGCTTCGCATGGGATAAATTTTTTTACTGTTTTCAAAAATAGCTTTTTAGCTCAAATATTTCTTGAATTAAGCTACTTTAAAAAATAATAAAAAAAAAACTATCACAAATAAAACATTGGTTCAGGTTTTATTTAGGATACTTTTTTTATTGCTTTTTAAAATAACATTTAGCATAAATTTTTTTAAATTAAAAATTTTATATCAAAATACCGTTTAATAAAAACAATAAGAAAACTATTTGAAACGAAGCATTGGGTACCGTTTGAGACAAATTTTTTACTAAAATAAAAAAAGGTGAAATATTTTTATTTTTAGTCATAAAAAAAGAAAAATATTCGTTCAAAACAAGTTTATAAACTTTATATCTATTTAAAATAAATACAAAATATAAATAATCAACTAATTTTAATATTATATTCATCCTAAAATAAATAAATAAAAAAATTTAAATTGTACACACCTGCCCAGCTGCCCTGATCACATAATTTGTTTGCTTACCATTTAAGTCCTTAGTATCTTTACATATTGCACGATTGTTCACTAGCAGAAAAAAATATAATAATAAATGCCGGTCTACAAAAGACAAAGACTATTCTACCCCCAACAAAAATTCCTCTCCAGTCTCTCCTTGCACTCTCTCATCGCAAAACCTTTCGGTTAAACCCAATGCTCTTCTCCCCCATCTTCCTCCTCCCAGATCCCCCACACGATCTCCTCCAAACTCGCCGGAATCCCTTCCATCTCTCCCACATCCGGCGCATCGGCGACAGCATCCAGCAGTTCCTGCAACCCCACGATCCGGCGGCTAACAGCCCTCCGCATCTCGCGCACCGGCGCATAAAATCCCGGCACACCGTCAAGGCGCAGAAGCGCCGCCATGAGCTCCTCCGAGATCCTGAGTCGCTCTCTCGGATCGCGGCGGATGGCATCGACGGTATCCTGCCGGCGAATCAGACGCTCGAGTCGGTCGGCTTCGCCGGCGGCGGACCGGATCCGGTCTATTTGGGTGCGGACGAGTTTCCGGCGGTAGGCGGATTGGATCTTGACGGCGGCGGCGGAGATGCAGGAGAGGGGGAGGATGACAGGGACCTGGATTGGGGTTTGGTTTGAGGGGAATTCGACGGGGATGAAAGTGATTTGGGGGTGGATGGGAGGGGTAGCTTCCTCATTTTGAGAGAAGTCGGAGTAGGAGAAGGAAGAGAAGTCGAAGTAGATGGAGTACATTTGCTGAAAGGGATAATTAGGTTATGAGAGCTGACAGGGGTAGTTTTGTGAACCTGGGTGATTGGCATTTTGGCATGGAGACTTCTGGAAGTGTGGCGGAAATAATGGTGTCTAGCAGTGGATAGTTTTTTTTTTTTATTTGTCAAAGAAATGCAGTTGTTAAGACTTATGGCATCTCCAACCGAGAACTCTATTTTTCACGTCAAAATAGCGCAAAAAGCAAAAATGTCGTGGTGCTGCTCCAATCCAACGCCATTTTTTTACTTCTGCGCCAAGGTAACGACCCTTCATATTGGCGTTGCACTGTTCACCCGCAAGCAAATGGAGGATTTTTTGGCGTTCGGCTGGAGCGAAGGAATGACGCCAAACGCTCGTTTGGCGTTCGGTTGGAGATGCCCTTAAGAATGCTGATTTTTTTTCCTTATTTAAATATGTTAATTAAATAGTTCATATTAATCCCATTAATTATATATCATTTATTTAATATTTGAGTTCATTAACGAGTTTAAAATTGAATGATTTTGGACTCATTAAATTTATATCATCGAGCAAAATGATTTAATTATAAATATATAAAATTTGAAGATCGTTTGGTCCATCAATATCCTAAAGTTTTTTAATACTTCAAATGCTTGTTTTGAGTTCATTTGGATTCAAACGAAATATTGTTTGTGTCATTGAATTTCTCTTATTGAGATATTCAGTTCTATTATGTTGATTGAAATTAGAGTTTGGATAGTCCTAAATTTAATTTTAAAAAATAGTTGAAGTACTATCTCAAGAGTTGTGATATTCAAGAGAATTTTCAATCATATCATATGCATGTATCAATTATTTTCAGTATCATGTATATAAAGTATTATATAATGTAATTTATGCAATTTATTACGTATTTTAATATTATATACATATGAAAGTAATGTATGCAGACATTCGACAACCTGTAATGTTTATCTCTATATTCAATCTTGTAGGTCAATCCTATGGTCTCAATCATATTAATAATCATGTTTTCATAAATTAATCTCATATCATATATTATAAATCAAGTAACTTGCATGTAAGAAGTAGACACTTCCTTCATGTTGATATGTCATATTTATATTACTTAGAATTATATCACAAATTTTATTTTAAAAAAAATATATCAGCCCACCTTCATATATAAGATAATGTCTCAAGCCCAGTCAGTTATTTTCGGCCAGCCTTTCTTACTTTTACACATTTCACATCATAAGAATTAGCATAATAACAAATATCATATACACCAAAGGTAACTGTCATTATACTTATCATTATTAAAAATATATATTTAACTAAATGAATAATAAATATATACATATTATGTATTTCATATCCAACTGCATGACTATACTAATATATGATCATTGTATGCTTAGTATTATACTGTTCATTTCAAATAAAGTGACATATACAAATAAAATACTTGATAAAATTTTAATATTAATCATTCAAAACATTCAGGATAACGATATCTATTATTTATCAAAAGTTACATTGTATAAAATCATTATAATGAGAGATATTGTATTTTTTTATCAAATTTAGAGGGAAAAAAAGATAAAACATAATATTAACGAAAAAAGGCTTAGGGTTAACGTTACCTACCATGATCAAGAAATTTTTTACAACTGCAACATCAGCTTACCATCCTGTACATGGTAATATGTCCTCAACCACATTAATTAATTAATCATTTATAGCCAGCTTTTTTTACTTTTATACATATTTCACATCTTAGGAAATATAATAAAAAAATTACTAAAGCTAGAGATATTACCATTTTTATTAATTTTAGAAGAAAGAAAATAGTTAAAACACAACGTCAATAAAAATAGGCATAGGCTTAATATTGCCTATCACTATCAAAACTTTTTTAACAACTATTGCGATAAGAAATACCAGCTCGAACACTGGTTTCTCTCTCTCTCTCTCTTCTATGGCCAAGTAAAGAATGAGGAGGGGATGAAGTGAGTGAGGGTTTTAATCTAATGGTTTTAGATATGTTTATTCAAATAATAAAAAAAAGTCCTAACATCATAACACTTCAGGCCCAATGCTACAACGCTCCCTCAAATGAATTTTTATTTGGTTCGGTTGACCGGATGCAAGAAACATCCGGTCGTAGGCAAAAAGAACGCGGTACCAAGTTTTTCAAAAAACTCGGTACACCTCGGTACCGCGTTTTTTTTGCCTACGACCGGATGTTCCTCTGCATCCGGTAGGAGGACGTAATAACTGTTCCCCTAAAATTCTAAAAATTTGAGAGCTTACGCCCCAGAAGATTAGCCTCCCAGCGCTCACTCAACCAATTTATTGGAAATTGGGAAATTAAATTCATGGCTATTACAATGCCAAACTTTTCTAAAAAAGTTAATACTTGTTATCAGCACCGTTATCAGCACCAATACTACTGCTCGTTGTGGTGGCCAATAATAAGATAGATCCTAACCATTGAAAAATATCGATTCTTGCCATCATCAAAAATAAAAATTCCCATTATTTGCACCAACATTGGTGTCTACTATCACCATTAAGATTGTTTCTCATGGGGGTACAAATCTTGATGATACTTGTCAGTACTTTTAGACACCTATCGTTGTTACCAACACCAACACCAACATCAACATCAACACCAAGACATGAAGTCTTTATTGACTCAATATTGTACAAAAATATTGCATAAATACAATAAATAAGTTCATAGTAGTAGCTCATAGAAAAAATCCGACATTCTCACCTCATCTTGTCATGAAGTTTTCAACAATCAATTGTTTGACATTGGCTATGAATTTCAAGCATTCAGACATAGGTCTCTAAAAATTCTTTAGTCTCCATCAAATCCTTAATAGGACCTGCTACGCTGCAAGTAAATTGTGAGTAGTCAGTTTAGAGAATCATTGGGATTTCAGGGATCTAGATGAGCTGATCTTATGATACCTTGTTTATGCTTTCTCTCTCTATATATCATATACATTTTGGCTTCGAAAGGTTTTTCAGGATGAGCGAATGAGGATACTTTATTATTTCGTTATATTGATTGTTTTCTGCGTCCTTAAGCATCCCTTTGAGTATAAGTGATGCAACACTAGTCACTCAAACTCTTGATCAATTCTTAGCATTCCTTTAGCGACCTTATTTAAAAATTGATCGTGTAGTAATCTAACACTTATCTTTGCTGTCATAACTTACGTTTTATTTGGGACGGCATTCTTATTGCATTGTAAAACTATTTTTTAGTAAAAAATCTTCTAAAACAGGAAAAAAAACAAAGGTCTAAAATTGTCCCAAACTAAGCCATAGTGAGGTTGCTACAAGGAGTCATAATATATATCAATTTTGCATGTTGATTATGAAGTAGTCAATTTTCGGGAAATATATAGCTTAATGTAAATAATCTTGAAGAAGGAAGCTAAAAGGCCTGGCAATATTGCTACTTGCAAAATCAAGTGAATGATGAATCTTAAGGGAAACAAATCTTCTCTCTCTCTAGCTGGGCTAACCATTGGCTCATAATTCTGCATAAGACTACAACTAAGACTAAGATTTCTTTTGAGAAGACTTTCTTATTGCTTCTTAAAGCAACATTTTAACATAAAAATTATAAAAAATTATTTTAAAAAGAAATAGAAAAGCTGTCACAAAGCCTAAATATATATATACCATTAATAGTTTAAAGAGTTCTGTTAAATTTAAATTCTGTATAAACCTAACATATATATAATTTTCAAAGTATATATACTCCATTAATTTGATATCCAGGGCATCATTGTATGCATGTCATTACTGTATATTTGAAATAGTTATAAATTAAATTGTGTTTTAAGCTCCACAAATACCTTCAAAATCATTCAAAAATAGAGATTGCAAGTTTGCATTCAAGAGAGAAGAAAAGTGAAATCATCACATTCTGAAACCTGTTTTCCACTACAAACAACAAAATTAATGAACCCTAAATAAGCTCTTTTCAGTCGTTTGTATCCAATAAACATTTGTTCTATACATTTTAAACTAAATCTGGAATAGAAATAGGACAAATTATCTCTCAAGCGTTTGATATAAAGTTCTTGATGGCCTTTAAAAAGGCCAATGCTGTACATCAGTTATAAGTCCTTACAGAAATAAAATATAGAAGATTCATCATAAAAAATGAATCCAATCAAATAAAAAAAAAGACAAATGATAACAAACCTGCAGAAAAACAGCACTGTGGTTGTACCAGTTACAAAAAGAATAAAGTTTAGATTTGTACAAACACACCTGGTAATGTATCACAGATTATCTTATTATGCTGATCAATCCACATAAAAAGGCCAATAACTTGGATTTACCCAAGTTTTCCCACAGCTTTCTTGAGCTTAAGGCTGGCTTTATTTCTTGAGCTAAAGCTAGCTTTCCTGTCAAGTTCAAGAAAGCTGTGGAAAAATATGAGGCAACCCAGCTCTTGAAGCATGAGATTTCAATAGCACCTTAGACCCTCAACGCTTGAACTGATCAAGTAATGAAATCTATAGCTTACAACAAGCTTTAGAATTGAAGAAGAAGTAACAAGAAAGTGGAAGCTGAGCACACGAGGAAAGAGGATAAATGGAAGAGAGCTCAGTAATGCCCGTAACCTTAGGCCCCCTAACTTAAATAAAAGCCATGTAAGGGGTTCCTCACAGCCCATTATATAGAAGGAATGTCTAAACGATTTACATGTGGTAAAATAGTTCATCTCGAAGCAGCAGAGAATGTCAATTGAAATGACAAGTCTTATTAGGGCGATAGTGAAGGAAATCTGAGTTTTTATCTCTAATATATGTTAATTAATTTGAGTAAATATTCTTTAAAATATTTTTTCGAATAACAAACATATCATACAATTTTTATATATTTAATATTTAAATTATATAATATTTTTATCTCAATTGCATTAAATTTAAATAAATACAAATATATATACATTTTATTTTAAAAAATTTGATATTAATAATATTTTATGCAATTTAAAATTAACTATTATGTAAATAAACATTAAAATTTAAATATTAGATACATAAATACACATAAATTCTCGAATATTTGTTTTAGCAAAATACATTCAACAAGGGATGATTTCTCATATTCAATTTTTTTTTTAATTTCAAGCTAAATATTTTCCTTTCTTTATCAACATTAATTATTTTTCTTATCAATTTTACCTTTTTTTAATAGTTTGTCTACTTTAATTATCAGAATCTTAATCTAAGGCTTCGTTTGGGACAGCTTTTTCATACTTTTTAATTAAAAAAAACTTTTTAGTAAAATAAATCTAATTAAATTTTTTTACTAAAATAATATTTTAGAAAGCATTAATAAAGCTGTCCCAAACAATTCCTAAAAAACAAAATAATATGTACATTTCATACGTATTGTGCATTCAATTTCTAAGCTTCGCTGCTCAATTCATAGTTTAGAAGAGATTTTTAAGCCATTTGGACTGATGACGTTGTGCATGCATGCCATGGCTCATTCGTCTTAGCGTGCAGTAGAAAAATGTGGTGAAGTGATCCCCACCCTTATTGCTTTACGTTTGGACAATAAAAGTTTTTAAAATAATTATAATACATAGAAAATTATTAAAAAATGAAAGAAACCTTATAACAGCCATGAAAACTAGGTGAAAGTAGAAGAGGATGGGAGGAATTAATTGAGGTAGAAATTAAAGAGTTCATGAATAGTAAGCGAAAATGAGAGGAAACCTTAGTGAGAGAGGGAGAAAGAGTGGAGCAGGTGAGAATGAATAGTATTTGTATAAGGGATTACAGCGACGGGTAAAAAGCTGGCGAGCTCCATGTTCCTGGGCGACACAGGGCATGGGCCTCCATGCATGATTGTTGAAGATGAGGACATGGTTACCACTGTTCCAAGGTCATTGTGAGCCGCAGGAGTCAGACCTATATATTCTTCTCTTTGCTGAGCTCTAGCTAGATGGCTAGGAATATATATATATATGATAACAAAGCTGAGCTGGAAAGGTCTCTGTCAGAGGATCGTGCTTCACCAACGCCTGCAGAAATCGTTGAAATGAGCTGAACCATCTTCGCCGTTCCCTTCTAACGAACTCAGCTAATCACCACTGTTGATTTCCTCTCTCACGAGCTTTATATACTCAACAGTATGCAAAATCATCAGAAGCTTAAAAAATATACAAGATGAATGAAGGAGGAAGAAGGAGTTTCTCTGAGCAAGGTATGCTTTCAGTATCTCTGTGATTACTAATTAACATGGTATCAGAGCTGTTGTAGCTTCACCGCATTCAATGGATAGCTCGGCTTCATCATCATCACAACAAGATATGACTACAGAAACAGTTAAGGAAACTGTTACTTATGCAGTTTCACCTCAGCTCAAATTTGTTATGGCCAATATCAAGAACATTATACATACACATTTAACAGCTGAGAATCATCCGATGTGGCGAGCCCAGGTACTCAAAATTTTTCAAGCTAATGGATATGAGGGTTATCTTGATGGTACAACAAAGTGTCCGAGCAAGTTTATCACAGGGACTAATGGCTTACCCGCACCAAATTCTCACTATACACTGTGGATGCACACTGATCAAAATCTGGCAGCAGCTTTATACTCTGTGATTTCTGATTCCCTGTTACCATATGTCCTTAATTTAGACACATGTGCAAGCATATGGATGACTATTGACAAAAGACTGCAATCCACTAACAGAGCAAGAATTATGCAACTCAAGAATGAGTTACATCATATTTCAATGAAGGACATGACCATGGCACAATATTTAGCTCTTATCAAGTCTAAAGTAGATGCAATCAATGCTTCAGGAAGTTCATTAGACACAGAAGATGTTATACTTTATACATTGAATGGCTTGTCATCATCATATCATGCCTTTAAAACTGCAATTCGCACCAAACTGGAACCACTCAGTCTTGATGACTTATATTCACTGTTATGCAGTGAAGAAATTACTCTAGCAGCTGAAGCAATTCGTGATAGTCATATCTCAGATGTTCAGGAACCTCAATCTGCTTTATATACCACTAGAGGCAGAGGCCGTGGCCGCTGGAATGCTGATCGGGGTCGATCCAACACTCGTGGCGGACGATCATCCACTGATCGTGGAGGAAGAACCAGGAACTCATCTGTTTCCTGTCAGATTTGCTTCAAAAGAGGACACAATGCTGCCCAATGCTGGTATCGAACTGATCTGAATTACCGACCATCTCCTCCAACTCTTACAGCTCTGACTGCGTCGCCTCAGTCTCCTCCTCCAACAGAGTGGTTTTTGGATAGTGGTGCATCCTCTCATTTCACTTCAGATCCCTCTCAGCTACAAGCTCCTTCTGACTATGCTGGATCTCAATCTATTATGGTGGGTAATGGTCAATCTTTACCAATTGCTGCTCAAGGGCAAGGCATTCTTCCCACTCCAACGAGTAAGCTCCTTCTCAAACCACTCTTCTATGTCCCTCAACTTACTCACAACTTGTTATCTATCCATCAGTTAACTACTAACAACAACTGCTCTGTTTCCTTTTTACCTCATGAATTCCACATTAAGGATTTGGCCACCAACCGTCTTCTCCTTCGCGGTCGCAGCCATGATGGCCTATATCCCATTCAGTCCAAAGTTTCTGCTTCTTCTCATACTGCTCTCTTCACCCAACCAGCTACAGCTGACATTTGGCACAAACGGTTGGGGCATCCACATTCTGCTGCAATGCAATCTCTTGCCAAACAGATTTCACCTTCAGTTAATTTGTCTTCGTTTAAATTTTGTAATTCCTGTTCTCAAGCTAAATGTCATAGAACTAGTTTCCCTCTCTCTCTATCATGTACCTCTCAACCTCTTCAGCTTATACACTCTGATGTATGGGGCCCTGCTCCTTTTACTTCTTTAATGGAAATCGATATTACATTGTGTTTGTGGATGACTTCACACGCTTTTCTTGGGTGTATCCTATGATATATAAATCCGATGCTTTCAATAAATTTCAACAATTTAAACTACAAGTGGAAAAACAATTTTCCAAATCCATCATCACTTTTCAGACAGATGGAGGGAAGGAATTTGTGAATAATGCGTTCACCAAATTTCTCACCAACAATGGTATTATACATCAGATTTCCTGTCCGTATACACCTCAGCAAAATGGCATTGCTGAGCGAAAGCATCGTCACATAGTGGAGACAGCTCGTGCTATGTTAATTGATGCTCAGCTCCCGTACAGCTTCTGGGTTTATTCTGTCTTGGCTGCCACCTATCTTATTAATAGAATGCCATCTCCACTTCTTCACAATCGCTCACCCTACCAATGTTTATTTGGTAAACCACCAGATTATACCCAGTTGCGTGTATTTGGTTGCTTATGTTATCCTCTGTCTCCACCACAGTCAAAGCATAAATTCTCTCCCAAAGCTTTACAGTCTGTTTTTATTGGGTATGCTGAACCCACTAAAGGATACTACTGCTATCACCCACCCACTGGGAAAGTGACCATTGCCATTAATGTTTTGTTTCATGAGCATCATTATCCCTATCAGAATATTGCCATGACACCAGCATCCACCCTCTCTTCTCCTTCTGTATCAACAAATCCTCATACTCTCATTCCTCATTCGTTACTCCCTATGAAAGACACCATCATGTCATCTCTTCCTGTACCTTTAACATCTACTGACTCTACTACTCATACTCCTTCACTATCACCTCACTCTACATCTTCGAATTCATCCCAGGCTAGTCCAAATTTACCACCCACTACTGTCCAAATTCCTTCTCACCCTATGCTTACTCGTTCGAAGACAGGACATCAACGGCCCAGACAGTTATTTACACTGTTTACTCAGGATGTACCATCATCAGATCCGACCTGTTACACCACTGCAATGAAATCATATCACTGGCGCAGAGCTATGTCAGAGGAATTTCAGGCCCTGCAAATGCAAGGGACATGGACACTTGTTCCATCAGATCCTACACAAAATGTGCTAGGTTCTAAATGGCTGTTTCGAACCAAATTGCATTCAGATGGCACGGTGGCTAGGTACAAAGCTCGGCTTGTTGCCAAAGGCTTTCATCAAGAATTTGGGGTGGACTTCCATGAAACTTTCAGTCCTGTAGCCAAAATTCAAACTATTCGAATTTTTATTATACTGGCTTTAACGAATAGATGACAAATTAGTCAGCTTGATGTCTCGAATGCTTTTCTGCATGGCAAGCTAACGGAGACGGTGTTTATGGCTCAACCTCCTGGTTTTACTGATCCAAATTATCCCACTCATGTATGTCGATTGAACAAAGCTATTTATGGTATGAAACAGGCCCCAAGGCAATGGTACTCTACCTTTACCGATCATCTCATTCAGTGGGGATTCACTCGCAGCAATACTGATACTTCACTCTTCATATATTCCAATACGGGCACGCATATGTTCTTGTTACTCTACGTTGATGACATCCTATTGATGGGCAACAATGCTTCGATTCAGCAGCATCTACTTACTGATCTCCAAGGCACCTTTCAATTAAAGCATCTCGGCAATCTTCACAATTTTCTTGGTCTTCAATTTAACCCAGATAAATCAGGCTATCTTGTTCACCAAGCTTCCTATGCTAACACAATACTTCAACGTGCTGGCATGGTCAATTGCAAACCGCTTTCAACGCCAATGACATCCAAAGTTGTAGATCACTCTGATGATGCTTTGCCATTTACTGATCCTCCACTCTACAGGCGTCTCGTTGGCTCACTACAGTATTTGACTCTAACAAGACCGGATATCACATTTGCAGTAAATCAAGTTTGTCAACATATGCATGATCCGAGAAATGTTCATTTCTCTTGGTTAAAACGTATACTTCGTTATGTCAAAGGGACAATCACTTTTGGTTTACCGATCACAGCTGGGTCATTGAATCTCTCTGCTTTCACTGATGCTGACTGGGCAGGTGATAAAACAGATCGAAAATCCACAACAGGATTTTGTGTATTTATCGGCACTACCTTAGTCTCCTGGGCCACTAAAAAGCAAAGTACCATTGCTAGATCATCCACGGAAGCAGAATATCGTGCTCTTACAACTCTAGCCACGGAACTTATTTGGCTCCGCCGACTCCTCAAGGAGTTTCATGTTGAGCACTCATCTCCGGTTCCCATTTTTTGTGATAACATTTCAGCCATCTCTTTGGCACACAATCCGGTCTTTCATGCGAGGACTAAGCACATCGAAATTGATCACCATTTTATCCGAGAATGTGTCAACAATGGCACGGTGGTTATTCATCATGTCTCTACAAATGATCAAATTGCTGATATTTTTACCAAACCACTCTCTACCACTAAATTTTGTACTTTCAGACACAAATTGACTCTTCAGAACTCGCAGATCAATTTGCGGGGGCCTGATAACAAAGCTGAGCTGGAAAGGTCTCTGTCAGAGGATCGTGCTTCACCAACGCCTGCAGAAATCGTTGAAATGAGCTGAACCATCTTCGCCGTTCCCTTCTAACGAACTCAGCTAATCACCACTGTTGATTTCCTCTCTCACGAGCTTTATATACTCAACAGTATGCAAAATCATCAGAAGCTTAAAAAATATACAAGATGAATGAAGGAGGAAGAAGGAGTTTCTCTGAGCAAGGTATGCTTTCAGTATCTCTGTGATTACTAATTAACAATATATACACTAGGAAAGATGAAAAGTAAACTAAAAAACTAAATTATTAGTATTATTATTTGTTTATAGTAGAACTATTATAAAAAATTTCTGTTATGATACTTCTTATTTATATATGTATCAGAGTTGTATTCGAGCTTAAGCCATGTTTCACTTAATTTAAAGTTGACTACTTATTTGAGTTTAACTTCAAACTCGAGCTCAAAGTTTATAGGAAAGATAGTTTTTATTAAGGGATCATTTGGTTGTTTGAAAAAAAAAATGTAATACAAAAAAAAAAAAAAAAAAAAAAAAAAAAAAAAAATACAATGTAAAATAAATATAATATAAAAGGAATATTTTAGAGTTGTCTCATGAGTGTAAAAGGAATTAATGATTTTATTTTTTCATTTAATTTGTAGTGAACTTAATGCAATGCAAAGTGTAAAAAATTTGTGGACGGGATGGCCCACATTGGAAGTGAAGGGAGGCGGCTGGCCGCTGTTGGCGGAGGAGGGCACTTGTTGGCATTGGAGTAGGGTCGGTGATGGTGGCCGACGTTGGTAGATGGTTGATTGTGGTGGCGGTTGGCTGTGGTGGCCGGCGGTGGCGAAGGGTCAGCGATGGTGGGCGGCATAGAAAGGTGGAGGCTAGCGGGCGACAAGTGGTGTGTTAGCGGTGTATTTTGAAATCGAGCAAATCAGATGAATTCCAAATACACCGAAAATGCACTAGTTGATATATTTGGAATACACTAATTTTATACATTGCATTCCTTTTATTTTAAGTCAAACAACAATATTTTCAAAACCAATGTATTTGAAATATTTTACATCCTAAATGTAACAAATCAAATAGCCATTAAATTGAATAATATGTTGATGTAATAAGCCCCATTTATATGCAATGAAAGAGACTAATAAAAAAATCACAATAGAAATACTTCTAATAGTAAGAACATATTACAATAGTAATGATTATTGATATGTCATTAAAAAAATAATCTTGATCGGGCACGAATTGCGATGTAAAATCAAGTTGGAAACTTCCAAAATTAAAATTGGGATCGTCCTAACTCCGATTTCAGCAAACTTACAGTCAAACCGAGCGTCTTGGAAATACAAATCCAATGACACCAAAATCAACTCAATTCGAGTCCAAATGGATCCAAACCAAGGGTCTGAAGCGTTGTTGGAAGGTTCAAACCACAATTTGGTTACCAAACGGTTTCCAAACATGACGTGCTTATAGTCAAATCGAGCGACTCGACGAAAGAAATCCAACGAGCCTAAGGTCATCAAATTCTGACATCATTAAGGCATTCAAATGTCCATCAAACAATCCATGATCACGGGATTCAATATCAGTCGTCCATCCAACCACTCCTCATTTACCTTTGATCTCTCACCTATTTACGTTCGGGTCATGCCACTCCATAAATCTATAAATAAACTCCTCATTTATCTTGAAAAGGGGGGCTCCAAGCAAGAAGAGAAGAATAGAAGAGAAGGAAGAAGCTCCTCCTCGACCACCGCCTGAGTTCCGCCGAACCACTGTCTGACGTCATTGCTCCGCCGGACCACCACTTGAGGCCCTCACCTCCTGCGGATAATCACTTGAGGCCCTCACCTTCGCCGGACCACCGCCTGACATCGTTTCTCTGTTGGACCACCACTTGAGGCCCTCACCTTCGCCGGACCACCACTGGAAGCCCTCACCTCCGCTAGACCACCACCTGACATCGTTGCTCCACCGGATCACCACTTGAGGCCCTGAGCTCTGTCGGACCACCACTTGAGGCCCTGAGCTCTACCGGACCACCACTTGAGGTCCTCACCTCCGCCGGACCACCGTCTGACGTCGTTGCTTCGCCGGACCACCACTTAAGGCTCTAGTTTCTACCGAACCACCATCTGAGGTCCTGATTTTTCCTAGACCACCACCTAAGCCCCGGAGTTTATAGGACCACCACCTGAGACCCGGAGTTCTACCAGACCACCACTTGATGGCCGGAGTTTTACCGGACCACCACCTGATGCCCAGAGTTTTACCAGGCGACCACCTGAGACCCGGACTTATGTCAAACCACCATTTGAGGCCCAGACTTCTGCCGGACCATCATCTAAGGCACGGACTTCCATTGGACCACCACCTAAGATCTAGACTTTCGCCGGACCATCACCTGAGGCCCAGACTTCCACCGGACCACCACCTACAAACTACAGTCTTTCGGAACTCTCTCTCCTACCGACTACGATCCTTCCGTCCTCATTCACCTGCTATGGTCCTTCCGACCTTCGTCACTTACCACTACAGGAAAAACGTCATTTTCCGGCAGACATTTTCGCCGGAAAATTGGCCAAAATCCGTCGGAAAGTAGCATTTACGGCGAATTTCCGGCGGAAATATTTCCGCCGGTTTAACGCACGTCGTTAAAGATCTTCCGGCGTAAAATAATACGCTGGAAACATTTTCGGCGTATTTCCGACGAATTTTCCGCTGGAAAAAATTGACGGCAGATTTTTTTTTCGTCGGAAAGTAAAGAAAATTAAAAAAAAAAAATCCAAAGCTAATCGGCCTGCCTAGCCAGCCCGTCCGCTGCACCCAATTCACGAATTTATTTCCGCCGGAAATGAGCTATTTTCCTGTAGTGTACTATGGTTCTTCTGACCTCCATCACCAGACAACGGTCTTTCTGACCCCGGTCTCCTGCCAACTATGGTCTTTCAGACATCTGTCTCCTGCCGACTACGGTCCTTCTGACCTCCGTCGCCTATTATGGTCATTACAACCTCCATCACCAGACGACGATCTTTCTGATCCTATATCCTGCCGACTACGATCCTTCCAACCTCCGTCGCCTACTATGATCCTTTCGTGCTCCATCACCAGACAATGGTTTTTCTGACTTCGGTCTCCTACCAACTATTGTCTTTCGGATCTCTTTCCTGTCGACTACGATCCTTCCGACCTTCATCACCAGACAACAGTCTTTCCGACCTCTATCCTTTCGACTATGGTTGAGCCGACCAAATAAACATGTCTACAATGTAACTCTTACCAAGTAATGTACTCTATATGATGTACATATGTACCATCAAGCCAAGGCCTTCTCTCAAGGAAGGGCCTCATTTGTAATCGACTGCAAATAATAGTAGATTCATTCAAACAGGGCCAGGCCCCGTGATTTTTCCCTATTTTTAGGGGTTTCCACGTAAAAACTCTGGTGTGTCTTATGAACGCTACACCCTCTCTCTTATATGATTGTATGTTGGATCTTCCTACAACGTTAAGACGTTAAAATATATATTTTTCTACTGCCACGAATACTCCAGGATGCAACAACTATAAATTGTATATATCATAAATCTTAGATACTTACTCTAATATTTTAAGGGGATTATCAATTATTCCAGTATTAATAAGAGAAGCATGCATGCATGCTTAAGAACATAAGCTGCCTGCTTAAAAGAAAAAAATAGCGTTAAGGAGAATGAGCCACTTCAACATCCAAAGAAATAAGATAAAAGATCAAAATCTTTCATTTTAAAGTGAGAGGTTAATTCAAACTGCAACACTATAATCATACCATCCATTGAAATAATCATATCAACAAAATCAAAGAAAAGTATAATACGCCCTACAAGATTGCACTTAAGAAAAAATTTGGAGTTGTGGTCACTGATCAGGTGAAATACACGTAAAGAAAGCATAACATAAAACTTTTCAAATTAAGTATGAGGTTCCTATTTAAGGAGAGATTATTCCCCGTGTGGACATCGGACACAGCTTACCGTACATAGGCGAATTAGGTGCAACTACGTTATCCAGTACTGAGCTTAGTACCAAGCAGTACCGAGCCGCGGTACCAAGTTGGGGGTGCATGACGCATTTTCATTGAGCTCCGAACGACGTTCGGTGTCCGCACAGAATAATTCATTAGACCCCTTGCTAAAACACTTTTTAAGGTTTCATTTAGAACGGCTTTCTTATTACTTCTTAAAGCATCTTTTTAGTATAAAAATTAAATATGTTATACTAAAAAACTGCATTAAGAAGCAATAAAAAAGTCATCCCAAGCAAAAAAAAACTTAAAAAATTATCAAAATCGGCCAAAAAATTCGTCAGAAAATCTGCTTGAAAATTAGTCGGAAATATTTCATCGTAATCCATCAGAATTCCGCCAAAAAATAGTTCCTCGGAAATCCGCCAAAAAATCCTTCGGTAATGAACAATTTTTCTGCAGTATATACCTCTTTTTGAAGACCATTAATTATTAGTCATTTTTTTAACTAGAGCAAGAATTTTCTCATATTCATACAATATTACTTATCAAAACACCTTTTTTCTGCGCGCTCAGTACCTTTGGATGGCAGGATTCTTTTTGCAACCAGGTTGAGAGAGCGCCAACTCCTGAGCCCGTGGCTATAATGATCTCCTCTTCCTTTGGTTTCTTTGGCTATGGTCTTTCTTTTTGTATTTGCTTATTTTGGTTTATAGGTTTAGCTTGAGGTTTTTGTTTTTTACCCCTTTTTTGGGTCTTGTAAGTTTTGACAAGACCATGTTTTACTGCATTTTTCTTTTTCATTACATGTAACAAGTTTATATTAATGAAAAGGGCTTAGGCCATAATTTTACCCAAAAAAAATCATTTGCTTTAATTATAAATACAAGTTCAGATGCAAGTTGAATTATGGAGAGCGAGCAGCAACAGTGTCAAAAATAGGAGGGAGTAATTGAGGAAAACAAGGATATGGAGAAGGAATAGATTTATATTTTTTGTTTATATATTATATATTAGTTTATAATGTTAAAAATTTGGACTTTTGATCTTATAATATTTTTGTTAATGTAATGAGATGTTTTCAAATTATTTTTTTTAATGGGAGATTTACATACATACCACTTTATTTTATACTATTTATATATCTAAAATCCAAAACTTTAATATTACATTCTTATCACTCATATAAAATTTTAATATTAAATATATCACTCATATATTTTATTTTTACCACTTATATCACCCTATAAACTTTACATATAAATCCCTTTTTTTGTGGATAAAATATAAAAAGGACTTGCATATTAATTCAAAGAAAATATTACAAGAACCTCTCTTTAGTTTATTGTGTGTGATTTTCTCTTCGCTTTCTGGGTTTTCCTCCTCCGGCCCTTGTGGTCAGGATGGCGGTGAAACTTTGGGTGGACCCTAGTTTTTTGGAGGGGTCGACTAAATCCTACTCTTTTGTGGATGTTTTGCCCGGTTTTGCCTCTAATGCTCGGTTTCTTGATCTCAAACCCTCTTCGTTTCTTGGAGAAGTTCTCGCGCTTGCATGCAGCTCCTTTACAGTTCGCATTGGTTGGTTGTTTTCCCTCTCGGCGTCCGATTCTCGATGCTATTCGGAAGTTTACTTTGCTCTTAAGATTAATGGTAATTTTTCTATTACTTTGATGGATCAATAGCATGTGTTGATTAAGTTGGTAAATGACTTAGACTATAGCAGAGTTTTCTCTTATAGATCATATTTTGTCAAAAATAGTTACTTGAAGTTGACCAAATGGTCTGCTCTTCTTGATTTTGGTGTGGAGTCTCCTGTCATATCTATCTGGATTGCTTTCCCTAACTTGCGGCCACATTTTTTTCACCCCGTATTCTTCATGGATTGAGTTCCTTATTTGGCTGTCCACTGAAGGTGGATAATGCGACCTTTGTTGGCTCCTGTCCCTCTGTTGCAAGTGTGTTAGTCGAGTTTGACATTACTAATTTTTTTTTTATAAAGTTTGGATTGGTCCTGAAAAGCTTGGTTATGTTTAGCATGTGGTGATGGAGTAGTTTCCCCATTTTGTGCCCAATGTAAATCGATAGGTCATTTGTCGGGTGAGTGTCGTTCTTCTATTCTGGTGTTTGACTCGGTTATTCATAATAATTCTGGTGTGGAGATTAATGTTGTGGTTGAAAATGTGGTTTTTGTTGGTTATGTGGTCAATTTTGTTCCTACTGAAACTCCAGTTAGTCCTATTGAGGGTGTGGTTAACGGGGAGATTGGTGTGGATGAAGCTCTTGTTATGAATAATGGCAATGGTAACTCTGAGGATGTTGTTCTTATTGCGGAGACAGGGTCTGATGTCTTGCCTGCTGCTCAGTTTTCTTGAATTGATGAGAGTGTTGTGGTGGTTGAGCCAAACCCTGGTTTAGGCCATTTGGTAGCTTGTCCTATTGCTTTTCTTATCTCTAATGTTGCTTTGGTTTATGAGTCGAACCCTAGCTTGTTTAGTCAATTTGGTAGCTAGTTCTAATGCTTCTCCTGATTTTAATGTTGTCGGTGTTGGTGATGTTGTGGTCTTACATCCTGGGGACCGTGAGTTTGATTGCCCTACTGCTGGGAGTGGTGAGGTTCATCTAGTCTCTCATGTTTGTTCTCGTGAGCATTTTCCTGATGGTGTGGAACCTGAGGCTGAGGATGTGCCTATATTTGTTTTTTCTTAATAATGCCTTGTTAGCTCACCTTGCTTGTAATTCGGGAGATCATGGTGATTGGTTAGATGATATTTCTTCAGCTGGTGGGGAGGGAGCTGATGAGATTGTGTTGAATTCTCGAGATAGTTTTGATTTAAATATTATTCAAGTGCTGATGATGATTTTTTTAATAAGATTAGCATGCATGGATGTCATAATAAAAAAAAATAGAGTTTTCTTTTTGGATTTGGATGTCTTTTTGTTGTTGGGGTCTCTTTGGTGGGGTTGGCTTGATTTGTTGGAGTTTTGTGGTCATTTTGGTGGATAGGTTGGTAGTTTTGATTAGTGGCTTGCCTTAGCGGTTTTTGATGGGTTGGGCAATGATGTGACGACTTTCTGCTCACCTCCTACTCAGTCCTAGTTTGTTGGCAACCATTGGTGGTGCTTCCTCTACTTATGTTTGCATCATCATCGGTTGCTGCTGCTTGGATGGTCCTTGCCTATCTCATGGGTGGTTGCAGACAGCTTCTTACCAATGATTGAGCCCGACTAGCTTTTATCTTTCATTTTTTGTTGTATTTTATCTTTGTCCTTTGTTGGTGTTGTTTATATTCTTCTTTTATTAATGGAATTTTATATTTTGAAAAAAAAAAGAAAGAAAAGATTACAAGAACCCAATTAGTATATTTTTGCAACAGCTTTTTACCGTTGAAGTTGGTTAAAGAAAATGATGTGCTTGCCTTCTTCTGCATTTCTACAATAAGATACCAATTTTCTAATAAGATGACAGAATAAAACTCGCATTAATTTAAAAAGTTTTAGAAGATTACATAATGTTGCAGCCCTGAAAGAACATACAGCTGTTTTTTTTTTAGCATAACTAATCTCTAATTTTCTTCATTAATATCTAACATGCTTTAAGCTGCATTCTTCATCTTAGCTTCAAAACAAGGACAAAATTCACCCACTTTGGTTTCTCAGCTAAGTGAGTCGTAATAATTTTTGCATATCGGGAAAATAGATCAGCAATAGTTTCCTTGTCAAAATAACCAATAAGAAGAGGCTCTACAGCTGCTTGTATGTACTTCACCACAATTTTCCCTCTTAAAATATAATCAGGCTGTAAATTATTCAGTTCGTCTTCAAAAGGATCCCAACTTGACTCGAGAGTTTCAACATGGTCGAGATAAAAGAACCCTTCTTTTTGATCAATAATGGATTTCAATTCCTCAATAGTTGGTGTGTAATATGGAAAATTGATGGCATTTTGATCTGCTTTTCTTGCAAGTCCCTAAGAAAATCAGAGTAAATGTTATGAAATTTGGAAAATGAAACAAATCATAACGGTAATTGTAATGCCCCTGAATTAAATTTGAAAGAATTGTTTATTTATCATTTTAAGAAACTCCACAGTTAAGCATGCTCATCCCAGAGAAATCCTAAATGGTTGAAATCCTGGAAAGTTACACCAAAAGGACAAAACTATGAGATCCTTAAGCTAAAACAGACAATATCTCAATAGTTAAGAGTTTGAGTTGCTACAGTATTAGACAAATACATATATGTATATAATGATCATTCATTAAAAATGTTGATGATTTATCAATTTTTGATAATCTATGATTGTTATAAACAGTTAACGACATGATTATAATGATCAATTATTTAAAAAAAAATATTGATAGTTTATCAATTTTTCATAATCCATGATTGTTATAAGCAGTTAAGGACATGATTACCGAATTCTATCATTTGTAAGAGATTCAGAATTAAAAGAATAAGATAATTTCTTACCTCATAAATCATATCATTTAATGCCAGTCTTAAAAGCCCCAACATATAGAACGAATCTTTATACTCTGAATTATTTACTCTTCCTGCAATTGTTAGCACCATTCTTCCTCCAAAAATTAGTTCTTTGGATCTTAATTTAAGGAAGGTTGAAAAATCCTCTTTGAATTGTTCCGAGTACAAATTTTCCTTCTTCAGTTCATCAAAAGTGCTTTCATCATCAACCCTTCTTGGCACCTAAATATTCTTGTTAGTTTAAGCACAATAATTGTATGAATGAAGATGCAAAGAGTTTTGATTGTTCAAATAATTATATTTAAATTTCTTTTATGTATCATTACTGCATCCAATCTAATTTTGTTCGTGTCCTACGTTGCAATTTGTAGCTAATTTGAAAAAAATTAACTAACCTGTGAAAGCCACATTTGACTATATGAAGAGTGAAAGAAATGAACGCTCTTAGAAAGAAAAAGCCGAGTGTAGAATGATCCTGGGGATCCAGCGACATAAAATGGCACAACGTTCTCCCCCTTGTCCTCCTTAATTTGCTTCTTATAATCCATCAATGAACGAAAGATATTGTTGAAATCATTTCCAGGCAGATCATTCAAAAATATTTGTATTTCTGATTCATGGCTGATATCTAACCGTAGACTAAGATCATGGATAACGCTAATGATCTCAGAGATCACCAAAAATGTGTTGGGGCCCGACGAGCAACCCAAGTCAGCTGCTACAAATTTCATGGGGAAAAGAGTTCTGTAGACTTCTCTTATAGCTTCTTCTACTATTGGCTTTGCTTTCAAAATTACCTTTGCCTGTAGAAAATGACGAGGTCATTAGTATTACTGGATATTAATGCTAATTATTTAAAATTACGTACTTGAACAATGGAGTTTTTAGCATAGCTTGTCTCTCCAGTTCCTCCCACCATATGCACAATTTGTTCGACCTTAGCGGAAAGAGGTTTTTCCCCCATTTATGGTTATTATTGTACTGCCGAATCTCTTTGAAATCTCGTTATGATTCTCTTCTTTATTCTTCACTTCAGCTTTGACTGGTTCTCTAATGGTGGCCTCATGGCCTGAACCTTATATGCTTCTTGTTAATTTGCAATGGTAAGAATTTGTATGAAGAGGGGGTTAATATATTATATATATACAGATATATTCGAATTACAATAGAAGGGATATACTTGGGCCTGTTTGGATGCAGGATTTATGCCGGATTTAAGCAAGGCTTGAGCTAAATCCTGCCAAACGCCAAGAAAAAGCAAGAGTTAAATCTCACTGTAAGTATAAACTTCACTTCACTGCATTTTCGGCCTTTTTCTACTAAATCCCGGATTTCTTAAATCCGATAGATTGGCGGATTTAATAGATTTTGCCCAAGAAACTGCACAGAAGGGGTGAATGATCGTTACCTTTGCAGCGAGCGATCTACAGTTATTATTTCCGATCCAACATAGTCGAACTATCGTGACTTCCAGTCCAACAGGAAGGATCGTCGAAGGAGGCGAAGAAGCTAGCGCCTCGTGCAGGAAAAGTCGAACATGTTGAAGGAAGCGAAGAAGTTAGCGAAGTCGAACGGCAACGAAGCTGTTGTAATTTGAAAAGAGTAAAAACAAGCTTTATTCAGGCGCAAGGAAAGAATGCCTAGAGGCAATGGCATAGGATTACTTCTTATTTTTAATTTGGAATTATTTTAATTAATTTATAGAGATTTTTACTTGCATAACACTTTGAAACTATCTTATTCACGCATCTAACACTCCAACTTTCATATTTAGGGGCTGTTTGGTAGCAGGATTTAGGCAGGATTTGAGGCGAATTTGAGCGAAATCCAGCCAAACGGCCTAAAATGCAAAACCAAATCTCACGGCAAGTGAAATCCGGGATAGACGGAAAATTCCGCCGATTCGAGCGAAATCCGGGATTTCGGAAATCCTATATTTTGCGGGATTTACGAAATCCAGGCGCTAGAGTAAGAGTCCATTGCATAAATCCTTCTTTATAGCCAAACAGTCACACAGGATTTAACTGGATTTATCATAAATGTTACCAAACAGTTTTCAGGATTTAACCCCTCAGGATTTCGTAAATCCGGGATTTGGAGGATTTACGAAATCCTACTTAAATGAAATCCTACATTTTACCAAACAGCCCCTTACTATTCAGCCACCCAAAACATTAATAGTTAACATAAAATACTACTCCCGTTACCTCCGTCTACCCAAGCTTGTCATTTGCGCGGGAATCGTTCCGATCGTCGTCGATTTCTCCACGCCGGTCACTCCGCCCAGCTGTCTCCAAGCCTCATCCTTCGATTTCTGCACGCCGGCTCCGCTCATCCTTCGATTTCTTGCACGCCCACGCCGGTCACTCTCCAGCCGTGTCCGCTCATCCTTCGATTTCTGCGAGAGCTTTTCTCCACGCTAGTTGTTCCAGAGATTTAAGCTGAAAATTTCTTACAGATTTGCTGGTTGAAAATTTCTTGCAAGTAAAGTTACTGATTTAAGCTGAAAATTTCTTACAGATTTGCTGGTAGAAAATTTGCTGGTTGAAAATTTCTTACAGATTTGCTGGTCAGAGTTTGATCTTCTTACTGGTTTATTCCACTTCTTACAGATTTGCATAGCTGAAAATTTCTTACAGATTTAAGCTTTTTTAAGCTTTTATGAAAATTTCTTACAGATTTTCTGAACAGGAAAGTTTCAATTATTTAGCTTTGATTTCATCTATTTAGTTGAATATTTTTATTTTTTTAACAGCAAAAATGAGTTCGAGCTCTTCAGCGATGCCGATTAGAAACCCAAGTAACCGAATTTATTGTCATTGCAATATGCAATGTTCAGTATACACGTCACATAAGGAATTGTTCTCTTCAAAAGATCAGAAACTGACCCTAAACCTTAAATCTAACTCTGTCGTTGCCAATGGAAGCGAGACCTTCAGATGCAATGGAGAAGACAATCCCGCTCACGACCGGAGGAAAGCCAACGCCTGTGAAAGCGTTTGAGCGACGATCGAGCAGCGACCGAGCGAAAACCTAGCGGCGAACGACCGGCGACCGAGCAGCGAATGTTTTTGACGCTTTTTTGACCTACCAGAGTGTTAGAAGAGAAATAAGTATGAGAAAAAGGTGGTATATTAGTAAATATATTATTTTAGGTGTTTGATATGTATTTTCAGTACTTTCAAGTGTTATGTATGTAAAAATCCCTAATTTATAATATAAATAATTAATTAGATAATTAGTGGTACAAAACTTAATCAAATAAATAGTTTAAAATATAAATGTGATTGTATATACACATTTTCATGATGAAATGTGATACGGCATCACAAAATTAGCTTGATCGGGCACGAATCTCGAGGCGAAAGCTAGTTGGAAACTTCAAAAATTAATTCCGAGAGCACCCCAACTCCGATTTCAGCAAGCTTATAGTCGAACTGAGCGTCTCGGAAATACGAACTCAACGACACCAAGATCAACCCAATCCGAGCCCAAATGGGTCCAAATCATGGATCCAAAGTGCTGTTGGAATGTTCAAACCGCAATTTGAGTTACCAAACAGACTCCGATTTTGACGAGCTTATACTCGAATCGAAGGGCTCGACGAGACAAATCCAACGAGCCCAAGATCACAAAATTCCGACATCACTAAGGCCTTCAAATGTCTAATGAACGGTGCATGATCGTAGGATTCAATATCGGCCGTCCATTAGACCACTCCCTATTCGCCCCTGATCTCACGCCTATTTACGGGTCATGCCACTCCAGAAAATCTATAAATAGAGCCCTCATTTCTCATAAGAGGGGGATCCAAGCAAGAGAGAGAAGAAGAGAAGAGAAGAGAAGGAGTTCCTCCTCGACAGCCGCCGGACCACCGCCGGACCACCGCAGAACCTCGCCGGACCACCGCCGGACCACCGCAGGAACCTCGCCGGACCACCACAAAATCTCACCGGACCACCACCTTAAGGCCCGACGTTCATCCCCGACGTCCTGCCAAAGACCCGACGTTTTGTTCAAGGCCTGACACTCAATCCCTACTTCCTGCCAAAGACCCGACGTCTTGTCCAAGGCCCGACGTTAAGTCCCGACGTCCTGCTGAAGACCCGACGTCCTGCTGAAGACCTGACGTCCTGCTTAAGACCCGACGTCCTACTCAGGGCCAGACCATCAACATCCGATCTTACAAGTGACACTGGGACTAACACCTGACTCCTTGTCTCCTACCAACTACGGTCCGTCCGACCTCCATCACCAGACAACGATCTTTCAGACCCCAGTTTTCTATTGACTACAGTCCTACAGGCCTTCGTGGCCTACTATGGTCCTTTTGACCTCCATCAACAGACAACGGTCTTTCTGACCCCGGTCTCCGGCCGACTACGGTCTCCTGCCGACTACGGTCTCCGGCCGACTACGGTCTCCGTCCGACTACGGTCTCCGGCCGACTACGGTCTCTTGCCGACTACGGTCTCCGGCCGACTACGGTCTCCGGCCGACTACGGTCTCCGGCCGACTACGGTCTCTTGCCGACTACGGTCTCCGGACGACTACGGTCTCCTGCCGACTACGGTCTCCGGCCGACTACGGTCTCCTGCCGACTACGGTCTCCTGCCGACTACGGTCCTTCAGGCCAAACAAACCTGTATATGTAACTCTTACCATGTAATGCAATCTATATGATGTACATTTGCTACATCAATCCAAGGCCTTCTCCTAAGGAAGGGCCTCATTTGTAATCGACTACAAATACTAGTGGAATCATTCAAACTGGGTCAGGCCCCGTGGTTTTTCCCCCATTTCAGGGGTTTTCCACGTAAAAAACTCTGGTGTCTCTTATGAATGCTACATCCTCTCACTTATCTGATTGTGTGCTGGATCTTCGTACAACGCTAAGACGTTAAACTTTATATTTCTCTATCGTCGCGAATATTCCAGGACGCAACAGTTTGGCGCCGTCTGTGGGAACCTGGTTCCCAACTGGGGGGGCAATTTTGGCTCCAACCTCAAAAGGTTATTCGACTGCTATTGATGCGTTAATTTCATGGAATCAGATCCAGACTGGGGGGCAACCTTAACTTCAATTTTAGTCAAGAAGATCCCTCCAAGACTTCTAAAGCAAATACAATATTTAAGGAAACTCTCGGCAAATACATGGAAGCTTCCGATAAAATTCAAACCATGTACAGTCCCTTACTGGACTTCTACTCCTTGGGCAAGGTCTTGATCTCAACCTCAAAAAGGCAGTAACGGTCTAAAGATAGACCTTTTTCACTTTTGATTCGGGATATACGCGGCGTTCGCCCCCTCCCAATCAAAGCAAAATCAATCCCAGGGGGATTCGATTCGACCTCTTCCACACAGGTTAACGTCGTCGAGCAAAGGCTCCGACATACAACCTCGGAAAGGTCTCACATCCTTGGTGGATTCTCTCGACCTCTTCCATACAGGTTAACGTCGTCGAGCAAAGGCTCCGACATACAACCTCGGAAAGGTCCTACATCCTTGGTGGATTCTCCCGACCTCTTCCACACAGGTTAACGTCGTCGAGCAGGGCTCCGGCATACAACCTCGGATAGGTCTCACATCCTTAGTGGATTCTCCCAGCCTCTTCCACACAGGTTAACGTCGTCGAGCAGGGCTCCGGCGTACAACCTCGGAAAGGTCTCACATCCTTAGTGGATTCTCCCGGCCTCTTCCACACAGGTTAACGTCGTCGAGCAGGGCTCCGGCATACAACCTCGGAAAGGTCTCACATCCTTAGTGGATTCTCCCGGCCTCTTCCACACAGGTTAACGTCGTCGAGCAGGGCTCCGGCATACAACCTCGGAAAGGTCTCACATCCTTAGTGGATTGTCCCGGCCTCTTCCACACAGGTTAACGTCGTCGAGCAGGGCTCCAGCATACAACCTCGGAAAGGTCTCACATCCTTAGTGGATTCTCCCGGCCTCTTCCACACAGGTTAACGTCGTCGAGCAGGGCTCCGGCATACAACCTCGGAAAGGTCTCACATCCTTAGTGGATTCTCCTGGCCTCTTCCACACAGGTTAACGTCGTCGAGCAGGGCTCCGGCATACAACCTCAGAAAGGTCTCACATGCTTAGTGGATTCTCCCGACCTCTTCCACACAGGTTAACGTCGTCGAGCAGGGCTCCGACTTATAACATCGGAAAAGTCTCACGTCATTGGTTAACGTCGCTAGAATGTCGTCAATAGACTTCTATCTGACTTCTCCATAATGTTAAAATTCTTCCTGATTTTGAATTTCCTCCTGCGCTAAACTTTTGCCTTGCAGGACTTTCGACGGACTATTACACGACGCCGAAATTCTTCCTTTCATCGGACTAATACCCGTCATCGGACTTCTGCTCGTCGACGAACTTTCGTCGGTCTTCTACCCGACAATACTTCTACTCAATGTCGGACTTCTGCTTGTTAGCGGACTTCTACCGTCGTCGGACTTCTGCTCGTCAACGGACCTTCGTCGGTCTTCTACTTGACGCTGCACCTCTACCCGACTACAGACTTCTACTCGACCTCAGACTTCTGCTCGTTAGCAGACTTCTACTCAACGTCGAACTTCTGCTCATCAACGGACTTCTACTCAACGTCGGACTTCTGCTTGTTAGCGGACTTCTACCGTCGTCGGACTTCTGCTCGTCAACGGACCTTCGTCGGACTTCTACTTGACGCTGCACCTCTACCCGACTATGGACTTCTACTCGATCTCAGACTTCTGCTCGTTAGCAGACTTTTACTCAACGTCGAACTTCTGCTTGTCAGCGGACTTCTACTCAACGTCGGACTTCTGCTTTTTAGCGGACTTCTACCGTCGTCGGACTTCTGCCCGTCGACAAACTTTCATCGGACTTCTGCCCGAGATCGTACTTCTACACGACGTCGGACTTCACCTTGTCGTCGAATTTCAACTCGTCAGCAGACTTCTACTCGTCGTCGGACTTCTGCCCGTCGATGAACTTTCATCGGACTTCTGCCCAAGGTCGTACTTCTACACGACGTCGGACTTCTCCTTGTTGTCGAACTTCTGCTCGTCAGCGGACTTCTACTCGTCATCGGACTTCTGCCCGTCGACAAACTTTCATCGGTCTTCTGCCCGAGGCCGAACTTCTACATTACGTCGGACTTCTCCCTGTCGTCGGACTTCTACTCGTCAGCGGACTTCTACTCGTCATCGGACTTTTGCCCGTCGACGAATCTTTGTCAGTCTTCTACCCGACGCTGTATAACTACCCGATGTTGAATTCATGCCTGTCATCATACTTCTCCCCGATGTTGGAAGTTTGTCCGTCATTCCAACCTCTCTCTTTACAACGGTCTATCCGACCTCCATTGCCAACCACCAAACATCGGAACTCCACAAGATCTCTCGAAGAAAAGAGGGATAAGGGAAAATCTCCGGACTTCCTTGCCAAGAGAGGGGCCTCGAAAAATCGAGGGAATGCCTCAATGGTAAGGACAGAGGGAGAAGAGAAGGAGGGGAAATCTCCGAACTTCCTTGCCAAGAGAGGGGCCTCGAAAAATCGAGGGAAGGCCTCAATAGAAAGGACAGAGGGAGAAGAAAAGAAGGGGAAATCTCCGGACTTCCTTGCCAAGAGAGGGGCCTCGAAAAATCGAGGGAAGGCCTCAATGGAAAGGACAGAGGGAGCAGAGAAGGAGGGGAAATCTCCGGACTTCCTTGCCAAGAGAGGGGCCTCGAAAAATCGAGGGAATGCCTCAATGGTAAGGACAGAGGGAGAAGAGAAGGAGGGGAAATCTCCGAACTTCCTTGCCAAGAGAGGGGCCTCGAAAAAACGAGGGAAGGCCTCAATAGAAAGGACAGAGGGAGAAGAAAAGAAGGGGAAATCTCCGGACTTCCTTGCCAAGAGAGGGGCCTCGAAAAATCGAGGGAAGGCCTCAATGGAAAGGACAGAGGGAGCAGAGAAGGAGGGGAAATCTCCGGACTTCCTTGCCAAGAGAGGGGCCTCAAAAAATCGAGGGAATGCCTCAATAGAAAGGACAGTGGGAGAAGAGAAGGAGGGGAAATCTCCGGACTTCCTTGCCAAGAGAGGGGCCTCGAAAAATCGAGGGAAGGCCTCAATAGAAAGGACAGAGGGAGAAGAGAAGAAAGGAGAAGAAGAAGAGGAGAAAAGAGGAGAAGAAAATGAGAAGGATAATTTTTCTAAAGGCCTCAGGGGCCTATTTATAGGTTTTTGGAGAGAAGAGGGGAAGTTTCTAGATTTTTCAAGCATTTTCGAATTTCCCATATTTTTCTGAATTTTTCAGAATTTTTTCGGAATTTTTTGGAATTTTCTAGAAATTTTTTCGGATTTTTTAAATCCATGTGGGCCCCACTTGAAAAAAAAAAAAAAAAAAAAAAATTTTGAATTTACTGTAACCGCGCGGCTAACCGCGCCAGACCGCGCGGGTCGCGCCGTTTCGCGCGCGGCGCGCGGGCCGCCGCCGGCGTGCGGCGGCAGGCGGCCGGCCGGCGGGCCGGTTCGGCCGCCAACGCATGCCGGGCCCGATTTTCGGCCCGGACAGTCCGATTCGGACGTTTTTGGGGTCCCCGGATACGTTTTTCGACGTTCCGGACTCGATTTCGACACTTTTAAAGCTCAACGGGGCCTCTAGGATCAAGTTCGAGCAAGCCATTAATTTTTGGAACGCAATTTTTTGCGATTCGGTCAGTGTAAAATTTCGGAACAAGTATTTTCGGACTCATGGAGCTTCGACGTCCGAAAATAGGGGGGCAACTGATACGGCATCACAAAATTAGCTTGATCGGGCACGAATCTCGAGGCGAAAGCTAGTTGGAAACTTCAAAAATTAATTCCGAGAGCACCCCAACTCCGATTTCAGCAAGCTTATAGTCGAACTGAGCGTCTCGGAAATACGAACTCAACGACACCAAGATCAACCCAATCCGAGCCCAAATGGGTCCAAATCATGGATCCAAAGTGCTGTTGGAATGTTCAAACCGCAATTTGAGTTACCAAACAGACTCCGATTTTGACGAGCTTATACTCGAATCGAAGGGCTCGACGAGACAAATCCAACGAGCCCAAGATCACAAAATTCCGACATCACTAAGGCCTTCAAATGTCTAATGAACGGTGCATGATCGTAGGATTCAATATCGGCCGTCCATTAGACCACTCCCTATTCGCCCCTGATCTCACGCCTATTTACGGGTCATGCCACTCCAGAAAATCTATAAATAGAGCCCTCATTTCTCATAAGAGGGGGATCCAAGCAAGAGAGAGAAGAAGAGAAGAGAAGAGAAGGAGTTCCTCCTCGACAGCCGCCGGACCACCGCCGGACCACCGCAGAACCTCGCCGGACCACCGCCGGACCACCGCAGGAACCTCGCCGGACCACCACAAAATCTCACCGGACCACCACCTTAAGGCCCGACGTTCATCCCCGACGTCCTGCCAAAGACCCGACGTTTTGTTCAAGGCCTGACACTCAATCCCTACTTCCTGCCAAAGACCCGACGTCTTGTCCAAGGCCCGACGTTAAGTCCCGACGTCCTGCTGAAGACCCGACGTCCTGCTGAAGACCTGACGTCCTGCTTAAGACCCGACGTCCTACTCAGGGCCAGACCATCAACATCCGATCTTACAAGTGACACTGGGACTAACACCTGACTCCTTGTCTCCTACCAACTACGGTCCGTCCGACCTCCATCACCAGACAACGATCTTTCAGACCCCAGTTTTCTATTGACTACAGTCCTACAGGCCTTCGTGGCCTACTATGGTCCTTTTGACCTCCATCAACAGACAACGGTCTTTCTGACCCCGGTCTCCGGCCGACTACGGTCTCCTGCCGACTACGGTCTCCGGCCGACTACGGTCTCCGTCCGACTACGGTCTCCGGCCGACTACGGTCTCTTGCCGACTACGGTCTCCGGCCGACTACGGTCTCCGGCCGACTACGGTCTCCGGCCGACTACGGTCTCTTGCCGACTACGGTCTCCGGACGACTACGGTCTCCTGCCGACTACGGTCTCCGGCCGACTACGGTCTCCTGCCGACTACGGTCTCCTGCCGACTACGGTCCTTCAGGCCAAACAAACCTGTATATGTAACTCTTACCATGTAATGCAATCTATATGATGTACATTTGCTACATCAATCCAAGGCCTTCTCCTAAGGAAGGGCCTCATTTGTAATCGACTACAAATACTAGTGGAATCATTCAAACTGGGTCAGGCCCCGTGGTTTTTCCCCCATTTCAGGGGTTTTCCACGTAAAAAACTCTGGTGTCTCTTATGAATGCTACATCCTCTCACTTATCTGATTGTGTGCTGGATCTTCGTACAACGCTAAGACGTTAAACTTTATATTTCTCTATCGTCGCGAATATTCCAGGACGCAACAAAATGAAAGAAAATTTTTAGACGAATTTATTTTTTCAATACTCCATATGCTTTAGTAGCACTAGGGAATTTTGTTGTTTTAAAAGTTTAAATTAGAATATTAAATTGGAAAAATTTTCAAAATGAAATCTTAAAATTTATCTGTCATAAGTCAACACGATAAGACTTATCTATTAACAAGTCATAACCAAGAGAAATTATTACGTGCGTAGTTCGGATACATCTGGACTATAATAAAAATACTACATGTGTTCTTGTAAAGTGTACATATTATGCACATATTATAAAAAAAAATGAAGCTCTTAGAGTGCTGCCTCTAAAATCTTAGAGGAATTAATAACTTTTTTTTTTTTTAGTTTTTGGGCCAATCACAAAGTAATTTGATTAATTTTTTAGAATTATATGCCAACTTGAAGAATAAGCGGGTCTTCGAATTTTTGGAGCCAATTTAATTCAATTGTCGATCATTCATCGAACAGTTATTAAGATCCAATATAACATTCAAATATGATAATATTTTTAATAATGATAATAAATAATAATAACTCCAAAATTCCAGCACCATCTCTTCATTTCAATTGATATTCAAATCGGTTCAAATTAGGGATGCCAAAAGTTGATACGATCCGAAAATTTAACTCGAATCTACCCAAGATTTTCAGGTTAACCCATTTTAAGAACGGGTCAAATTCAAATCCCAATTTTCGATTCTTTTCAAATTATAGGTCAGATTCGGGTTAACCCGAAAACCCAGTTTTGACCCAGAAGATCGAGTTCGACTGATTAGAAAGCCTTGCTCAAAGACGAGTGCACAAAGTTCTATACCACCCAAAAATCACAGTGAAAGTTGTGTTCTTAGAGGAAGAAATCATCGCCGAGGAAAGGAACGGAGTAGCGGCACTCCTCTGGAGCTCGATGGGGCTCATGATATACTCCCTGACTGTGCTCTTCGACAAACCGACGAGTGGCAATAGTAGAAAGATAGAGGAGTCTTTCCATCAGCAAGAATCAAGTGTCATCGTGAAGAAATTGATTGCTGACGACCTCTGTTGCCCGATTTCTCTTGAACCCATGAAAGATCCGGTGATGGTCTCCACAGGCTAGACTAACGACAAGTCTTCTATTCTCCGATGTCCGGGAACAAGACTTACCATGTAACCGGATAGGTGCTCGCAAGTGCCAATCTCATCCCCAATTCCATCATTTGATTGCTGATCAGCCTTTACTGCCATGAAAATGCCATTTTTGACTGCTCAACAGGGTAAGGTGCGGAAGAGGGATTTATCAAAGACACTCTCCCCTGCTCCTTTGGCGGCGGTTGGAGCCATTAGGATGGTCACCACTGTCATTATAGGAAAATTAGTTACTAGAGAGTCGGAGAAGAAGAACATGGCTTCTTACGAGTAAGAATGCTCCAAAATCGAATATTTTTTAACAAAATCTCCCTGGTCGAGGCTGGCACGATCAGGTGGTTTTTTCTTCGCTCTCGTGTAGTAAGATGCACAATTATGCGTTGTTGGGCGACAATGGGTTGGTAGGCCGTGTCTGGTTGATCTGGGTCTGAAGTAGATTGTGTTCGTGTCCGAGAAAAAGAGTGTTTTAAAAAAAATGGATTCGATTCTAATCGGGTCAACTAGTGTCGGGTGAGCTTCGAGTTAGATTTGAATCAGACCCGTGATCCGATTTTGACAAACATTTTCATTTTAAGGGTTGAGCAATTAAAAAAAATAAATCAATCAATTCATATTCTCTTAAATGCAATTTTTGATTCTGTTGAGTTGTTTGATCATTGATGATCGATTCAACCATCTAATTTGATCCAATTTGCATGACTAGAAATACATCTCACTCAAATTTTCAAAAGAAAAATCTTAATATATTTAATACTCTTATACTTCTTATTGCATAATATAAATTCAATATTATAAGCAAACATTTTCTTTTAAGATAACCTAATGAAAAATCATTAGGACAAATAAAAAATTCATAAATTTATTTAAAGATAAGTATAATAGTAACAATTAATATAGTATACTTTTTTAAATTTATTTAAAATATTTTAGCATAATTCTTTTCCATATAAAAATAGAAAACAAAGGTCATCAATTTGTGGGCCAATGAGGAAAACGGCAATGACAGATTTTGAATGGGCTGTCTTCAACTTTCTTATGCCACTCTTATAAATACCACCTTTATCCCTTCTACGCTTAAAAAAGAGGGAAGACAATTGGAAAGTCTTTTAACACGCAACTCAATTTGATCTTTTAGGCAGAAGTTATGATTATTATTATTTTTTTGGAACGGGGTATTTATCTGTTATCATCTCTCGAAAGAGATGTTTGACGGTGTAACTAATTCCTCGGCGAATCTACCAACAACCAACCCCACAGGTGCAAGTACCACTGTTCTTTTCTCTCCACTTAAAGAGTCGTGCCGTATGAGAGGGGATTCGAACTTGGAATGGGAGGTTCCCAACCAAGCACGCCCACCAACCCACCTAAGCCCGGTGGGATAAGTTTTGATTATTAATTAGGAGATTTTGAGTTCAAATAATATATGTTTGAATTTATCTTAATTTAACTAAATATTTTCTCCCCTCTCCCCAAAAATAAATAAAAAAATTATTTTACCTATTATGTAGCCCGGGCCCACTCTATAGATTCGATTAGCTAGAAGACTACCATTCGAACATTTAAGAAAAGAAATATGTGGCTCGCCAGGTAGCCGTAACTTTAATCAATATTTCAATAATTATTGAGCAAGAAAAGCCTGTAATCAGTCCTATTGCCTAATGGTGTGTTCGTCCTGTTATGGCTTCAATCATCGGATTCCATCGATGAACTTTCGTCAAGCTTATAAATGGTATTCAGACCTCTGTATCCTCGCTTGCAATCTGTTATAGAGGAGTAATATTGCTCAGTTATTTTCAACGTTATTCTTATTTAAGAAAAGAAATATGTGGTTCAACTAAGGGTGCAACCAAGTCAATCCAGCTCGCGAGCTGACAACTCGAGTCGAGCTCAAATACGGATGTCGACGACGTATGGAGGCCGGGAGGGTGATGATGGAGCTTCGTACGACGGAGGTGACGCTGCTACTCGGGACGACGGAGGTGGTGCTCGGGACGACGGAGGTCGACGCTACTACCTACTCGGGAGGAGTTTGACGAGCCTCTCAATGTGAAACGAGTCGAGCTCGAGCTCAAGCTCGGTATTTAGCAGTCGGGCTCGACTCAAATGCCCCTTGGCTCGAGCTCGACTCGACTCGACTTGTTTGCACCTCTTGGTACAACAGCGGTTGGGCGGTGGTCCAAGGCATTTGATTCTCATGTGGAGCTTTGGGATAGTTGCCTTAAAAGTCAAGTCAATGGTTTGTCATGGATAAAATGATGATCTATTTATTAATTTTTGAGAGCAACATGCTGGTAAATATTGAGAAAATAAAAAAAATACTTCATCGAAGGGATGATATTGATTTCGTTCATCATACAATTTTTATCAAAATTTTGAGGTCTTTAATGTTGTTGGAATTAAGCGATCATAGGCTCATTGGGCTTATCATTTCGAGCCGATTGAATTGATTATAACTATGTCAAATTTTAAAATAATTTGTGTTATATCTGAACAGGATCGGTCCAGTCCAAACGAGACCGAGTGAGTAAATAGCCAAACTCCTTATGCTTCCCTTCATGCACGCAAGCACTTGAGCGGACCTTCGCCTCTTTTGCACGCGAGCAACCTAAGCAGCTCCCAGTCGTGATTCCCTCACTCTAATCACACAAATCACGAGATTTCTCTGCCTTTTTGAAATCCTCCCACTATTGCCAATCTACCTCTCTCAATTAAACCCAATAGGCAACTTAGGGAATCATTTTTTACTTTCATTTTTCTCCCACGCATCAGCCGTCGAGCCTCCTTATTCGTTTCTTTCTCTCCACAACAGCCATCAAAGTTACTTCTCCCTTCCTTTCTCTCTTCCTCGAGGGAAGGCTTTTCTTATTATTTTCCTCTTTCTCTTGAATCAAGTTTGATTCTTTCTTTGAGTAACTGATTATTGATACATCACAAAAAATCATCTTGATCATGCACGAATCTCGATGCATATTCAAGTTGGAAACTTCCAAAATTAAATTCAACACAATCTAAACTCCAATTTTAATGAACTTATAGTCAAACCGAATGTCTCAATGAGACGAACCCAACAATACCAAAATCGGTCCAATATGAGCCCAATTGTGTCCAAATCGAGGGCCCAAAGCTTATTTGGAAGCTTCAAAGCCTAAATTGGATGACCAAATGATATATGAATATGGAATGCTTACAGTCAAGTCGAGCAACTAGGTGAGACAAATCCAACGAGCCCAAGATTGTTGAATTCCGACATTATTAAGGCACTTAAACACTTAAAAACACTATATGATCGGGGGGATCAATACGGGCCATTTTATGGAGCACTCCAAATCTGCCCCAGATCTTCTCCATATTTATAGGACATGCCACTCTTAAAAATTTATAAAAATTCCCCCACTCTTTACATGATGGGGGGACTTTTGATTGGATATTGGATAGAGCTATGAGGCATCAAGAACTCCAACACAACAGCCGACGAACCTCCGTCGACCATCATCAGACCACTAATTAGCTGCTGATCATCGTCGAACTTCCACTTGATCATTGCCGACCTCTGCTAGGCCCCCGACCACTAACATACTTCGACCCAATCATCGTTGGACCACCGTCAGACTACCTCATGTTTGCTGACCACCATCGAACTTCCACCCAATTATCAATTGCTGCTGGATGCTTACCACTGCCACTTGCCAACTAAGATACCTCAGAACACTGTCGTTCGTCGATTATGATTCGTTTGACCACCGTCGCCCGCCGACTACTATCCCTCTAGCCACTATTTGCCCGCTGATTACGGTCCCTCTAGCCAACATTACCCATCGACTATGGTCCCTCTGACCAATATTGCTCACCGACTACTGTTCCTTCGACCACCATTGCGTGCCGATTATAATCGCTTTGACCACTTACTAGGGTCTCTCTTTCCACTATCACTCATTGACTACGACCCATGTAACCACCGCCACTTGCAGAATGTGACTCCTATGACAAACCGTTGCCCGCCAACTACGATCCCTCCGACCAAAGCCGCTTGCTGACTATGGTCCCTATAACTTCTAGCACCTATCGAACATGGTCTCTCAGACCACCATCGCCCATCATCGATGGTCCTTCTGACTTTTGTCGCCCGCTGGCTATGGTGTGTTTGACCATTGTTTCCAAACAACTGTGGTGTCATATATAATGCCTATTGGTTATTCATAAAAGCATTTATTATGTATTATTATATGCATGTCGGTACAACCCTATTCGTTTTTGGATAGTCGGGGTCAATAAGCCTCTAGAGTGACGACTCTATAACAGTTCACTGAATTTCTTTAGGTTGATATTTACCTTCTCTGTGATGGGTATATGATAAATCGATAATAGTTATATATGCAATAAAATATAAGTGGATGTGAATGGGAAACGAGATATGACTTACAGGTCATTATGAGGTACAAGGACAACTAGTGTCACGACCCGACCCGACGGGGACGGATCCCGCCCGAGCCGGATCGCAACGCAGCCTTCTTATCCAGGATCTGGCTTTGGAATTTGGTTACTGAACTGATCTTCCAAATACTCAAACTCAACAGGCACAAAAACACAGAACAACAGAGCTACTATAAATCATCAAACACAGCGGAACAAAACATCTATCTTTTCATTTCCTCAAAATAATCATCTACAAATACAGTACATGGCTTTCAACAGAAAGAAAGACAGAACAGAAAAGCCATGACTGTACAAAAATTAAAAGTACAAAAGTACCTATACTGATCAGACTCTGAACTCTAGTCCTGGACTTCCTTCACTTTCCCAGAACCTGAAAACCACCAGAAAACAAGGGTGAGCTCAACAGCTCAGCAAAGCAACAAACCACCAATCTAAATTCTCAGAAACCAAAACTAAATTCATCAGACAGAAATCAGATCAGAAATTGGAACAGAATCGGATCTCGAATCAGAACAGAATCGAAAATCAGAACTTATACGGACAGATATCAAATCAGAATCAGAGTCGTACAGATCAGATTACAGAACAGAATAAATCAACAGAGTCAGAATTATACAGAAATCAGAAATCAGAATTCGCAGATCATATCATATCAGAATCACAATTGGGTACAGAACAGATACAGAAAACAGAACAGATTCATATGTCATTCATAGCTTGCCCTGACACTAACGGAATCTCTACGGATTCCGGCCCCTTATGCCTCCCTTCCCAGACACTGACTGAATCTCATAGGATCCAGGCCCCTTATACCTCCCTTTGTGCTCACGGCACCAGAACAGATGTGCTTATAGCACCAGAACAGAATTCATCGGATCCGAAACAGAACAGATATCAGATTTCAGATTTGAGCTCATTTCAGATTTCCCCAACACTAACTGAATCTCATAGGATTCAGACCCCTTATAACTCCCTTTGTATAGCTTATAAACATAACATTTCAATTCAGAAGAAAATCCGGACAAATCAGAAATTACCCAAAAATCGGGCAGCACAACGGCAGTATACAGAATTTACACAAAATTTCCTGCAAAGAAAATTTACCGAATTCGCACAGAATATAGATAATCATATTCCAGAACATTCATTCTACTGCACAGAGAATTTACAATTTCACAGAAAATTGTAGTCTACGAAAAACATCGCCGAATCAAAAATACCTGGACAAAAATCTTCGGAAAATAACCAAAATGTGCACACTCGGCACGTCAACAATATACGGAAAGTTACGCGGTAAAAACTGAACCAATCAAAAGATACGGACGAAAAACCGTAACGGAAACGAAATCCGGACAGAAAATACCGCCAAACGCGACGGAACTGAAAATTGAGAAAGGCGGAATGTGCCTTACCTCGAGCACAGCAATATCCTGAACAGTCTCGTCGGACGAAAACGGCTCCGCGTCTTCCCGAAATCAACTTTTCCAAAATCTTCTTTTTCTCTCTCCTCAGAACAGTAAATCAGATATTTTTAAAATCGTTTTCTCTCTCTTCAAAACGACTGATTTCAGCTTTATAATACACAGATCGGCCCGGCCGATCGCGACATCGTCCCGGGACGATCCGACCAAATGGATCGGCCTGGTCTCCACTCAGGGCTGTTGTCTGGACGATATTTTCTACAGTGCCAATCGGCCTGGCCGATGTCTCCAATCGGCCTGGACGATGCCTGCAGAACAGCACCTGGAGCAAAACTGGGCAAATTCTGGAGCTGAACTTCCACTGATCGTCCCAGGACGATCCCAGATCGTCTTGGACGATACTGGAGCAGATTTTTGATATTACAACTAGTGTGTTGCATTTATAAATAATATAATTGTTGCATCCTGGAGTATTCACGGCGGTAGAGAAATATATAATTTAACGTCTTAACATTGTACGAAGATCCAGCACACAATCAGATGAGTGAGAGGGTGTAGTGTTCATAAGAGACACCAGAGTTTTTACGTGGAAACCCCTAAAAAGCGGGAAAAACCACGGGGCCTGGCCAGTTTGAGTGAATCCACTAGTATTTGCAGTCGATTACAAATGAGGCCCTTCTTTGGGAGAAGGCCTTGGCTTTGATGATACAAATGTACATCATATATAGCACATTACATGGTGGGAGTTACAATGTAGACATATTTATATGGTCGGCATGATCATAGTCGATAGGATGGAGGTCAGAAAGACTGTTATCATCTGATGGAGGTTGGAAGGACCATAATAGGCGATGAAGGTCAGAAGGACCGTAGTCGGCAGGACACCGGGGTCAGAAAGACCGTTGTCTGTTGATGGAGGTCGGAAGGACCATAGTAGGCAATGGATGTCAAAAGGACCATAGTCGGCAAGAGACCGGAGTCAGAAAGACTGTTGTCTGGTGATGGAGGTCAGAAGGACCATAGTAGGCGACGGAGGTCGGAAGGACCGTAGTCGGCAGGAGACTGGGGTCAGAAAGACTGTTGTTTAGTGATGGAGGTCGGAAGGACCATAGTAGGCGACGGTGGTCAGAAGGTCCGTAGTCGGCAGGAGACCAGAGTCAGAAAGACCGTTGTCTGGTGATGGAGGTCGGAAGGACCATAATAGGCGACGGAGGTCCGAAGGACCGTAGTCGGCAGGAGACCGGTGTCAGAAAGACTGTTGTCTATTGATGGAGGTCGGAAGAACCATAGTAGGCGACGGAGGTCAGAAGGACTGTAGTACGTAGGAGACCGGGGTCAGAAAGACCATTGTCTGGTGATGGAGGCCTGAAGGACCATAGTAGGCGACAGAGGTCCGAAGGACCGTAGTTAGCAGGAGACCAGGGTCTGAAAGACCGTAGTTGGAGGGATGAATTTCAGGAAGTCCGGGCGTCAGGTGATGGTCTGGCAGATCTTCGGGCCTCAGGTGATGGTCTGATGAAGGTGAGGGCCTTTGGCAAAGGTGAGGGCCTCTCACGAAGGTGGGGGCCTCAGATGGTGGTCTGGCGAAGGTGAGGGCATCTAGCGAAGGTGAGGGCCTTTGACGAAGGTGAGGGCCTGTGGCGAAGGTGAGGGCCTCTAACGAAGGTGAGGGCCTCTAGCGAAGGTGAGGGCCTCAGGTGCTTGTCCGACGAAGCTCCGATGATGGTCCGACGAGGCTCCGGCGGTGGTGAGGGCCTCAGGTGGTGGTCTGACGAGGTTCCGGCGGTGGTCCGGCGAGGGTGAGGGCCTCAGGTGGTTATCCAACGAGGTTCCGGCGGTGGTCCATCAAGGGTGAGGGTCTTAGGTGGTGGTCCGACGAGGTTCCAGCGGTGGTCCGGCGAGGCTCCTGAGGTGGTCTGGCGAGGTTCCGGCGGTGGTCGAGGAGGAGCTTCTTCATTCTCTTACTTCTCTTCTTCCTTCTCTTCTTGCTTGGCTCCCCCTCTCAAGAGAAATGAGGGGTCTATTTATTAATTTTATGGAGTGTCATGGCCTGTAAATAGGCAAGAGATCAGGGGTAAATGTGGAGTGGTTGGATGGACGGCCGATATTGAATCCCTTGATCATGTACCGTTCGTCAGACATTTGAAGGCCTTATTCACGTCGGAATTCAGCGATATTGGGCTCATTGGATCCGTCTCGTCAAGCCACTCGATTCGACTATAAGCTCGTTATGTTTAGAAATCGTTTGGTAACCCAAATTATGGTTTGAACCATCCAACAGTGCTTCGGGTCCTTGATTTGGCCCATTTGGGTTCAGATTGGGTCGAATTTGGTGTCGTTGGGTTCGTATTTCCGAGACGCTCAGTTCGATTATAAGTTTGTTGAAATCGGAGTTTGGATGGTCTCCGAATTAATTTTTGAAGTTTTCAACTTGATTTTGCATCGAGATTCACACACGATTAAGATAATTTTTTGATGGCGTATTAATAATAATTTGGCATCAATAACTAATTGACATATATACATGCATATTAGAATACATTGTAGAAAATATGGCATATCTAATGGCGGTTTTTGATGTAGTGATTATAGATTACTACTTCTCCCCTCTTTTGATTGTTTATATTGCATGCCCTATTCCTTTTCCAGTTATGCTTTGATCAATAGGAATTAATTGCTGAGTTTATTTATTAAACTCACCCATCGTCTTTTCGGCAGATTTTGCAAGCGTGTTTCGTGAACAACCACCTCAGAAGTAGGGTTACCGAGAGTAGATTGTTTTTGGTATTTACTATTTTGTAGTAATTGATTATGCTTTTGTTCTAAGGGTTGGGTAAAAATTTTTCCTTTTTTTTTTTTTTTTCTATTTATAGTTTTGTAAGCTTGTATCAGAACTTTTGTTATTTGAATGTATTGGATTGAAATTCTATCAATGAATTGGCTTTTAGAAATTCTATTAAAAAATTGGCTTTTACTTCACTTTATATATATATATGTATATTATGTTGTATCACTTGTATATGCATAATTTTATTTTATTTTTTTGAAAAAATAGATTTTCCTATCATGTGTAGCCGAGGTGTACCGTCTTCTAGACTCGGAGTGATTTGATCCTCCAATAACTCCCCAAATTTTTAACTATGCTTCATGCTCTTGATATATGTTTAATTTTTTTTTTTTTTGCCATTTTGTTTTTCCCAACTATTCAATTGATCTAATTATAGTTTTATTGAAATCCAAATTTGAGTGATCTTGAAATTAATTTAAATATGCATCAACATTTGAATATGAAATTGATTATTTATCATGTATGATATCTATTTTAAGAGAAGTTTAATTACTACATGCCAAAAAATGGTGGTGATCGTTGATGGCGATAACTGGTGGTGGTCATTAGCAGTAATAGCCAAAAAATGCTAATAGCTCTTTAGTTTTCTTTACTATTGGACCTTCTCCAGTCTTCATGTAGAAAATGAGATTCTATTATAGGCTTTGAGATGAATATTTTTGTTATTTGAACCAAAATCCAAAATACTTAATCATAAAATTCATATCAATTCTCTTGATCACTTTTTTTTTTTTTTTTTGACATTTTAGTGCCTTAATGTTGTCTGAATTTAATGATCTTGGACTTGCTAGATTCATCTCGTTAAGCTGTTTGACTCTATTATAAGCATGTCATATTTGAAATTTAGATGATCATGCTTTTGATTTTAAAAATTTTTAATTTTAAGATTATCTAAAAAATCATACAAATCATTACTTTCTTAAAGATATCAATAATATTAAAGGAATACTTTCTCAAAAAAATATTATTATTATTTCCATCTCCAACAGAAACTTTTATTCTATCCAGTGAACGTACGCAGAGGAAGGTTCGGTTTAAGGCAAAAAAATGCATGTACCGAGTTTTTCGCGCCTGTACCGAGTTCAAAAAACTCGGTACAAACATTTTTTTGCCTAAAACCGAATCTTCATCTGCATACGATCACTAGATAGAATAAAAGTTCCTCCAACAGACTACATTACTGCTAAATACATTTCCCTATTAAAAAATAAAGGAACGGTCTTATTTTTCTCCTTACGAAAAACGGCAGGGGTATATGACTGACCGAATACTTGCCTCGCCAGTTGCCACCTATCAATACAGAGCGAGAGAGGCAGAGAGCTGTCGAGATCACAGGCCTCTCGTTGTTCTCTTTAAACACCAAGCTTCTTCCTCTTTCATTGGCATCCTCTGGCTCACATTGAGTTCCGTTCCCAGGTTTGTTTTCTCAACCTCATTTGGCCAAGTTCCATTTTTTTTTTTTTTTTTGCTTGGCAAGCTCTACTATTTTTCTTCCTTATCGGCCTTTGGGACCTTTACCTAGAATTTTCTGTTCTTTCCTTGACAAAAAGATAGATCTGAAAAAGATGGAGGTTTTACTGTTCATAAACCATTAGGTCTTTTCCTTGCACTCTTTTGCTGTAGCTCGGCATCTCTTTCATAGATTTTGTGTTCAGGTCCAGCTAGCTTGACATCTGGTGCCATTTTTATTGTGCTTGAGCATTTTTAAAACTCTAGGAATATTTGTGCCATTAAGCTCTGTACCAAACACAAAAAGCTACAACCATTAGGGTTTGGGTATAGCTCGAAGAACAACTTCTTATGCATTTGGTCAAGATTTTCTCTGTATTGCTCTGCATAGATACTGACACAACACTAATAATGTAAGTAAAGTAAAGACGCTACATAGAGCATAAAAGAACCTGTGAGCTAGCTGACCCAAAAAGCATTAGTTGAGCTCCGAGTCTTTTTTTTTTCAGATTCAAACCTCTGACTTCTTGGTCCAACTCACAATGAGGTTAGTTTGCTTTCATTTTCACTCTTGGCTCGCATTTAAGTTACTAGTTTCAAAAATTTCCAGACCTGCAAATTCCATTAATGTAGAGAGAGTTGGTGGAAAGATGATCAAATAGTTGCTGTTGGAATTTCTTTTGTATCATTCATTTTAAAATTTCATATGTTTATATTAATGAAATTGCATTCCTTTTTACACAATGACTTAAGTCATAGAATTGTTTTAATTTGCTCAGATACTTATAGTTGGTTAGTCTGTAAAAACTTGTAGGAATAAAGGAAATTTGATCACCAGAGAGAAAAAAGGAAGATTGTGAGGGAAATGGCTCTGACCACTGTGTTTGTAATCAGTAGCATACTTACCATATGCATCTCTCCAATTACAGCTCAATCCCCGCCATCGCCGCCGCTCCCTCCCTCCCCCTCTCCAGCCCCAGCTCCAGCTCCAGCTCCAGCTCCTAACCATGTGAATCTCACTAATCTCCTCTCTTTCGCCGGCCCCTTCCATACTTTCCTCAATCTCCTCATTCAAACCAATGTCATACAAACCTTTCAAAACCAAGCCAACAACTCTGATCAAGGCATCACCATCTTTGTCCCAAATGACTCAGCCTTCTCCAAACTCGAAAAGCCTTCTCTCTCAAACCTCACCAAGAAACAGCTTAAGTCTCTTCTCCTCTACCATGCATTCCCAAAATTCTATTCCCTCTCAGACTTCAATAACCTGAGTACCCATAACCCGGTGAGCACATTTGCAGGTCGGCAATACACTCTGAACATTACAGATACAAATGGGCTTATCCATGTCGGTTCGGACTGGTCCAACCCCAAGATCAGCAGCAGTGTCTACTCTACTGATCCTGCTGCTGTTTACGAAGTGAATAGCGTTCTTCTTCCAAAGGCCATTGTTACTACTGCTCCAGCTCTCACACCAGCTCCAGCTCCAGCTCCTGATCTCACCCCATCTTCGGACTTGTCACCAGCAGGCCAAAAGGGAAGCGGAGCTGCTCCAAAATCATCAGAATCAGGAAACACTAATTCTTCTTCGCGTAATATTGCTGCAGGTGCTGTGGTCCGTTTGTTTGCACTAGTGTTGGGTGCCATTATGCTTTGAGCTTTAGTTTCATGGAATATATATTTTGGTAGGAAATAGCTTAGTTGATGGAAGTGAGGGTTTTGTATGTTGAATATGATGAAGCTTATATTAGTTTCTTTAGTCTTTTTAACATTGGAATTGCGTGGAGAAGCACTATGTTAAATGGCTTTTACATGTTGGACTTCTAGTTCCTTATATTATGTGGATTTCAAAGCTTGATCTCTGGTTAAGGTATCCTGCTTGCTTTAGTTTTAGTAATTCAAAGCAGCCATGTGTCAGTGGAAATAAAATCTCTTCTTAGTCAAAGGATAAAAGGCCTGAGAGATCCAAAGAATTTTACACAACTGAAATGATTAAGAATTTATTCAAAGAAGGCCACCCGCTGAGGAAACAGGAGTTGAGTTGCTTGAGAAAGGTGAAAGGTGAATTCCACTCATAACTCATATATATACATATGAGAAATTATTTTGTGCGGAGTCCGGATAAAAAAAATCATATGAATATGTGATTGTACACATTTATATATAGAATGTATCAAATTAGTGTACATAGCGTGTATACTCACAGTCCGAATGATTTTTCCGGTCTGGATTCTCCACAGAATAATTTCTTCATATATACACAATCAACTCAAATTTACCACTTGGAGATGAAAATTTTTCTTTCCATAGGGTGAAATCCAACTTGATAGCTCGACACAAATCTAAACCTAAAAATTTGTGTATGGTTAGCCCATTTAATAAGCGAGTACAATTTACATCGTCTTGATAATATTAGAGAGATTAAATTATATACACAATTAAATTGGCTAAATAATATTAATTATTTTGATCAAATTAGAGAGATTAAATTATATATATATATGAGATATATGATCAAATATATCTCGACTTGTCCAGTTTCAGAAAAAAAAAAAAAAAAGTTTTAATGAATGATTCATCTTGGGCATTCCATATTAGATAATCTTTGGTAGACGCTTTCTAATATATTTGAACTTTGACACCACGAGATGTATAAGACTATTTAGAGACATTTGATTTTATTTGATGATATATTAATTCTTATTTTGCTTAAAAGAAAAATATATTGTAAGCTCTTGAAATAGTCATTTAGATTATCTTAACAAAATAGAATGGGTCAAATAACTAATTTACTAAATCCTACCAAACTAACCCGAAGGAACGGCTTTTTTTTTTGGACCCACGCTCTATGCTTTTTTTGTCGATGCTTCTGGGGCATTGTTAGGGCTAAGGCCTCATCATGCCGTCAGTTTTTCACGTTTGGTGTCCCGCCGCCCATCGTCGACCGATTGGTGTTGAGGGGAGTTCTCCTCTTGTTCTTCTTTTTTATTGCCATTTCATCTTGGCCCGATTCATCCACCTCCGCTTGCCGGAATGGAAGTGAATTGGTGGGTCGACCCTGGTTTTTTGGAAGGGCCGACCAAATCTCGCTCGTTCTTTGATGCTTTATTTGGTTATTCTTCTTCTTCTGTGCGTTTCCCCGACCTTAAAACTACTACATGTCGTGATTTGTCTTCTTTATGGATATCGGAGGACAAGATTTGTGCACTTGGCGAGCAGCTTAAATATGCTTTAGTTGGTTTTTCCCCTCTCGCAGTCCTAGTCTCGATACTTTTCAAAGGATTTTTTTTTCAACCTTGGAGAGTTTTCGGTTACCGTGTTGGATCAATCTAACGCTTTGATTAAGTTGGATTATAGTAGAATTTTTTGTCATAGATCTTATTAGGTTTATAATTGTTACATGAAATTTGCTAAATGGTCACATTTTGTTGATATTGGTGTTAAATTGGCCAAATATAATTCCCTTTCTTTTTGTGATAAATGTAAATGTTTAGGGCGTTCGATCGATTCTTGTTGCCCTATTCATGCTTTTGTCCCGATGTCCAGCAATGCAATTATTTCAAATCCTATTAAAGCTAATGTTCAGTCTGAATTGAATGCTCATGGTGTTGTGAAAATTGCTAATGATGATTTGTCAGCTCAATTACTTGTTCTAGGGAAGTCGATGATTTAAAGGCGATTCAGATAGTTGAAGATGGATTTTTTAAAAAAGTTGGTAAACACAAGCAAAAAAATCCAAAAAAAAATAAATAAAAAACTTGGGTTTTCTTTTCTTCCTTGATTGCTTCCTTTTAGCTTGGCTTGCTCGTTGTGCTCTCAAGTGCCCTGAGATTTATTGGTTGCTTTTCCTTGTGGGGTCTTGTTTAGCTTCTTTGTGGTTTGTTGGTTGTCCTTGTTCAGATGTTGATTGGCTTCCTTTTGGATGCTTCTGTGGTGAACTTTGGTTATTCTATGGTGACCTTCGGCGAATTATTTTAGGATGGTTTTGTTTGTTTGCTTTCTTGCAAGTGCTCATTCATTGTCTTTTACTGCATGTGTGGTTTTTGTGTTCGTCGCTGTGCCTAGCTTCTACTGCTACCCGTTTTGTTCTTTGATTGCTTTTCTTTTGATTTATTTTTTATTGTAATAGTTCTGATCCTTTAGCTCTTATGTTTGATTCAAATGTTGTATTTTTAGGGAGATTGTGGATCTTTTAGAAAAATTATTAGGTGCGGAGTGCGGACGGGGTGAGAACCGTCTGCACAGACACAGGGTACCAAGCGGTACCCAGTGGTACCGAACGGTACCGAGCGCAGTTTTATACTAGTGTGCGGACGGTTCTCCCGTCCGCACTCCGTACCTAATAATTTCTCGGATCTTTTAAGGACTTAAAACTCCTTTTTTATTAAACGTGCAAACCCCTATGTGCGAGTTTCCTCAAAAAATATATAAAAAATTATAGTGGTATGATTTAATACACATACATTCACTCTAGCGAGGGGGATAACTACTGCGTTATTCTCACCTAAAAATTATAAAAAAGATTATTATAAAATTTGAGTATAATAAGATCATATTTGTGTTCACATTTATTATTAATTCGAACATTATATGAACCGGGCCACTGAATCATTTAATATTAATTCTTCGAGCTTGAACTCGATTAATTAATCAAGTTCAAGCTCAAATTTACACCACTATTTGATTAAAAAAAATATTTTTGATACATTGAATGCTAAATAAGGGTACCTTTCAAAGGCAACGTTGCGTATATATATGCCAAATGGCGAGCTAATGGTCAATTTGTTTATCGTTGTCATTTTTTTTTTAATTTGATATAAAATATAAATGAATTGTTTTCATGGTCTTAATTTACTTATAAATAAATATATAAATATTACTATTTATCATAAAATAAACATTTTTATAATCAGAAGTCAGAAGTATGATACAAACAGCCTCATGGGTTGATTGTTTGCAAGTAGTAGGTAAATCCGAAGTTATCCACTTAGTAAAATAAGCTTTATTTTCATAAGTTTGATATTATTAATAAAGAAAGTAATTAAAGTGCCTTAATTTTATCGGAATTATAAAGTATTTTTTTGCATTTAAGTGCCTAAATTTTATCAGAATTAAGCAATTTTGTGCTCTTTGGATACTTTTTGTTGAGACACTCTATTTGATTATAAGCAATGAAAAATTGGATATCATTTGGACTCCCAATTAATATTTCAAAGTTTTTAACTATACTAAGCTCTTGACCTAGGCTTATTTGGACTTATATCGGATCATTTTAGGAATCGTTGGGTTTGTCCCTTTGAGCCGATTACTTTGAGTGTATGTTTATTGAAATTGAAGTCAGGATGAACCTCAATTTAATTCTAGAAACTTCCAATTTAAATATACATCGAGATTCTTCCCTGACCAAATCTTTTTTTTTTTTTTTTTTTTTTTTTTTTAAGTTTTTCTTTTTTGGACATTTAGGCCAATTAAGACAAACTCATACACACATCACATACGTAAGACTCGAATGTAAGACCTCTTGGTTGTTAGCCAAAACTCCCAACCAACAGACAAAGATGAATTGCGTCATTTTTTTAACACAATAAATAACAATTAATAGATCATTATATAATCATTTATTAATAATAATTTAAGAATCACAATTGATACGTGCAATAAAATAGGTATAAAGGTGGTTGGCACATGGCCTTACAATTAAATCAATTTTAGTGCCTAATTACACACTTGCTACACCTACATTGCACATCATCCTTCTTTCCTTTTAAAGACCTTCTACATGAAAAAATTATTTTGTGCGGACACCGGACGACATCCGGAAACCAATCAGAATGTGCCACATTATTTTTTTGTTTGCTCGGTTACGGTCCCCGGTACCCCTATGTACCGGGTGACGTGACGCATTCTGGTTGGTTTCAGGACCTTCCCGTGTCCGCATAGAATAATTTCATACATTGCCTAATTTTAGTGCCTACGTTATCACTCTCAGGCTTCGCAAGTAATTACTTTCATGTCATCAGAAATATCTTTGGAGTTTTTTTTTCTAATTGGATATATATATTTTAGCCTATGCAGCTAATCATCTTGTGAATAAAATTATATATATAATGAATAATAACTGATAACATCAAACTTTCTATATTTATGCATACTCTCCTATATAAATTAACATTACCGTTAAGGCGACTATCATTGGGATGTAGTTTATATTGATTAATGGGTGAACAATCATGCTTTGAGCATTATTCAAGTGTTTCCTTGTTGAATCTTTGATTTCTTTTGCTAAAATAATTTTCTTATTTCTTGTAATAATCTATATATTAATTAATCATTTTTATTTTATGTGCCTAAAGAATCCTAGAAAGATAATCACCAAATAAGAGGACACACTTTTTTTTTGGGAAATTTTGGGGCGTCAGCCCATCTATTAAAAGTCAAAAATTACAAGTAAAGGAGATTACAAGTAAGGAAATCCAATCATAAGCAAAAACAAAAACTTATGAAGGAAAATAAACCCCAACTATACCACCCAATGAAGGAAATTACAAAAGAGTAATCTCAAAAAAACAGCTATTTATAATACCCAAAAAGAGAAGACTGAAGCAACACAACTAATTGCCGAGCTCCCAAAAATATGAATACCAGGAACGGATCACCAGACATTAGCAGGCAGTCAGCAGAAACCTGCAAAAGCATAGGTCCAATCTCAAAGGAACGAGCTCCAAAAAGAATTAACCAGGACTCAGATTGATATAAGAGGCAGAAACCCCTGGTTGCCCAGAGGCCATCTGTAATATCACAATCTGCTCCAGGATCGTCCAGGACGATCTGGATCGTCCTGGGACGATCAGTTGTAAATCAGTTCCAGAATTTGCCCAGAAGTGTTCCAGGTGATTTCCTGTAGGCATCGTCCGGGCCGATCGAGGACATCGGCCAGGCCGATAGCACTGTTCATAAGGATCGGCCTGATCATCGCCCTGGAGTATCGGCCAGGCGATATTGGTTTGGTCTGATCGTCCAGGACGATCTGGACGATCGGCCAGGCCGATCTGAAGAGGATTTAAAGGAAATCAGACGATTTGAAGAGAGAGAAATAAAAAAAATTAAAATATCTGAATTCAGCTCTGAGGAGAGAGAAAAAGAGGTTTTTGGGAAAAGTTGATTTCGGGAAGACGCGGAGCCGTTTTCGTTCGAAGTGACTGTTGAGGAATTTGCTGTGCTCGAGATAAGGCACATTCCGTCTTTCTCAATTTTCAGTTCCGTCACGGTTGGCGGTATTTTCTGTCCGGATTTCGTTTTCGTTACTGTTTTTCGTCCGTATCTTTTGATTGGTTCAGTTTTTACCGCGTAAGTTTCTGTATATCGTTGCCGTGCCGGGTGTGCACGTTTTGACTATATTTTGAAGACTTTTGTCCGGGTATTTTTGATTCGGCGATGTTTTTCGTAGACTACAATTTTCTGTGAAATTGGAAATTATCTGTGCAGTAGAATAAATGTTCTGGAATATGATTATCTATATTCTGTGCGATTTCGGTAAATTTTCTTTGCAGGAAATTTTGTGTAAATTCTGTATACTGCCGTTGTGCTGCCCGATTTTTGGGTAAATTCTGAATTGTCCGGATTTCTTCTGAATTGAAATGCTATGTGTATAAGCTATAAAAAGGGAGTTATAAGGGGCATGAATCCTATGAGATTCAGTTAGTGAAACGGGAAATTCTGAAATGAGCTCAATATACATTTTGATATTTGTTCTGTTCCGGATCCGTGGAAAATCTGTTTAGGTGCTGTAAGCACTATTTATGTATTCTGGTAATATCTGTTCTGGTGCTATAAGCACATTTGTTCTGGTGCAAGGGGCACACTTAGCTATTAAGTACTCAGCTATTATTCTGGTGCCGGGGGCACAGTTAGCTATTAATTAAATATCTGATATCTGATATGTGCTGAGTTTGTTCTGTTCTGATATGATCTGTACGATTCTGTTTCTGCTTTGATATCTGTCCGTATAAGTTCTGATTTCCGATTCTGTTTCGATTTCTGATCTGATTTCTGTCTGATGAGTTTGGTTTTGGTTTCTGAGAATTTAGATTGGTGGTTTGTTGCTTTGCTGAGCTGTTGAGCTCACCCTTGCTTTCTGGTGGTTTTCAGGTTCTGGGAAGGGCAAGGAAGTTCAGGACTAGAGTTCAGAGTCTGATCAGTTTAGGTACTTTTGTACTTTTTGATTTTTGTACAGTCATGGCTTTTCTGTTCTGTCTTTCTTTCTGTTGAAAGCCATGTACTGTTCTGTAGATGATTATTTTTGAGGAAATGAAAAGATAGATGTTTTGTTCCGCTGCATTTGATGCTTTTAGTAGCTCTGTTGTTCTGTGTGTTTCTGTTGAGTTAAGAATTTGGAAGATCAGTTCAGTAACCTAATCCAAAGCCAGATCCTGGATAAGTAGGTCTCTCGCCGCGATCCGGCTCGGGCGGGATCCGTCCCCGTCGGGTCGGGTCGTGACAAGCTTTTGTGGTATCAGAGCACTGGTTTTGGAAACAGGTTGGATTGTAAAACAGAGCTCTAGGAAGTGATCAGTGAGTCTGTCTGGGAGGTAGTTTTGGGTCGTTTGGCTTTTTATTGTGTTGTTTTTGTGTTGTTTTTGTGATAGTTTTCCGGATTTTCTGGATTTTTCTGTATGGATCAGCCAGACCCAGACATGACAGACGGTCAGAGTGCCGATCAGGCAGCACCAGTGGGGAGTACAGCCCCAGTGGTCGGTGCTGACACGCTTTCACAGTTTGAGTCACTTGTTGCTCAGATGATGAGCGAGACTCAGAGCAGAGCTTCTACTGTTAGATCTGAGGACATTGATCGACACCTGCAGTTATTTTTGAGGTTGAAGCCTCCGAGATTTGAGGGCGCTGTTGAGCCCAGAGCAGCCGAGGAGTGGCTGAGGAGATTGGAAAAGACTTTTGACGGAATGCAGTGTCCTGCAGACAGGAAGGTTCCGTTAGCTGTTTTTCTGTTGGACGGAGAGGCTGAGCACTGGTGGGATGGCCAGCAGGCAGCCAGATTTCAGGGTAGACTGAACTCTTTGATCACTTGGGAAGAGTTCACTGAAGTGTTCCGAGATTGGTTTGTTCCCCCTTCTGCACGACAGCAGATGCAGGAGAGTTTTCTGAGGTTGGTTCAGGGGAACAAGACGGTGATGCAGTACGAGGCTGAGTTTACTGCATTAGCCAGGTACGCTCCGCAGCTGGTCAGCACTTCTGCTGAGAGGTGCTACAGATTTCTGAGAGGCTTACGAGACACTTTGAGGCAGCATTTGATACCATTCAGGATCACTGATTTCTCTGAGCTTGTGGAACGAGCTCGTCTAATTGAGAATGACATGACGGCTACTCAGCAGCGGTGGACTGCGAGTAGGAAGAGGTTTGGAGGTGAGACTTCTGGCAGTGGTTCCTCTGGGAAGAGGAGATTTGTTTCTGGATCTGGATCTGGAGATTCCAGGAGGAGCGGAGGATCGTCTGGTACTGCTACCAGTACGACTAGTTCTGGATCTGTCAGTACGGCACCTGTGTGCCAGAGTTGTGGACGGCGACACCATGGCCAGTGCTACAGGATAGCTGGTCTTTGTTTCAGATGTGGTCAGCCGGGACATAGGATTGCAGAATGTCCACAGATGGGATTTGATCAGCGATCTGAGGGCTTTGTCAGACCTGTTGGTTCAGCAGCAGGAAGACCGAGGACTGTTCCTCCACGCCCTGAGGGATTTACTGGTAGAGGTGGTGGTTCTAGTTCTGCACCACGGAGACCACCTACGATTCAGAGGGAGCAGAGTTCTGTTGCTTCAGCTCCTGTTCCAGTTCAGCCACGAGTTTACAGCTTGAGTCAGCAGGAGGCTCGTGATGCTCCGGATGTTGTGACAGGTACGGTTTACATTTCTGATCAGCCCTGTCGTGTTTTGTTTGACTCTGGAGCGAGTCATTCTTTTCTGTCCGAGCACTGTTTTGAGGCTTTACGTTTGGATTCTCTTTTACTTCCGGTTTCTTTGTCTGTGATTTTACCGGCTGGGAATCCTTTGATTGCTCGACAGTTTTGTTTGTGTGAGATTGAGATTTCTGGCAAGAAGTGGAAATCGAGTTTGATTCGATTGCCGATTTCTTCGTATGATGTGATTCTGGGAATGGATTGGTTGAGTCAGTATGAGGCTCAGATTGACTGTCTGAAGAAGCAAGTGAGTTTGCTTGTGGCTGGAGAGAGAGTTGTATTTCAGGGATTACGAGGTGTTCTCTCCAGTCTGATTTCTGCGTTGGAGGTAAGCAGGATGTGGAAGAAGGGATGCCCAGTATTTTTGGCTTCGGTGCGGGATCTGAACCTGGAGGTTGGTTCTGTTTCTGAGATCCCAGTGGTACGGGAGTTTGCCGATGTTTTTCCTGAGGAGTTGGTTGGTTTACCTCCGGATAGAGATGTAGAGTTTTCTATCGATGTTTTTCCGGGTACAGCTCCGATATCGAAAGCTCCGTACAGGATGGCACCGAAAGAACTTTCTGAGTTGAAAGTTCAGCTTCAGGAGTTGGTTGACAGAGGTTTTGTGCGCCCTAGTGTTTCACCCTGGGGAGCACCTGTTCTGTTTGTGAAGAAGATGGACGGTACACTCCGTATGTGTATTGATTACAGAGATTTGAACAAGGCCACGATCAAGAACAAGTATCCTTTGCCTCGGATAGATGACTTGTTTGATCAGCTTTCCGGATCTTCGGTATTTTCGAAGATTGATTTGAGATCCGGATATTATCAGGTGAAGGTAAAGGAATCTGATGTGGTGAAGACAGCTTTCAGTACTCGGTACGGGCACTACGAGTTTTTGGTTATGCCTTTCGGGGTAACCAATGCGCCCGCTATTTTTATGGATCTGATGAACCGAGTGTTCAGGGAGTTTTTGGATCAGTTTGTGATCGTCTTCATCGACGATATTCTGGTATATTCTGCATCTGAGGATGATCATGCCAGACATTTGAGGATTGTGTTGGAGACTTTGAGGAGGCATCAGCTATATGCCAAGTTCTCCAAGTGTGAATTTTGGCTGAAGAGTATTTCTTTTCTGGGGCATGTGATTAGCGGAGAAGGTATTTCTGTAGATCCCCAGAAGATTCAGGCAGTTGCTGATTGGCCAAGGCCGACTACGGTATTTGAGGTACGTAGTTTCTTGGGCATGGCCGGATATTACAGGAAGTTTGTGAAAGGATTTTCACAGATTTCGACTCCTCTGACGAGACTGACTCAGAAGTCGGTTCCTTTTGTTTGGACACCGGAGTGTGAAGCTAGTTTTCAGAGACTGAAGGATTGTTTGACTTCAGCTCCAGTGTTAGCACTTCCGTCAGGTACGGAGGGTTTTCAGGTGTTCAGTGATGCTTCACTGAAAGGACTGGGATGTGTCCTGATGCAGCATGGTCAGGTAATTGCTTATGCTTCGAGACAGTTGAAACCACATGAGAAGAATTACCCGACACATGATTTGGAGTTAGCTGCAATTGTTTTTGCTTTGAAGATTTGGCGTCATTACCTGTATGGCGTCACATGTGAGATGTTTACTGATCATAAGAGCCTGAAGTATATTTTTACTCAGAAGGATCTGAATTTGAGGCAGAGACGGTGGCTCGAGTTGATCAAGGACTATGACCTGACTATTCAGTATCAGCCTGGAAAGGCGAATGTGGTAGCAGATGCTTTGAGCAGGAAGTCTTCTGGATTATCAGGTATTCAGCTTACCTGTGATGACTTTCTGATTCGTGATTTGGAGAGATTGCAGTTGGAGGTGATTTCCTCCAGTGATTTGGAGTTGGCTCAGATGAGTATTCAGTCTTCTTTGGAAGCACGGATTCAAGAAGCCCAGAAGTCAGATTCTGATTATTCGAAGTTGATAGCTCAGATTGGATCTGGTAAGACTCCTGAACTTCGAACTTCTGATTCTGGTGCTATTTTCTGTAAGAACAGGTTGTGGGTACCTGTGTTTGGAGATTTGAGGCGGGAGATTCTGTATGAATCTCATCATTCTGGCTACACTGTTCATCTAGGCAGTGGTAAGATGTACGCTGATATGAAGCTTTTGTTCTGGTGGCCTGGGATGAAGAAGGATGTGGCAGAGTTTGTGTCGAGATGCGAAACCTGTCAGTTGGTGAAGGCAGAGCATCATCGACCAGGTGGACTGTTGCAGTCGTTGCCTATCCCTGAGTGGAAATGGGAGGAGGTAACGATGGATTTTGCGATGGGTTTTCCTCGATCACGACAAGGACATGATGCCATTTGGGTAGTTGTGGATCGATTGACGAAGTCAGCCCATTTTCTTCCGATCAGACAGACAGATTCAGTTGATCGCTTGGCACAGATATATGTGAAGGAGATAGTCAGATTGCACGGTGTGCCTCGCGTGATTGTTTCTGATCGAGATGGACGTTTTACTTCCAGACTTTGGAAAGGCGTTCAGCAAGGCTTGGGTACGAAACTGCATTTCAGTACAGCCTTTCATCCTCAGACCGACGGACAGTCTGAGAGGACTATTCAGGTACTGGAAGATCTGTTGAGGCTTTGTGTTCTGGACTTTAGCGGAAGCTGGGAAGATCATATTCCGCTGATTGAGTTTGCCTATAACAACAGTTTTCAGTCCAGTATCGGTATGGCACCGTACGAGGCTCTGTATGGCAGGAAGTGCCGTACTCCTTTGACTCTGACGGAGGTTGGAGATAGACAGGCTTTGGGTGCCACTTTTGCTGATGAAACTGCTCATAAGATCAGTTTGATAAGAGAAAGATTGAAAGCCGCTCAAGACCGTCAGCAGAAGTATTACAATCAGAAGCACAGATTTGTTGAGTTTCAGGTTGGTGACTTTGTGTATGTCAAAGTCAGCCCGATGAAAGGTGTGAGCAGATTTGGTCAGGTAAGCAAGCTTAGTCCAAGGTATGTTGGACCGTTTGAGATTTTGGAAAGAATTGGAAAAGCTGCTTATCGCCTATTGCTTTCTGATTCTATGCCTGATGTGCATAATGTGTTTCACGTATCCACTCTGAGGAAGTGGGTATCCGACTCTGGGAAGAAGATATCTACGGACGAGGTTGAGATTAAGGAGAATCTGGCGTACAAGGAAGAGCCAGAGCTTATTTTGGCGTACGACGTCCGAAAGTTAAGAAATAAAGAGATTCCGATGGTTAAAGTCCAGTGGAAGCACCGGACTGCACGGGAAGCAACGTGGGAAAAGGAGTCTGATATGAGACGGTCGTACCCGTACTTGTTTTGACTGCGTTTGGATTGGATAATGTCGAGGACGACATTTTTCTGAGTTGGGGAGATTGTAATATCACAATCTACTCCAGGATCGTCCAGGACGATCTGGATCGTCCTGGGACGATCAGTTGTAAATCAGTTCCAGAATTTGCCCAGAAGTGTTCCAGGTGATTTCCTGTAGGCATCGTCCGGGCCGATCGAGGACATCGGCCAGGCCGATAGCACTGTTCATAAGGATCGGCCTGATCATCGCCCTGGAGTATCGGCCAGGCGATATTGGTTTGGTCTGATCGTCCAGGACGATCTGGACGATCGGCCAGGCCGATCTGAAGAGGATTTAAAGGAAATCAGACGATTTGAAGAGAGAGAAATAAAAAAATTAAAATATCTGAATTCAGCTCTGAGGAGAGAGAAAAAGAGGTTTTTGGGAAAAGTTGATTTCGGGAAGACGCGGAGCCGTTTTCGTTCGAAGTGACTGTTGAGGAATTTGCTGTGCTCGAGGTAAGGCACATTCCGTCTTTCTCAATTTTCAGTTCCGTCACGGTTGGCGGTATTTTCTGTCCGGATTTCGTTTTCGTTACGGTTTTTCGTCCGTATCTTTTGATTGGTTCAGTTTTTACCGCGTAAGTTTCTGTATATCGTTGCCGTGCCGGGTGTGCACGTTTTGACTATATTTTGAAGACTTTTGTCCGGGTATTTTTGATTCGGCGATGTTTTTCGTAGACTACAATTTTCTGTGAAATTGGAAATTATCTGTGCAGTAGAATAAATGTTCTGGAATATGATTATCTATATTCTGTGCGATTTCGGTAAATTTTCTTTGCAGGAAATTTTGTGTAAATTCTGTATACTGCCGTTGTGCTGCCCGATTTTTGGGTAAATTCTGAATTGTCCGGATTTCTTCTGAATTGAAATGCTATGTGTATAAGCTATAAAAAGGGAGTTATAAGGGGCCTGAATCCTATGAGATTCAGTTAGTGAAACGGGAAATTCTGAAATGAGCTCAATATACATTTTGATATTTGTTCTGTTCCGGATCCGTGGAAAATCTGTTTAGGTGCTGTAAGCACTATTTATGTATTCTGGTAATATCTGTTCTGGTGCTATAAGCACATTTGTTCTGGTGCAAGGGGCACACTTAGCTATTAAGTATTCAGCTATTATTCTGGTGCCGGGGGCACATTTAGCTATTAATTAAATATCTGATATCTGATATGTGCTGAGTTTGTTCTGTTCTGATATGATCTGTACGATTCTGTTTCTGCTTTGATATCTGTCCGTATAAGTTCTGATTTCCGATTCTGTTTTGATTTCTGATCTGATTTCTGTCTGATGAGTTTGGTTTTGGTTTCTGAGAATTTAGATTGGTGGTTTGTTGCTTTGCTGAGCTGTTGAGCTCACCCTTGCTTTCTGGTGGTTTTCAGGTTCTGGGAAGGGCAAGGAAGTTCAGGACTAGAGTTCAGAGTCTGATCAGTTTAGGTACTTTTGTACTTTTTGATTTTTGTACAGTCATGGCTTTTCTGTTCTGTCTTTCTTTCTGTTGAAAGCCATGTACTGTTCTGTAGATGATTATTTTTGAGGAAATGAAAAGATAGATGTTTTGTTCCGCTGCATTTGATGCTTTTAGTAGCTCTGTTGTTCTGTGTGTTTCTGTTGAGTTAAGAATTTGGAAGATCAGTTCAGTAACCTAATCCAAAGCCAGATCCTGGATAAGTAGGTCTCTCGCCGCGATCCGGCTCGGGCGGGATCCGTCCCCGTCGGGTCGGGTCGTGACACCATCCAAGGGGTTGTGGGATCTCGAGTGATAATTTGGAGCTTCATCATTGTCCTGGTTAATAATGAATCCCTCCAGCAGCAAAACAGGGTCCTCGTTACAATAACCAGCTTGAAATAAAAGTTCCAGCCCGTCCAGTTCCAGCAAAATGTTCACCAGCCAACAAAAGAGAAGTACCAGAATAACGAAAACATCAAAGGCCAGGCAGTACCCCATCATAGTCCAGAATTTCCAAAAAATTGCCCTTAAGCCTATCTCTATCCTTCCAGTTAAATGTTTTGATTCTGATAGCATATATAATGTCTTGTTTTAAAGCCTGAGGACTCTTCCAATTGTTAGCAAACCTCCTATTATTTCGTTCACGCTATAAGAAATAAACAAGGCAAGCTATGGAAAGAAAACAGAAATTCTTATCCCATTTGGTGAAATGCCGAGTATTGCCAACAAAATCAAAAATTTGAAGAATATTGGGCCTCAGGTAGAAATTAGATAACATAGGAAATAAGTCAATCAGAATCGAGAAAGAGAAGTCACATTCAAAAAACATATGAGAATGAGTTTCAGCAATTTCATGACAGAAAGAGCAGTGGGGAGCCGCTGGAATGCCCCGCTTAATAAGATTATCCGCAGTTTTGAGTTTAAGATTCACAGCCATCCAGGTGAAGCAGGCATGGCGCATAGAGGATTTCTTGTGCCAAATACATCTAGCCCAGGTCTTATTCTCCAAATGTGAATGAAAAAGAGCAGTAAAGTGAGAGTTCATAGGCAAACAATCACCTTTCCAAGACAGCACAGGCGTATTCTCCATAATAGCAATCCCTTTAATCAATAAGTTAACCTGAGGAGGTAAAGAATTGGGAAGAGTCCAGCAACCATTAATAATAAAATCCTTAACCCAGGTATTAGGGATGTCATCAAAATTACCAAAGTCATTAATTCTTTTCTTATTACACCATGGATCCCATAAAAATGAAAGGTTACTATTCATAAGAACCGCAAGATTTATGTGAGGCAGCAGAGAAATAGCCACTTTGCAGATCATCTTCCAGAAATTAGAAGCAGCATGAGGAGAAGGCTTCCAAGGAGAGGAGAATTTTTCTTTAAACCAAGAGCCAACCAGAGAGTTATGATTGAACATACGAACAATGAAAGAGCAAGCAGTGTTAAAATACATAGAGTCAAAAGAAGGTAGACCACGACCTCCTTTGCATTTAGGAATGGCAACAGAATTCCAAGATATAAGGTGAAGCTTCCTGTCATGAATATTACCAAAGAACAAAAATCTGGAACAGATTCTAGAAATGGCTTTTCGAGAAGCTTTAGGAATGATAGCACCTCTGATCCAGTAAGCAATCGTGTTAGCGATAGTAAATTTTAGATATTGAACCCTACCTGCAAAAGAAAGGAATTTGACTTTCCAACCCTCAAGTAGAGCAGTAATCCTGCTCAGAAGGGGTTGGAAGTGAGTTGAAATCAGTCTTTTAGGAGAGATGGGCAGCCCCAAGTAAGTGAGAAAATCTTCAATCTTAACAATGCCAAGCTGTTCAGCAATCTCATCCCCATTGAGAACTTTACCAGAGAAAAGTAGGAAACTTTTCAAAGGGTTAATAAAAAGTCCAGAAGCATCAGAGAAGTCTTTGAGGCTTTTCTTCAAAATGGTCACATTCAACAAATTAGCTTCACCAAAAATCAGAAGGTCATCAGCATAAAGGAGGTGATTGAGCTTAAAATTTTTGTGTTGGAGACCAAGAAAATCATTAGGATTTAAACCCTGAGAAAGTCCATCCATGGCAATGCAAAACAAAAGTGGTGAAAGAGGGCAACCTTGACGCAGACCCGAGGAAGATTTGAAGAAACCCTCCAGAGAACCATTTAAGCAGATGGAAAAATGAACATCAGATATGCAGCCCTCAATCCAAGAGATAAACTTTTCAGGGAACCCCTTTTGCCTAAGCCTATTAAGCAAAAAACGGCGGGAGACAGTGTCAAAGGCTTTCCTAATATCCAGCTTGGCACAAAAAAACTTCTGGTTGCCCTTAAATTCCTTAAGCATTTCAGAGGCAAGAATAATGTTATCAGTCGAACATCTTTTAGAAATAAAACCAGACTGACTATCATGAATAATAAGAGGAAGAACAGGTTTCATCCTGTTAGCAATAATCTTAGCCACAATCTTGTAAAAAACATTACATAATGAGATCGGTCTGAAGTCTGAAATGGTATTGGAGTGAGAGTTCTTAGGAATAAGTGTAATAGCAGTGGCTTTCACCCCTTTAGGTAATTTCCCAGTAATGAAGAAATGTTGAATGGCCTTACAAAGAAGATAACCCGTGATATGCCAAGTTTTTTGATAGAAACCAAAAGAAAACCCGTCAGGTCCAGGGGCAGAAGCAGCCTTGCCCTCAAAAACAACATATTTAATCTCCTCATTAGTGACCTGAGCAATCATACCATCCAACAAATGACTGGGAATTACACATCCAGTAGGTAAAGAAAAGTTATTTTCTTTAGGAGGGGGAGGGGCATTAAAAGTTACATCAAAATGCTGAATCATAGCCTTTGCCAAATCACTGTGAGAGGAAACAGTCCCAAGGGTAGTGTCAAGTTCCCTAATGCTATTACGATTCTTTCTGGTGCGGATTTTAGCATATAAAAAATATTGAAGCTATCGTAAATGTCAATTATCATCATGTTGTGTTAGTTTTTCATGATAGAAAATATGAGCTCGTTACTCAAAGCTAATCTCACTCTCATGATAAGATGTTATGGCTACCTTTTTAGATGTTATGGCTACCTTATCTAAGTGCATAAGTAATTCAACATTTTATAGGCCTAGAAATCAAGTGATACTCCTCATAATAATTATCAATTTTGATATCAAAATGAGTGCAAGCTCTTTGGTGGCATGCAAAAAACAAACAAATTTCAAGGCATTGGAAATATTATTATGTTTATTAGAGATAAACACCAACTTCTCCACAATGTTAATTAACTCCCCCAACTTAGTCATAAAATATAATCATGACTCATTATTTTCTAAGTAAAAAATTTTAAATGGCATTGAATAAATATAAGTATGAGAATATTGTGTCCAACCGCAAGAGAAGTTTCTCCATAGGTTATATTCAAGAATATCTCATTGGAATTTAACAATGAGCATCATGTAATTTTCATTCATGAAATACCACCACCCAAGAAGAATATGCATATTTAAAGAAACTATCATTTTCTTGTTCGATATCAATACTTATCCCTTAGTTTTTTTAATGTAGTAAAACCATATAGATCATAGCTTCTAAAAGGATGCTTTAGGGGATCCCTTCACATAGGTTATATATAGCTTGCTCACGATAACACCAAATTCTTCTTATATGATAAATTTATCACAATCTCTCTTAACATTTGATATGATCAACTTCATATTAGAGTTAGAGGCTACAAGCTTATATTTGATTCCAATGAATCATATTTGAGCTTAGTATTAGTTTTTTAAATCATATATCCACCAGTATCCACTATATAAGTGTGTTTTGATGTTCGAATCATTATCTTGAACAAACTCTATCTATGTTTGATTGATATTTCCAATAAAATGATCTAATCTATGGTACACGACAAAAACTCAAAAAAATAGTACCAAAAGTAAAAAAAAAAAAAAAACCCATGATGTTTAAGTTGTCGATGAACGAAGAAACTTTCAACTTCCCTTGCACTATCTCTCTTGAGCGAAGAAACCCATATGAAAATTTGATAACAAGAGCAAAAAATGAAAAAGGCTGAAGTACTTAGAAAAGTCAGGATATCTTCCCTCCTTTATAGCAGAGTTAATTTGCTCTGAATAAAATTTTTGAGTATATTTCTAAGAAAATAAAATAGTGAATATATTCTTCAAATTTGTGCATTATTGGGCAGAAAAATTTAATTATATCAAATGTGACTGTATTATTAATATCAAGCAGCATGCTTTTTCGTTTCCCATTGTATTGATTCCTGAGAAGGGAAACGACGGCCAAGACAGCCAAGAAAGAGAAGACACGAGTGGAGAACAAGAAAGAAGAGAGATCACTAGAAATGTTATACTTCCTGAAAAAAATATAGTTTAATTTCATTCATATCAATTTTTAGGAGATTGAATAATTGAAATATTTTCTAAATAAAAATCTATGAAATTTTTTATTTTGATTAATTGATTCATTAAAAATTTTGAATGATATAAAAATGTAACTCAAATATTTGAGAGACTATACAAAGAAACAATTTAGGCTTAGGATATCCTAACATAAAATTGACGCATTAATTTCATTTATATTTAAATATCATGAAATTATATCATTTTTATTTATAAAAAATACATGAATAATGATAAATTTTATTATAAATTTGTTATAAAATAATAAAATATTAAATATATAAGTATATAACCAACAGAAAAACACAATATTTACATAAAAGATCAATACAAAATTCTCCTTATATTTTTTTATAAAATATATAACAAAATAATAAAAGATTAAATAGAAATTCTTATTTTTTAGCATTTCATTTTTCAAATCAGAAAATATAATTCATATTATATATTACTTATTAAAAGTTTAAAACTCATCCAAATAAAAGTCGGTCAGCATGTCCTCATCCATTTTTGTTTTTAACAAATTTCTTCCTACACAAAGCTTACGTAATCCTCCGAGCCCGTATCTAAGCAAAGCTGCCAATAATACTTTTCCTCCATAGAACAGAGAAGAAAAAGAAGAGGAAGAAGCAGAGGACGCAGAAAGCCGAGATGAGTCTCGTCATCACGGAAGCCGCCATCACCGGCTTCATCAACAACGCTCAAGTCTTCAAATCCTCTATCGAAAACCGATTCGCAAGCCTGGACGCCAACGGAGACGGCCTCATCTCCTTCATGGAGATGGCGAAGGAGCTGATGAGTTTGGGGATGTTGCATACTTGTTTCGATGTTGATGAAATCGGTTTAAGCCATCCCGAGCTCGTCGAGCTTCATCGCGATATTTTTTCCCGTTTTGACAGCGATGGGTGCCGCGCTGTGGATTTGGATGAGTTCGGGGAGGAGATGAAGGAAATGTTAATAGCGGTGGCGGATAGGATTGGGACGTCGAAGAACAGTAGGAGTTGGATATACGCGAAGCTGTAGAGGTGATTGATAAATTTCTGCTTTGTGTTTGTTTATGTTTGTGTGGAATGATGCATCGATGATATTTGATTATATGCGTGTGATGAAATATGTAGTTGTAGTATCGGAACTGGAAAGTGTGGGAGAGACTATTGCTTGATATGTTAGTAGAAAATGAGGTTATTGGTGTCAGGAATTAGAACTATAGAATTAAAGATAGCTTAGAAAGCTCAAAGAAGAAGCAGAGATTAATCTCGTGTTTTGAAGATTAAACTTTATTCTTTTGCATCCATGATATTGTGGATTACTGTATTTTACGGTGATCTTAAAGCTAGAAATCATTGATTTTGCTTTTAGAATGTTCAATAAAATGTGCTCCTGGATTGTTTTTTAAAATCAAGCAAGAAAACTTGCATAATTATCGGTGTTGTAGGGGTGGATCAAGAAAAAAAATTTAGGTGGGGGCATTAAAAGAAAAGTAGCATAATTATTGTTACTCTAATTCTCTTAAATTCTCTTAATACATACTTAAAATTAATCCTTAAATCATTCAATATAAGAGCTTTTTCTCCATTGTGTTCGGTTATGAGTCAAATTCTCATTTAGATATAATATAAAAAGGTCATTTCTAATATTTTCTAATAAAGTCTTTTTACTTTTTAGGTCTACCTCTACGTTTCTTAACATAGGCTAAATCTAATACATCTACTCTCCTAACCGGGTCATCAGAAGACCGCCGTTTTATATGACCAAACCATCTAAGGCGACATAAATGTTGAACATGAGTTACACGTAATTCAGTAAAAATAGTAATTTTGATTTATATTTTATAATTAACTGCAAATTCAGGAGAGGGAAGCCAGTGGAGTTTGTGGTAAAACTTGATTAGCAGACTTTCTCGGGAGATGTCTTAATTGTTTGAATTTGTAGCAAGAAGGATTTATTGCAAAATACAAAAGAAAATATAAGATGCGTGAACGGATGAATCTTATTGAATTGTGATGGTTCGTTGTGAATGACTCATCTTAGAGTCTTTTTGAAACTCTGTCATTTTAACATTGATGATCATTTTCACTAGACATTCTCTTCAAGGTTTTTTTTTTGGTCAAATGTGTGATCTCAATATGAACAAAATTAAACAAGCAACGCAAACATAGTCAAAGGTCGAGCTTTCATGGTAAGGCCGTTGCAAGGAATAGAATGGGCAGAAAACTACTCTCCTAAGGATAGAGGGTGTTTTTAAAATTTTTTGGTGTAGGATTTTGGGAATTTTTTTTTTAATTTTCAGCATTCTTCAGGGCGGTAAAAAACATTAAAAAATTGTTTATTACATGAATTTTTAGGTAATTTGTTCCCCTCCATCTTTTTTTTTTTTACTTTTTATTATAGGATTCTTTAGGTAATTGCCCCCCTAATAAAATTAAAATACTATAATCTTTAGGCGATTACCTCCCTTATAGAATTATATGTATTGTATAGAGGTGTTATTACAAGGATTTCCAGGCAATTGCCCTCCTAAAAGTTTTAAAATACTATAATCTTTAGGCAATTGCCCCTAGCATAATTAAACACATTGTGTAAAGGTGTTATTGTTAGGGAACAATGAACCAAATACAAAGAGAAATAGTACAGAGAATTCAAAAATATCCTTACAACCAAAATTTGTTCCAAGGGCGCTGCCCTCGGAAACCCCTGCAGGTCGAACCCCGTCAGGGGGCGCTGCCCCCTTGGACCCGTAACATATCTGTGAAGCGTACAACGATCAAGGATTGAATGATTAATCAATTACATAATCTTGATTTTTTTTGCAAACAAAACATCCATACTTCTACCTAAATTTTGTTTAAGAATAATTATCATTATATAAGATGTTGATGATATTCTTTACACTTTTACTTATAAGTTTGATCCCTGAAAATTAAGGCTGATTTCGCCCTTGGTTTTCTTAAATTTTTTTCTTTATGAAAAGAGGGTGCGTCATCTTATATGCTCTATGTATTTCTTGCAATGATTAGCCACTAGTCTGGGAAGAATAAGGAGTACTACTCATTATTCTTTACATCGTGGACTCTCAGGGTATCTCATCCTGTTTGGTCCAGATTCGAACAGTTACATGGATAACTTTCAACTTGCAAATCCCTTTGCAGACAAAGAATATTAAGGGTCCTGTTTAGGTAGGTGATAGTCCTATATGACGCATGGCTTCGATAACTGGCTTTACCAGACATGAAATTAAACTAGCGTTAATTGTGCCAATAGCTACAATACTAAATTGTGAAGCCTTGGGAAGAACATGCCTTTGACTATGAATGTAATCCGGTCTTAATTATGGTGATTTTGTGTAATGGTAAAAGAGTTTGCCTGGTTAGCTGCTATGTTATCTTGCATCATTTTTTATTAGAAAAAGAGCACTGGCGATGACCAAGATTGTAACAGCGCACTTCTAAATGCAATATTTTATCTACTGAACGTTGATGCTTGCTTGAGAAGGATGCTTCTTTTGATTCTGTGCTTTGATCAAGATTTTTTTTTGGTGCCCTGCTTATAAAGATACGAGAAATGCTTTAATTTGGTCCCCTCCCCGTCTCTAAGGGCCCGGCCGTTGGTAATTTGGTCCTCTCCCCGTCTGTCCCTATTGAGAATGCTGGCCTTTTGGTGGAGAGTGAGGCGACTTTGAGAGAATTGGCTTCTCCTTTGGGCCCTTCTCATTCTGCTCCTCAGTTTGGTGAGGTTGGAGTTAAGAATTGTGATACTAATTTAAAGTCTAGCTTTTATTGTGTGGATGTTGTGCCTGACCCGATAGATTTGTCTGTGAAGGTTCATTTCGGGGTGCTTGCTGACCCGGTGTTGGTTGATTATGGTGTGCCTTCCCCTATCCATTCTTTGGTACACACTAGTTTGGTCTCGCCTGTGACCAATGGTACTCTGTGAAGTTCAGCAACTTTTATTAATGTTCCGATTACTGTTATGTCAAATAGTGAATTAAAGTCTCAAGTGGCTAAATCTGTCAAAAATTCTATTTTGGTGCAAAATGTATAGCTAATTTTGAGTGACTCCTCTTCGTTTGATAGGGGGAGGAAGAGGAATTTGATGAATGTGAGGAGGTTGTGCCTGATAAGCTTGCTGACCCTAGTCATTCTAATGGTGTTAATAGGCGTAAAAATAAAGGTAAAAAGAAATAAGCTCTGCCTCTTTCCTATTTTCTCTTCGGCGGTGGTTTTTGACGGCTTTGTGGACAATGATGAGGAAGCCCCCAGCTTCCCCTCGCTGGCTCGGCTGATTGGCAGCCGAGGTGATTTCGACTTTTGCTTGGATTGCTTGGTGGTTTGGATTTTGTGGAGTTCTCACCTATGGATGGTTCTTGGCTGGTCGCGAGGCTGGTGCAGGGGGCTTCCATTCCTGAGTCCGGTTATATTTTATTTTACTCTCATTGTATTGCCTCGTATCTTGCTATATGTTTTGGGTTTTTTCTATGTTGTTGCAATGGCTGGGGGCCAAGGACCGTAATCTTCTATTGTTTGAATAAATGATTTTATTGAAAAAAAAAACGATAAATGCTTTAAGTGCTGAAATTATAGGCCAAAACATTTGCTTTTTTGCCAACCTTAAAAATACTTGCGGCCAATTCCATTGAGTGTTTTGGCAAAAAGTTAATATATTTTTTCCTCATGCTTAGCTCAATTCTAAAGATATAGCTCTTCATTAATTCCTGAATGCTTCAGAAAGGGGAGGTTTCTTTTAACTCACCATAGAAAGTAAAAAAATTAGAGAGGGGTGTTAGATGTGGTTCTTCCTCAATGGAAGAATTGAGACTCAGAAATATTGGTGGTAACTTCGCTTTATACAACTAATTTATCTTTTGACAAAAAAGCTCTGGCTTTCAATTGTTGTTGTGTGTAAAGTATTATGAGTGATTTTTTCTGTAAAACAAGAGTGTTATTTGCCTTTACCGGCATGTTTAGTTCATAGTTATAATTAATAAAATATGAAAAAACTGCAAGCATTCTTTTAGTGAAATCTAAATTTAAGTTACTCATATTAAGGGGAATTTGCAAGTTCTCTTATATGATTCTATGACAAAGTAAAATGCTAAATATTTACAAGATTACCCTGCTTCAATCTGTACTAATGCTCACAAATACTCTTCATTTTTATGAATCTTGAGCAGGTCTCTTCACTGCTAGGAGGGGAAATATTAAAGCTTCGGGAATGCCCAACCCAACATCTTATGATAATAGCTGCATTAGGTTTCCTGTTCTATGATAATAAGTGCTGAAAAACAAAACCACCATGCATAGATTTTGACTTCGTTTGGGAGTGCTTTTTAACTGCTTCTTAAATCAGTTTTCTAGTACATCAATTTTAATTTTTGTATTAAAAAGTGGCTTTAAGAAACAATAAAAAGCTGTCCCAAACGAAGTCAGATCGGATACTTCTTATGTTTCTCTTTTTGTGAATACTGCTTCTCTAATGTACAGTGTATCTTATACATTTTCAGCTCTTCTATAAGGCTTGTAACTAGCTGTTCTATATGTTATGCTAGAAACCTTACTTTTATTTGTGGTAATGGTTCATTTTGTTTCATGTAAACCCACACGAATGATCTTGTAATATGATAGTTTTCTATATTAGCTTGGACCTTAAATGAAAGGATAAGATGGTTTTATAAAGCCAATAGTTCTCTTTTTCACACTCTTTAGGGCTACAGTAGCAATCTGATTTTCAGAAATTTTTTTCTTAACAAGTTCTGTTTAAGGTCATAATCTGATTTTCAGATTGTCATTGCGATTTTGAAGTAACAATTTTCCTCTGTTCCTCTGTGGCACTTCTCATCAATATTCCCTTCAAAATTTTCGATAAATTTTATTCATTCTTAGTTCTTTTTCTCCTTTAAATTGCTCCGAACTAGCAATAAAGTTCATTTTCAAGAATATTCTATCTAGTTATCTAACCTATCTGCATTTCTTAAAGTGTTATTCAACTAAAAAATGTCAAAAGTGTGCTTTCTTATTACTTCTTAAAGTAGATTTTTAGTACAAAATTATGAATTTTTATACTAAAAAGCTACAGTAAGAAGCAGTAAGAAAATCATCCCAAAAGAAACTATAGTCTTAAATTATCTTTACCTGCATATGCAAAAAGATCTGAACTGTAGATGGAAAACTCTTCAAGATTCAGTAGAGTAATGACCAAGTTCATAGAACTATTTTACTTTGTGCTACTAAATAGCTCTACCTTAATTGGTATGCTCACTAGTTCTTAGGGTAGAGATCACATATTTAAATTCAAAATAATATATTCTTTAAAACAAATATTCAGTTGCTTTCTATGTGGAATTCATTCTATAGTTGGCCTTGTATCCTCTTAGTCTATTTTTGTCTTTGTGCCTATTTAATCATGTAGGGGTGTCAAAATATGATCCGACCCGAAAAATTTTGGGTTCGGGTTAACTCGTTGGCTATACAGGTCGGGTTCGGTTTCAAGTTTCCGACCAATTTGTAAAACCGGATCGGGTTCAGATTGATCCGAAAACCTGAAACCTGACCCATTTTGACCCGTCTAAACCAAACTGGTCGAAAGAGTTTGCTGTCACTAAAGCCAAAAAAGTTTTAACTTTTAAACCGTTATAAATTGTTAAGGGCTCGATCAGTTAAAAAATAATTAATATTGATTTGAGAAAAATGCAATGAAGCCATAACTCTCATCGACATCACGTCAGCCATCACTCAGGACAGCTGTTTGCGTCGACTCAATCCAAGCGTTAGTCATTACGTCAAGAACTCAAGATCTCATCAGTCGCCCCTTGGCCCTTCTGCAGACTGCAATGTCGCAATCTGCTCTTTGTCGCTTGCTCCGCCTCTTCTTCGCCGTCGTGACCTCGCCTGCCTCTGTGCCTCGCCAAATCCGGCCCACCCGTAGACTACAATCCGCTGTTTGAGCTCTCCTTGGTGGCCTGACCGACAGCTTCCCGCCTTCCCGGACATACACGCGACATTTCAGCCCTCACGAATCAACGGGTCAGGCTCGTTTTTGAATACAAACTGGTTCTCGGGTCGGGTCGGTTGGGTCAACCCGTTAACCCGCGCAGGTCGGGCCCGGGTTGAAAATCCTGACCTATTTAGCTAAACAGGTCGGGTTCAGGTCAACCCGTTTATTCGCCGATCAACTCGGGTTGGACCCGAACCCGATCCGTTAACCCGAATTGACACCCCTAGACTAGTCTTGCACTTTACTTTTATTGAAAATTTACATTTGTGCAACTTAAAAGTTTTATATATTTATATAACTAATGCTTAAACTTTTATATTTTTTTATATAATATCTTGATTTTTTTTATTTATATTAAATAAATATTAAACTTGAAAGGTTAGAGAATAATTTATATAGTAATTCATCAGCATGTAAATCTTTCTATTTTTAGTTAATAAATTTCTATCTTTAGAAACGAACTAAACTTCTTTTGGTGCAACATTCTATTTTGAAGAAAATTTTGAGAATTTATGATACAACAAAAGAGTTTTCTGACAAGTTTTGCTGCTTATTAAATTGATATCCCATTTAACCAAATTGTATAAGGATAAATGGGAATTATTTTATAAACTGCTATATCACCTGGCCCCCAACAACTTCCTAACTTTGTTGCATGGCTTGGAAGAAATTAGAAGAGTGGAAGAAGAGAGAGGAGAGAGAAAGATCTTTGGATTATATTTATCAGTCATTCATGTTATAGATTTAATTTTATTCATTGTTAGTGACTAGTCTTTTATTTCTATTTTCAATTATGATTTTGATTTCTGCAATCTATAAAAATACATTATCTATGGATTTAATAAGTTTTCACTACGTAAGTTTGAATATATTATAGTGTTGATCACTATAAATGCTTTAATATGATTTCATTGCATTTTAAATGAAGTACTGAATTATATCAAATATATTATATAATAACTTCATATGATACCCTACTAATCCACGTGATTCATTGATTGAGATTTATAAGAAGATAGAGATTGATTGTGGGTTATAAGGAGTCGGGGCAACTAATTCATGTGATTCAAGGGGTTTTATAAGGAGTACATTAATTGAAAGTTATAAGGGGCAAATAATTAGGAGTCATAAGTGCATAAGCAAGATACTGTTAAGATACACTCATTGAATATATGAATATTAATACTGACACTGCTATGAACACTGTATTGATATTCTAACTGACATTAATACTATTTACTGCTATTTGTACTATTTAATGGTATTGATCATGAAACGAATATTGTTACTTGTATTAGTATTATTGACTATTATTTATATTGTGACTGTTGATATAATGAATTGAGATGTGATGAAATTATAGGAGTAAGATATCCTTAAGATACACTCTTTGAATATATGCATACTGATACCGACACTACTACGAACACTGTACTAATATTGTAATTGTCACTTATATTATTTTTTTTCCATTAATACTATTTATTGTTATTGATCATGAAACTAATATTATTACTGGCATTAGTATTTGTTAATTGTTGCTGATATTATGACTGATCATGTAATGAATTGAGATGCGATAAACTATAGAAGGATAAATTAATACAAATAATCAATATATAAATTAATGCATATATTTTTTTGTATGATTTATACCATATTATTCTCTTTTATCTTACATTGATTTAAGTTATAAGATTTTAGTTATTTATTGGGCTATGTGCTCATTATATAATTATATATATATTCAAGAAATTGTAAGGATTCTATGATATGAGGTTCCGGACAACATGTATAATTTTTCTACCTGTAGTTAATCTAGACAAAATGAAATCATTTTTTTTTTCATTGTTCATTGATAAGCCCTAATTAAATGATTAAAATGAAAGACATATGCAATTGTTTCAATATAGATCATTAAGTGTGACATCTATTATGACTATTAAGAGAAATGTGTGATCCATCTCCAAAAATCTTTGATTTAAATTGTTATTTTGGACTTACTTGATTTCCAGACCCATAGCTTATAGTGCACATATTATTTAAAATATGATTCACTAGCTAGCGATGGCTTCGAATGTGGCTTAATGAGACGACAAAATCATCACATCCAGCATTTCGCAAGGGAGGCGCCAATTACTAAATACTAAAACCAGCTGCAAAGAAAAACATTAAATAAGTTGGAGAGTCTGAGAGTTTCATGCTCAAAGCAGAAGATGCAATTTGTCAAATGAATTGGAACTCTAATTCTTTATAGTTATTGTAGAAATAATCAAAGATGTCAAATCAAAAAGTAGGATTAATGGATTATGCTGTATTACAACATCAAGCCTTTGTCTCAAACAATGTGAAGAGAATATTATGTACAGATGCCGAGCACAATTCACCGTCCGGAGTCCAACCAGAATGCACCATGTCAATGGTACCAAACTCGGTACCGAGCAGTATACTGCATACCGAGTCGAATATCGAGCATGAGGTGACGTGACGCATTCTGGTTGGTCTCCGGACGACGTTCGGTGTCTGCACATAATAATTTCTCCACTATGTGGGGTCGGCTACATGAATCTTTTTTCTCCATTATGTCCAGCTAAAAGTTAAATTCTCGTTTAAATCTAATAAAAAAATATCATTTCTAATATTTTTGAACCAAGTCTTTTTAGGTCTACCTCTACCTTTCTTAATATAAGTCAAATCTAATACCTCTACTTTCCTAATCAGATCATCGGAAGGCCATCGTTTTTATGTGACCAAACCATCTAAAATGACTCTCTGATCTTTATCTTCCACGACCTTTTTCAGGTATATGCTCATTCCGTTTTATGGATTATACTGTATTTATTTATTTTTGTACGTTTTTGCTGCAGCAGCGGACAAAACTATATGGCTTGCCAAAGTACTCAAATCAGATATGAATGGATGCCTGAGAAAACCAATCCAACCATAGAATGAAACAGCTATTTACTCTTCACCTATAAATACTTGCAAGAGACTATTCTCGTACATCCAGTACTGTAATACTCAGTAGGAATCATGACTCAGTTACAGGATGCTTCGATTATTTCGGAGTTCATAAACGATGAGAAGCTCTTCAAGGCTTCAGTTGAGAGCACGTTTGCAAGCCTCGACGCCAACAATGATGGCTTCATCTCGTTCGCAGAGATGGCGAAGGAGTTGATAAGCTTGAAGATTTTGAAGACGAGCCTTGACGTCGATGGTATTGCTTTGAGTGATGTAGAGCTCAAAGAGCTTCGCCGTGATATTTTTACTCGATTTGATAGAGATGGCGGTAGGATGGTGGATCTGGAGGAGTTTCAGGAGGAAATGAGGGAGATGCTTGTAGCAGTGGCGAATAGCCTAAGTTTGTCCAAAGCAAGAGATCCAAATGCAAGGCTTTAAAAAGCTTGTAAAATTTGATTGTGCGTTGACCGGAATAAGAGATCTGGGAATGTCATTCATATCTGGATTTTAGTTGGGGGATTTAAATTCATTACACGATTTTCTTTTATGTTTAAATTTTGATAATTATTTATATAATATTGTAATCTTTAAATGACATAAAAATATATTAACATTGAGATTTAAGATTTTATATACATAGATATAAATATTTAAATGTTATATATAAATACATAGAAATTATGTGATGTGTGCGTGCGCGCGTGTGCGTATATATATATATATATATATATATATATATATATATATATATATATATATATATATATATATATATATATATATATATATATATATATATATATATATATATATATTCCATTTAAATTATAAATTAAGATACAAATTTTGTCTGAATGTTAAAAAATGGGTGGTTGATCAGAATTGAAAAGATTATAATTCAAGGACATAATTTATGAACTATTGCATATAAGGGTATATTTGGGAAGAGCTCAGACTTTGTAATTGTGGGTTTGAAATTTTTGTTTCACTTTTAATATAATAAACATCTTAAATAATTTGACAACTTTGAAAAATGTGTGGTTGAAAAGAATTGAAAATATTATAATTCAAGAATATAATATATTAACTATTGCATATAGGGGCCGGGTGGATCTAGAAATAGCTCAGAGTAGAGAATTGTACATATTGGCTTTGAAACTTTTTGTCCCCGCCCCTGTATGCAATAGTTAATACATCACAGAATAAAAATACTCTTTCCTTCTCTTTCTTTCATCTCTTCAACTCTATTTTGTATACAAATCTTATTCTATTTACTCTTGAGGTCTCCCCTTTTGGAGGCCTAAGATTGAATGGAATTGATTAATCTTTAATCCTGCAGTTATTTATTCATCAACAGTGCTGTAGATGAGATTTTGCAGCTAAGAGATCATTGAAACTTAAAGAATCCCTCCCATAAAGAAAATTACTAATTCATAAGTTGAGCTAGCCATGGGGCTTACCCTTGATTTTATTTTGTACAGCATTGCACTGTGTTCATTAGATTGTTGCTGCATTGTACACTTGTGCACAGTGGCATCATAGGATGCAATATCACAAAGTTGTAGTCATGACTTGAAGATAGAGAACTAAGTGCTATGATGAGCAAGAGCTAGGGCCATGATGATGCAAGTCATGTTTGAGATAAAGAGTAGGGCGCTGCAGCGCTCCAAATCCCAACATTGGGGCACTACAAGTCAGATTGGACAGTTTTTTTTTTCGTTTTCATGCTTAAATTGAAGGGTTGGTCCCTTGTGTAATTTAAGTGTGTCTATTTGTCTATTATGTAGTAAGAATGACGTGTGAAGTGAAGAGAGACAATGAGAGAATGTGAGAGAAGACATGTACAATTTCTCCAAAATTTTCATAGTAAATTTCTTGGTGTGGTGTGACACCCTAGTTGTTTCCCAATTTCAGATTTTTCAATGTTAAATAATCCTTATGTACTTTTCTACTATTTTATTTTTATTTGTTTGTGTTCGTTGCACGGTTTTTCTTCCCAAAACCAATTCTATTTTATTCACTCTCAAAAGATAGTTTGTTGTATACTATACATAATTTACTTCAATCTTTATAAATCAGGAGAAAACATCCTTCTGTTGATCAAAGAAATGTTCTCCTCAAACTTGATAAATAAATATGACCACATTTAACACGAGGGTACTTGCCGTCTAAATAACTTAGTGATGCTCAAGTCAATTATGTTATTTAAAAATGATTCGACTTAACAAAATGAGAGGCATGTCTGTGTGTGTTTGGACTTTGGATGCTAAGAATTTTGAGTAATGGAAATGAAAATTTTGTTGACTAGTTAATTTGAATTAATGATTACATATTCGTAATTAATCTATAATTTTTTTAATATTTATAACTTTTCTTTTCGATTCCTTCAATCCCTATGAAACTACTGCTATTAAAATCACATTGTTGCATGTTGACCTGACTCAAATACCTTAATACCTTGTGTACAATAGGATATAGAAGCTTGATCATGGGATATATGGCATGGCATTGTGAATCAATCATAGGTTATAGGCCAAATTTTGGTCATATGGACTTCTCAGAATGCATGAAAGTATTGATTTATATGCACTTGGGTATATATGAAGATTGATTCTCTTTGAGTTACTCAAGTTTAGATCAAAGGACTTACAATTAAGCAAACCCTCATAGCTTAGGGTTTACATTATCTTGAAGATCATTTTTGCTAACTTGTGTGCCTCTAGGGGCTTAGGGTTTTATTGGGGGATATTGAAAACTATATTGATGCATGCTGGAAGAAGGCTTCATGCAAGTGTAATTTTACATGTAAGATTACTTAGGAAATAAAAATGTGATGTTATTAATTGACCTTCTTATATGCATAGTAATCTAATTCTTATTACAGATAGAGTTTGATAGATAAATTTTAAATAATAACATTTTCTCTAACTTATCTTTTCAAGATCTTCATTTTTTTTATTTTTTATTTTGAACGAATTTAATTATATATTCACAGTCATAGTTCTCAAATTCAAGATATCAGGAATGGAACTCAAAAACTCTCAATCAAATGATTATTAGAGTGCAGCCCAAGTTTAGTGTGGGCTGCTCAACCTCCTAATTCTTGCTAAAAAGTTTACACTACATACTATATGTGGCCCAGACCAAGCCCAAGAGGAAAATTTGAAGCCCATAGTTTTAGTACTTTTCTTATATTTCAAAATTACATATTTCTCTAGGAAATTAGATATTTTATTTATAAGTAAGATATTTTACTTAAATTTAAGAAGTTTAATGAACATTTACCACAAATTTTGTTATGTGAAAAGCTCTAATCTAGTTTTTAAGATCTTACATTTGATTTATTTTACTGTCATTCAAAAGCTTAATTTTTTTTTTAAATACGATTTTAAATATTAGTTTATTTGGCCTTACTTTCACAATTCTTTGTTTTCACTCACTCACTAATAGGAGCAGCCCATAAGAGATATAAGATTTTTACACGAAAAATTCAAATTAAGAAGAAATTCATGATATTTGTAAAATGATTGTTTATATATATAATTGATTACAAATAATCTCCTTATTTATAATTGGAGAAGGTTTTAGCACAATATAGCATGAACTGTGTAGAATAGAGTATATGGTGAAAGTTAGGGTTGATGTTGATGATATGTACGTATCAATCTTATTGATGATAACATTATCAAATGTTGTGAGTGAGCGCGTGTAATAAGGTTGGTAAGAATCAACCTTGATGCCAACAGTGTGCATCACCATTATAAATAATAGTGTGAATCAATTACATACATTAAACTTATAATTGATTACATATGATGATGATAATTATCAGCCTTACACGTCATAATGTACGTCAAAACTATTGGTGATGACGAGTGACAAAACCAAGAGGGTGAAACATTAATGCAAATGAGCAATCTTAAGTCAGCAATGATGGTTGAGAGACTATAGGTTAGCGATGATGGTCAAAATATCATATTCAAGTGAATATAATCATGTGGTGGTGAATAGACAATATTATACATGTTAGAACAATCAGGTGATGGTAGTTGCTACCAGTGATTATCGATATTGAACATTGGGTGAAGCTTTAAGCTTTTTTCTAAATTTAGCTCAAGGTCCTCTCATTCTCTTTCATGCGGATAATGAGAGTCTATTTATAATTTTTTTAGAGTAATACTTTAAAAATATTAGCAAAAATCTACGAGTCACTTCATTGAATGGCCTGTCTTGATTCCCTTTGATCTTAGTTCATTATCTCAACATTTAAGTATGTTAATTGCATCATAATTGATTGATCATTAATTTGTTGGATTTTTCTTATTGAGATACTTGATTTAATTGATACCATATAAGTTTTAAATAGTATTTAAGCCTCCAATTAATGTCATACAATTTTCAACCATACATTAAGTGTTCAATTTGAGCTTCTATGAACTCGAATAAAACTATTTTTATTGTTGTTTGATTCATCTAATTGATACTCAATTTGATTACAAATTTGTTATACTCTGAGCTTAGAAAATTTTCAACTAATGATACATTCGCGGCGATAGAGTGAGGGAGTTTTTTGTCTTAGCAATGCACAAATATACAACACACAAATAGATAGTTAAGAGACCAAAGAAAAACCTGAAAATTTTTTACGTAGAAAACCCAAAAAGTTGAAAGCCACGGAAATTTGCCCATGTGTGAAGATTCAACTATACTTGAGTGACTTACAAAGATTGACCCGTCCCCTAACATGGAGAAGATGAAATTACAATAATTTGGATAGTCGGTTGAACTTTGTATGGGTACTCGAGAGTTTGGAATGATTGTGATCGGACTATGGAGGTTGAAAGTTGGATAGCATTGGCTAGGAGAAGGTCCAACAATGGTTGATGATGGGGAAAATTGTACTGATTTTGATATTCTTGAGTTCGTCTTACTGAGTCATTCAACTTAACTGTAAGTTTGCTGAAATTTCCCATTTTCTGCTCGAACTTTTATTTAGAAATTTCGCATTCTTGTATTATTATTATTATTATTATTATTATTATTATTATTATTATTATTCGAAGAAAATAAACTTTATTGGTTACAATTAGATTAAAAAATGCAAACTTGTAAATAATTGTGTTAGTCTGGCACTCTGGCCCCGCACTAGCATACATTCGTGGCCAAGAATTAAGCTGTCTTCTATAATATCTAGAGTGAAAATAAAAGATAGAGATCCTAATTATTAGTGGCCCACCATGTTTATATATACTGATTTAAAAACAAGTTATCAATACCAATAATTGCAATAATCAATTCTCATTGACAACCTACCTTAGCATGCATTTCACTAACATTTCACGAAGTTTTAGGCTTCGTTTGGACGGCTTTTTTATTGTTTTCTAAAAAGGAGTTTTAGTACAAATTTTTTTATTTTTTAACTAAAACTCTATTTTAGAAAGCAATAAAAAAGTCGTCCCAAACGAAGCTTTAATCTTTTGATTGGGAGCTTTAACTATAAATTAAAAAAATTTAGATTCAAATCTTGTCTATATGATGTATGTATGAATTTGATTTAATTGACCTAAATATCAATTTAAATGAAAAGACAACATTTTTTTTTTAAATGAAAAGACAACATACCTTCACACATATAGCCCAACTTTGAACGCGAGGTCTGGCCCATCCAATGCACCAACAACCTCAATGATTGGACAAACGTTAATTGGTTGCATCAGTTGTGTGGTATGTTAATCAGCGATGAATAAGAGTCTAAACGAGTCAAGTCTGAGTGAAACCTCATTAATTGAGATAAACTTATTTAGGTTTTATTGAGCTCGAGTTCTACTTGATTGCTCAACCCCATTTAAATAGTTGGAATTTGACTCTATTGTTATTTAATTTCTTTTTTTAAATTTTTATGTAGGTCATCATGATCAATTGTTTGGGGGCATTGACTACTAATCAAGAGATCTTGAATTTGAAGCTTGCGTATCTGATGTGTATGAGCTTGCCTTAATGATTCAAATGTCTCACAAATATATTTTAATATTGAACTATTTATAAAAGTTAAAAATATATTATATAATTCTAATTAAAATTAATTTTTAAATGTATTATAATTTCTAAGTTAATTAAACAGCTTAATGAGTTTACGAGCCAAGTTCGGCTGAGCTCGTTATTGTTTAATTTATGAGCTCAAGTACAAATTTGAAATCAAACTAGTGACTCGATAATCTCAACTCATAAGCCTCGAGTTAACTCGGCTGACTTGCACCTGAAAAAAAACAAACCAAAGTCTTCTCCCCTCGTCCTTAAACGGACGTGGGTTGTGGGGTCCTGCAATGCGAACTTTTATTCTATCCAGTGAACGTACGCAGAGGAATGTTTGGTTTTAGGCAAAAAAATGCCTGTACCGAGTTTTTCACGCCAGAAAAAACTCGGTACAGACGCTTTTTTGCCTAAAACCGAACCTTCATCTGCGTACGTTCACTAGATAGAATAAAAGTTCCCTGCAATGCTGTGCATAAATAATTAAGTGGTTTGGCAAGTAGCGGATGCTGTGGACAAGTAATGGAAGTTTCAAGATCTCTCTCTTTATTTTATTTTCTAATTTTCTTATCAGCGTAAGCTGACGAATAAAAAAATTTAAATTTATTTTGAATCAATAGTATCGAATATATTTGGCCCATTTTTTTCCTTTATGGTTAGAGGAAGCCCCACGCTATAATCTGTCTCTGATATTTTTTTTTCTCATTATAATATCTTAATTTCTATTTGTTGTGTTGTAGGCAAAAAATTATGGCCAAGAAAATTTTCAAGATCACGGAAGAATTTTTTGTGGCTAATAAAAAAGCCTATTTGATCAAGCAAATCTATTTTGTAAAATAAAAAATACTGATTAATGTCTTAATAAGAGATTGGAATAAATTAATTAATTAATTTGAGCCAATATTGATTAAACTTAGATAGAATGAATTGACTCGAAGGCTACTTCTCATAAATTGAATTAAATTTGTGTACATACATAGGGTTGTCAATATTTGACACGACACGAAAATTCAATCCGAACCCGACCCGTTTTGTCAATATTTGAAAACGGGTCGGGTTCGGGTTGACCTGACATGTTGCCGGGTCAACCCGAAAACCCGTTTAAAATGACTACCCGACTGGCTGTGGACCGGTCCTAGGCTGCCCGCAAAGCTGCTCAACCCTTGTCTGCGTGGCTGCTCGCGCGCTCGCCGAAGCTGCCTGTGCGTCCCCGCATTCAGCAGCCCGCCCGAGGCTGACCCGCGCGGCTGCTCGCGAACCAGCATGCCGAGTCTGTGCCCCCACTGCAGCGCACCCGGCCGAGCACCCAGCTGTGCACCCGCCCGCGTCCCGCACGCCCGCGCGCCCGCTGCGCCAGCCAACCCGTGTCCGCGTCCTCGCCTGTGTCTGCTCTCTACCGCGTCTGTGTTTGCGCTGGTCACCTTCCCGTGTATGGTCGGGTCAACCTGGCAACCCGCCGGGTCGGGCCCGGATTAGAATATTCGACCCGTTTACATACACGGGTCGGGTTATGATCGACCCGATTGAACGTGGATCAGTTCTTGATTTGACCCGAATCCGACCCTTGACCGTGGCACAGTTCTTAATTTTTCAATGATTGAAATTTTATTCCTTGTAAGAATTTTCATTTTTTATTAAAACATTGGGATAAGTCCCCCAATTTATTTGGGATAAGCGATCCAGCAATGAAATACTAATAAATTTAAAGAGGGGGAATTCAACATTGCAACATCATCACATAGAGAAATTAAATAAAATTATACATCTTTCACACCTAAACATCTCTCCATCTGAAGCGATTACGCTCGTTATCAATCCAAGTCAGACATCTGGCTCTTGTTGCCACCGAAGCTTCCAGCTTATCGAAATACTTCTAATTTATTGAATTTTCTGGAGCTGAGTTGCCATCCGCAGCACGAAAGGCAACTTAGAAGAAAAGGAATTTTCTTTTTCGCGGAGCAAATATGAAAGGAAGAAGTGTTAATTGTAGATTTCTGCAATTAGTTATCAGAATACCTGCTGATGTCGATTCTTAAGCAGTCCTTCTGTGAATTATTGGAGCTCGTCTGTAGCGAGAATGATTGATGCGTTTTGGTCTATGTTAGAGAATTATTAAATAGAGTTAACGAGTTCTTCACGTGAGGAAACTCTATTTTGACTCGGTAATTATTGATTTATGAGCCAGATTTTATTTATTGAGATGATAAATTATAAATATCATTATTCAAAATTTTAATTATAAATTCTTGCAGTAAAATGAGGATTCATAAAGTTAGTTTTGAGTAGTTGGAATTGGCTTATTTTTATCTCTTTTTTTTTTTTTATATTCTTTCATTTCTTCATGATTTTATATATAGATGTGTCAATCCAGATTAAAAATTTTCATTCAGGTCTAACTTGAATTTGATCCAATCAGAAATTATATGATACAAATTCGACCTTTTTTATGATGCTGGTTGAAATTAAGGTTGACCCAACCCGAATGTAAATTCGGTTGATATTTTTTTATCTAAACTCGACTCATGTATTATATTGATTAGCCTGAATCAAAATTTTTTATTCAGGATTGTATCAGTGTTATGAATAAAATTACACAACAAACACAAACAAGAAAGTGAAAATATAGCGGAACAGAAATTACACCACAGAAAGAAATTCATTATGAAAATTTGAAGAAATAGTACATATCTCTTTTTCTCTCACTCACTCATCGTCTCTCTTCACTCTTCACACACCGTTCTCATTCAAAATTGACAATGAGACACATATTAACCACACCAAATGACACAACCCTTTAAGTTAAACATTAAAAACAAGAAATAAAACTGAATAGCCTCACCAGCAACGCCGATAAACCCAGTTTGGAGAGTCATGACACTCCACTATCTCTGTGCCACCTTGCAGCATTGATGCACTGCAAAACTTACAATGCCATAGCATTTTGCCCTCTATCTCCAACCAGTGACTACAACATCATAGAATCGTACAACTGTACAGAAAAAAATTAAGTTTTGAATCAGCATTATAACTTAATTGATCAACACAATCAATTTTCTTACAAAACTAACGATCAAGTCATTCATTAATGCTCTTATCTATAATTTCTATTTTTTAAATTGACCTTCTTTTTTGTGGCTTTCATATAATAAACTTACTGAATTGAAAATGAGTTGGAGCTTGATTTCGGTCTGTCAGCTTCAACTCAACTGCAATAAATTCTTAATAATAATAATAAGAATAATAATAATAAAATAAAAAACTGCAATAAACTCATTTACATCGCTGGCCTATCCTTAGCCATTCAATACGCCAGCTCAGCATGTGCGCTCCTCCAGGTAAAGATATATTTTAAGCCTTCGTAATATGTGTTTCTCTTCTATTCTGCTGTACTCAGCAAGAAAGCAAAAAAATTATATATAAGTAGCCGAAACTTTGGTTCATTTTTGCCTACTTACACATTCGGAACACACCAAACATTTAACCACCATTTCTGAAAGCAATCAAGTGAGCTCTCCAATGGCGGACCAATCTACCATAGATGACCCAAAAGCTCCTCTGCTCCCCCTGCAAAAGCTTCCTGATAACTCCAACCACTCCTTCAAATCAATCCTCAACAAAAACAACATCTGCATACTATTAGGACCTTTGTCATGCCTCCTCATCTTCTTCTTCGTCGACCTCGGCCCTGGCCGGCAATCCAGCCGCAACATGCTGGCTGTACTCGCCTGGGTCTTCCTTTGGTGGCTAACTGGCGCTGTTCCCATGGCTGTCACCTCCATGGCCCCTCTCTTTCTCTTCCCTCTCTTTGGCCTCGCCAAGGCCGACGAAGTAGCCAAGTCCTATATGGATGATATTATAGCCCTTGTGCTTGGCAGCTTCATCCTTGCATTAGCAGTTGAACACTACAACATCCACAGACGCCTCGCCCTCAATGTATGATTCAATCTATAGTAGTCTTCTTACATAAATTTTTATAACCATTTCAAGTTCTTACTACAAATTAAAACTCGCATAAAAGAAGACATCTTCGTTCATTTTGCAGATAACTTCATTTTTCTGTGGAGATCCTGTGAATCCTCCTCTCCTACTGTTGGGGATATGTAGCACATCAGCTTTTGTGAGTATGTGGATGCACAACACCCCGGCGGCAGTGATGATGATTCCGGTGGCCACCGGTATTCTGCAGCGGTTTCCGACCGGCGAGGACGTTCATCCTGATGTGAGGAAGTTTTGCAAGGCGGTGATACTGGGCGTTATATATGCGGTGGCGGTCGGTGGGATGAGCACGCTGACCGGCACCGGAGTAAATCTCATACTAGTAGGGATGTGGGAGAGCTACTTCCCTCAGGAGAAGCCTATTAGCTTTAGCTTTTGGTTTCTATTTGGCTTCCCATTAGCTCTGCTCATTTTCTTTGCATTGTGGGCGATTCTATGTTTGTTTTATTGCTCAAAGGGCTCTGCAAAGGTGCTTTCATCTTACTTGGACAAAGAACATTTGAAAAGAGAACTTGAATCTTTAGGTATGTTTCAAATTTCTGGTTTGATCTGAATTTTCTACTTTTTGAGTGTTTGTCTTGACGTTTAAACCGAAATTTTACAGAGTTGCTTTGTTCTGTTGCAGGACCTATGGCTTTTGCTGAGAAAATGGTTCTGGCGGTGTTTGGGGTACTGTACTCCAAAACTCAGGATTCTTTTTGGCTCATTAAATACATGAATTTAAACTAATAATCAAAGTTTTTATGTTTTAATTTATAGTTTTTTAAATTATGATTATGTTTCTATTGCTTAAATACTTTTTTAACCATTAATCACCCTTCTATAAAATTAAATACATGATTCAAAGTTTGATTAAAATTATTGCTTTCTGTGATAATTTGAAAGAAAAATATCAAAAATAAATAATGTTCAGTTTCCCAAAATTTGTTACTATAAAATATAAATTCAAAATTTTAGTAGTCATACTAAACTTTTGATCTTTTTGGAGAATTTCAGGCTCTAGTGCTCCTATGGATGACCAGAAGCATAACAAATGATGTTCCTGGCTGGGGAGCCCTCTTTCATGGAAGAGTAGGAGATGGAACCGTTAGTGTAAGTGAAAAAAAAAAAGTGAAATATTTTCTCTAAATATTTGATTTGAATAGAAAGAGTAAATCCACAAAACAAAATTTGGAGCAGGTGATGATGGCCACATTGCTTTTTGTCATTCCAAACAAGAAAAACGAGGGAGAGAAACTCATGGACTGGAACAAATGCAAGAAATTGCATTGGAACATCGTACTTCTCTTAGGTGCAGGCTTTGCAATTGCTGATGGGGTGAGGACAAGTGGCCTTACAGATGTGCTCTCTGAAAACCTCAAGTTCCTGGAGGCTGCGCCATACCTCGCTATGGCACCACTTGCTTGCCTAGTGAGCGGAACTGTCACTGAATTTACCACAAATAATGCCACAACGACACTGGTTGTTCCTCTTCTTATTGAGCTGGCTCAATCAATGAAAGTGCATCCTCTACTGTTGATGATCCCAGGAGCTATAGGAGCACAATTTGCCTTCTTGCTACCTACAAGCACACCTTCAAATATAGTGGGGTTCACAACCGGGCATATTGAGATTAAGGATATGATCAAGACTGGAATTCCTTTGAAGATTGCGGGCACTGCTGTTCTGTCTCTTCTGATGCCAACATTAGGTGATAATATCATTTTCTTTCTTCAAACTATGATGCAAATGCATAAACAGGGGCGGATCCAACCTTAATTTTCAGGAGGGGGCAAACTTAAAAGTATAAGTGCAGTTTTTTTTTCATAAATAGCATTACAACCAAAATTTATTCTGAGGGCGTTGCCTGTCAACCCTTATTTGTTCATCGTTGTACGCTTCACAAATATGACGGGAGTTCAAGGGAGCAGCACCCCCTGGCGGGGTTCAACTTGCCCGGTGAGGTTGCAGGGTCAAGAGGCAATGCCCCTACAGGGGTTGGAAAAATATCTTTGGATTTTCTATAATATTTCTCTTTTTATTTGGTTCATCGTTCTCTAGCAATAACATCTCTACACAATGTGCTTAATTATGTTGGGGCAATTGCCTAAAGACCATAATATGTTAAAACTTTTAGGGGGGGGGTGGGCAATTGCCTAAAAACTCTTGTAATAAAGACTTAAAAATACATAAAGGGTGACAAATTACCGAAAAAATCATATAATAAATTTTTTTTTTTTTTTAGGGATACGCCCATGTTCATAAATATGAGATCTTATGTTTGTTGCCATCTTGCAGGTGCACTTGTTTTTGAGACAAGCAAGAAGGTTTAACAACATTGTCTTCCAATTGCTCGGTGTCAGCTCTATGAATGCTTGTCAATTTGCTCCAACTAATGAAACGCATTTATTAGAGCATGTATGTAGTTTTGTTGGTAGGCTTGAAGAGATCTTTAATGTTGTTCTATGTGTATGTTTCCTTGATTTCAGAGAGGATGCTGAGTTCGCAATTGTAGTTTGAAATACTATGTACACATGGTTGATGATTATGATGCTATATATACAAGGCAGTTTGAATTTTTCTTTCCCCTCTAGATTTTCCATTTTTTAATAAAAAATAAGAAGCAGAACTGCATGATACGGCTTCGTTTGGGGCATCTTTCTTTTTGTTTCTTAAAATAATTTTTTTACTAAAAAGATGTTTTAAGAAGAAAGAAGAAAGTCATCCCAAATGAAATCTAAGAGGCCGGAAAGTGGAGGTGCCCTTCTTCAGCATAAGCTCTGCTATTTAACCCTTGAAAGGAAACGGGGCGGCAAGGCTTGTTCAGATGGAAATGGCAGTTCAATTTGCCCTTCGAAGTAAAACTAAAAAAAACTTTCTAATTATTGAAATCAAATTTTCTGTAAAAAAAGCAATTCTTCTCTAAAAAAATTTGGTGAGAGCAGATAACAAGTACTTGTTGCACTAGTTTAGTATTTTGACTGTGTAATATTCAATGTTCATATTGTATTTGTATTAATAAAAAACTATATTAATCAAATATAGAAAAAAGCAGTTGATATACAGCCATGCCACACACCTAAAATTCTCTCGTAATTAAGATGAACAAAATAGTAGTTTATTGGATATGGAAGAATAGGCCAATCTTCTAACTACAACCTTCGAATTGAATAGCGATACTCTTAGTAGAAATAGAAGATGCTCAAGCATCAAAAATCTAGTGTCAACGTCTTTACATTTTTTTTCAGATTCCTTTGTCTAGGAAATAAAACACAAAAAGCTTAGTCCAGCAACCTACTAGCATCCTAAACATATTAATTCCTTTTAATTTAAGCTCTCTCTCTGTCTCTCTCTCTGTCTCTGTCTCTCTCTAGTTTATGTGAGAAATTGGGCAAGGGCTGTTGCCTTTTGGCATTATTACATCTTCAGGTCTATAATTTAACACTGTCTCTATAATTTAACCTTGCATATGTGCCGATAAAAAGCACTAAACAGATAAATATAAAGTTTGAAAATGCTGCACGGGTCAAAAATGAACTGAAGTTCAAGTCTAATCCTCATGTTTGAATGAATTGGAGTTAACACGACTTGAACTACGAACAAATACACTGTCGTAGTGCTGACCAAAGTATTTGATTTTATAAATTCATATTAGGCCTTCAAGATTTATTAAAAGAAATGTTCACTCCAAAAAGCATAAAATTGATACTAAACTCAATCTTATGTTAGCATGCGAACAAAATTGACACGGTTTAAATAACAAAAATACAAACTATTTAAATCTTCAATGATGGTCGTATTAAAAGCTAATCTCATCCAGAGGGAATTCCAAAATTTTTAAACGACTCCCAAATTTTCAAATGACCATGGTATTCAAATTTCCGGAAAAAAATATAAAAAACCAAAATATTTAAAATTTAAATCTATCACCAAAATGTTTAAAGCAAAAATTCATCCATCATCTGCAAATGTTTATTAAGGATGATAAATTTATTATACCATCAGTTCACAAAAGGGCAAAATATAATTGAATATATGTATCACTATGATTCATTCTCAAATGATTTCTCGCCAATGGAGAAGTAGAATGTGCCAACTGACTGTGTGATTTTGCTGTAAAATAACACACCATATCACGATTATGATCAAAGCTGGCATATTCCCCAATGGTTAAAAGCCCCGTGAATAATGAATCACAGGGTGCAGTTAATAAGGCATAAAGCTTTCTATTAGCTAATGTTGACTAAAATTTATCTCCTTAAACAAGCATCTACCCTAAGTCTACAAGGTACCTTTTGGACGAAGCAAACCATGTTTGTTGATAAGAATCCTTGGGTTAGGTTAGGTCGACTACCTCCTCTGACTAAGAAAACTAGGGACCATGACGGCCCACGATGATGGAACCACAGGACCTTGATTGGGTTTGTCATTATTCCTCCACCATCCGCTTTAAGTATAAAAATAATAAATGTTATAATTCTAAAAAATTTACATGTTATTACAATATGCTAGGTAATTTATACATATTTCATGACTAGCCTTAGTCGAAAGTGATCCCTCGTCATCGGGAGAGGTAATTAACTATAGGTGATTGCACCTATGAGAAACCTAAAATCAAATTATAAAGTCCTCATAAAATGAGGGTGAAATCTCTGGGTAGTGTTTTATCCCAAATTCAATTTATCATCTGAAAATTTGACCCTAAACATCGTTAAAACTCTCGTAAAAGAAGGGAGGCTAAGACGTGAGTTTTCGGAGCCCACAACTTTGATATCGACCACATCTAAATTATAAAACACCTTTGATATTTCAAATAGTTTATGCAAACAATTTATTCAGCTGAACCACAATCACCATTACTAAAACAAAGAGCAAAATCTACCTACGAAATTTGATATAAAATCAAAGGAAAGAATACTAGTAATGGTCCTATAATGTGGCAGACGCATCAACAGCATTCGTCAGAAGCAACACCCTATCTTTCCTATGATCATTTATCAACTATCGCTATTATTGGTCTCAACTTGCTGTCGTGGTGGAGGTAGAGCAAGATAATGAGGCAAAATTTTAAGCAGCATTTTAATGCCACTTTTCGTAATAAGAGCATCAAGCCCCCCAAAAAAATTTAAATAGTGCAAAAACATCCTCTTTGAGGAGCAATTATTAGGTCCTCCGATCGGACGTAGAGGAACGTCTGGTCGGCACTAAAATCCCGCCAAAAAACTCAGTATTTGCTCGGTATTGCTAGGTATTATTTGGTAATAACGAGGAATACCGCTCTGTGAAGATCAATACCGAGTTATACCGAGCAATACCGAGTTATACAAAAAATACTGAGTTTTTTCCTATTTGAGGGCTTTGTTGTGCCTTTTTTAATTTCTTTATTCATTATTGATGTGCTTGGAGTTCAATATTTAAAAATCTAATGCTTCATACTTCATACATGCTTATATATACCCTCGAATGAGAGGCAACATTTTCGCACCCTTTCTCACAACCAATCCTTCCTTCTTCACCCAAGATCATGGGCGGAGGGAGGGGGGGTCAAGGGGGGGCACGTGCCCCCCCTAAAAAAATTGAATTTTTTTTTTAATCTCAATACAAAATTAAGTTGGTAACTTCAAAAATTAATTCGGAGACTATATGAACTCCGATTTCAGTAAACTTACAGTCGAACTGAACATCTCAAAAACACAAACCTAATGACACCAAATTCAACTCAATCCGAACCCAAATGACTCCAAATCAAAGACCCGAAGCATATTTGGAAGGTTCAAACCATAACTTGGATTACCAAATGGTTTCCAAACATAACATGCTTATAGTCGAATCGAGCGTCTAGACAAGACGAATCCAACGAGCCCAAGATCGCCAAATTTTGATATCACTAAGACATTTAAATGCCCAATAAACAGTCCACGATCAAAAAATTTAACATTGGTCATCCATTCAAATCACTCACAATTTAATTTCCTATTCATTTACATTTTTTTTCTTGATTGATATTAGCTTAATCCTATATTGATTCGAACTTAAAGAGATTTTATGATTTTTTTTTTTTTTTGAAATGAGATTTTTAATATCACGTATTTAGTTAATATATTAAACATTTCTAGCATAAATTGAGTGATTTGATGATTGAAGTCATTTTGTAAAGAAAAAAAATAAACTAATTCACTAACAAAGTTTTATTAATTTTGATATTGATTATATTGGTCCTAAGTCTGGATGTAAAAAATTGAAGAAAAATAATAATATAATAAAAAAAATTTAGGCCCCCCCTAGAGATGTTTTCTGGCTCCGCCACTGCCCAAGATTAAGGCCTCGTTTGAGATGGCTTTCTAGTTGCTTCTTAAAGCAACTTTTTAGTGCAAAATTAAAAAAAAAAAAAAAAAATTTTGTACTAAAAAGTTATTTTTAGAAGCAACTAGAAAGCAGTAGGCTTCGTTTGGGACAATTTTTTTACTCCTCCTTGAAACAATTTTTTAGTACAAAAATTTTAATGGTTATATAAACCTTGGAGGGGGTGGAATCAATGGCTCTATACTCCTCATCCTAAGCATAAAAATCACACAAACATTCACAACCTAATTCTCATTGGACAGATCATTAGACTAATTTGAACTTAAGGTTCAATTAACTCCTGAGCTCGGAGGAGGCAAGCTCAGGCTGAAAGCAGCTGGGTTTGGCTCATGGAGAGCTCTTTTTGGGCATTTGGGTCAATTCATATGGCTAACCTAGTTGGACCCAATGGTTGGGCCTTCAACGAAGCTCCTTTAGGGACCGAATGGGTCACTCTAGGGCCTTACGTTGGATTGGCAATGCTTTGGTCAATCAGTTTTAGCTAGGTTCAAGTGCTTATTTTAATTTTTAGTTTGAGATTTTGGATTTGATCTTGGTTTTGGATTTAGTTTTGATTGATAAACCTGTAAAGATGAGGCCAATAACGCCAGGCAGTGAAATGTACTATGAGGCAAAATTGCAAAATTTTAGAATAAAATTAAATTACCATATATTGTTTATAGCATCGTTTTGAGGCTTTAATTATACTACATATTTTTTTAACCAATATTAATTGACCTAGTGAAAGTTTTATACAAAAATACCTTAATGTCTAGAATCATTGTCTATATAACATAAATAAAGTTATACGGTGAAAGTTTTACAGATATCGTTATCACCATTTTTTGCTAACAGAATTATAAATTAAATTAGAAATTTCCTGAAATTTTTGGATTTTTTAAAATTGAGATAGACAAAATGCAACATATTTCGAGCCAAACAATTTTAGAACTGGGCCGACAACATAAAATGACCTGAAGCAGCCTGAAATGGGCTTTCTCTCTCTAGAATTCATCCTGTTTCTCTATTTAGTTGGTTGCCTTGATTGGGTAGAAGTGAGTAGAATAGTGGAAAATTATATTTTTAATATATTAATTAAGTTGAGCATCATGGTGCTGAATCAAGCGGGCTGCAACGCCGCAGTGCTGCCTAATACGATGTTGCGGCGCCCCAAGGGAAAATATTTTATATTTCACAAACATGCACACAACCCCCTGAAACCAGCTCCAAAGCAGATTCAGACACTTATATACATACCAAACATTCTTAGACACATGCAAGAGAGTTCAAATGCATGATTCAATAAATTATCTCTTTTAGATCGGGTTAGAACATATGTAATTGTATCTTAATACAATACGTGTTATATATAGTTACTCGAACACCACAACTTGATTACCGTTACTCAATCACTTTCACCATCACTAAAGTAGCCCAACCATCACCGCCTTGACTATATTGACATTGTTGCCTGATTATCATCACTCAATCACTATTATTGATCACTAGTTCCAGAACATCAACACCTTCTAAAAGATGATGTTGATGTATTCCAATGTTAATAAGATTGATGTATTGCATTAACACCGACATTGATAGACATGATTGCCAATAAGACCATACACCATCAACATCAACAATGATGCATGTTAACTTCATTACTACAACATCAATGCATACTAAGTTCGTCACTCATCATCATCAATGATGTCATCATTAATAAAATTGATACACGTCATTGACACTAATTGTAATGTTTGATATCACCAACAAAATCAATGCATGCTATTGATACAAACATTAATGCATGCTATTTCCAACATAATTGATACTCATATTTGACATCAACCTGACACCTAAATTATTTTATTGTAAGAATTTTATTATGAATATGAGTTAGATTCTTAATGTGAATGTCAATATTTAAGAGTAATTTTAAAAATAAAAAATAGTTCATTTATAAATAGTTAAGATTTAAATGTTATGTAACTAATTATCTCATTTATATAAAAAAATACACAGTTTTTAACGCAAATAGTCCGGCAAGTTCCCATCTGAGTGCATCCGCCTGAGCCGGCTCATTACTATTACGGTTCCCGTATCCACTCGACTACTGCCTGAACTCTCCATCGTCCTACTTCAGCCGCCGAAACCCTGCTAGTCTCACCGGCGCAATGAGCCGGCGACAGCGATCCCTCCTCATACGAACCGTCCTCTTTCTCTTCGCCCTCAACTCTCTATCCCTTGCAATTTACTTCTTCCTCCATCCCCGTCCCGCCCCCTCTAGCGAAACCCTAACCCAAAGGCCACCTCCTTCTATTCTCAAACCCTGGCCCTCTCTCCCCTCCTTTCTCCCATGGAACCCTAACCCAAATCCTCCCATTAGATCATGCGAGGCCTACTTCGGCAACGGCTTCTCGCACCAAGTTAATGGCCTCGGCGAAGGCGGAAACGGCGGGTGGTTCCGTTGCTTCTACAGTGCGACGCTCAGGAGTTCCGTATGTGAGGGCGGTCGGGTGCGAATGGATCCAAGGAAGATTCAGATGTCGAAGGGAGGTGAGAGACTTGAGTTAGTTATGGGGAGGAAGGAGGAGGAGGAGCTGCCGAGGTTTGAGGATGGGGCGTTCGAGATCGAGGGAGATGGGGGCAAGAGAAGTGGCGATGGGAGGATGGTGGATGATGAGTTTCTCGACCGCTATGTACCGCGGAATGCTGTCGAATTTCATGCAATGAGGGGATTGATGAAATCGATGAGGATTGTCGGCTCTGGTGAACTCCACTGCTCACAGGTGAGACTGCTGCTGGATGCTAAAAACAGTAGATGGCTCTCCTAGCTTGAGTTAGAAGAACTGGAGATGATTTTTCTAGCTTGCTCCGTTCTTTTTTAAAATTTTTGGTGGAACACAACCGTAACTAAATATTAAGCAACATTTGGGAAGTCTGATTTGGGACAGCTAAAGCTTCAGTGAAAACCTTTATTTTAGGTTTTTAGCATGCCTAGAACTAGAAGCAGGGTATGATAAGCTCATTAGAGGGCCTCCTGGCACTGAATGTCGAGAACCTTTTTCCTGTATGTATTTTATATTTCTTTAGTTGTTTAAGTTGTGAAGATGAAAGCTTACAGGATATGCTCTACTGTAATGTGATAACTTTGAATTCCAATGGAGGGCATATTGCGAGCTAAAATGTTTTACATTAACTAGGCATAAGGCAACCTTCCTGTCAAATCTCAGGCGGCAACAGCATGCATTGTTTTGTTCAAGGTCAGAGACTAAGGTTTCGTTTGGGGCGGCTTTTTTATTGCTTCTTAAAGCAGTTTTCTAGTATAAAATTTTTAATTTTTTACTAGAAAGCTGCTTTAAAAAGCAGCAAAAAAGCCATCCCAAATGAAGCCTAAGAGCTCCTGATAATTGGTGGTCAAAACTTAGCGCCCTTACATGTGAAGTTGTGAATGTTTGCTTAAGCTTAGGGTATCTCCAACCGAAAATCTCATTTTTCACTCCAAAACGCAATGAAATTAAAAAATGGTGTGATTCTTCTCCAATCGAACTCCATTTTGTGCCCTTTGCAGAAGGTAACCGTCTTTCTCCTCTTTTGCGCATTTCTTCGGCAATTCTGGTAGATACAGAAAAATAACGCAGGTGAATAGTGCAACACCAATATTGGTGCACATTGTTCACATGCAACCAAATTCCGGAAGTTTTGCCGCTGGAGCTCGCGAGCGACGTCATTCATGCTTTTGGTGTTCGGTTGGAGAAGGCCTAATTTAAACAGCACTATGGCTTTAATTACTTGGAAGTTATGTATTGTAGTTCAAAAACTAAAGCAAGGCTGAAGTTTTGAGCTTAGGAGTACCACATAAAATGGCAGAGCACATAATATGGCATGTGCGTGTAATACTAAAACTTGATTATGCATGGTATTGAAATATCATTTTGTCTTTCTAGTGTTTTTGCACTACATGTTAATTCTATTGTATTGTTTGATTTGGTTTTAGTGGATTGAAGAACCAACAATTCTGGTTACGCGTTTTGAATATGCAAACCTTTTCCACACAGTTACAGATTGGTACAATGCTTATGTCTCTTCCAGAGTTACGAGTTTGCCTGGCAGGCCGCATTTGATATATGTTGATGGCCACTGCAAGGTATGATACATGTTTTTATGTATATATTATTCAATTGATATTCGCAATATTTCAATGTCTGAATATTTTATTTTTTTCTAGAAAAATAATATGCTTCTTGGATTAAAACATCATTTGGTCTTGTATTTCCTTTTCAATCGCTCTTATTCTATACCGTTAATTATAACATATCTCAAAATTTACCTTAAACTTTCTCAAGAGAGTTTATAAGTAATGCTTACAATGTTTTAAACTTTTAATAATATGTTATAATAGAAGTTGTGGGATTTATACACAGTTATTTTTTTTGGATGGTCAAATCAACTCAATCGGTCCTGCATAAGATATAGGAAGTGAGCGACACAAGATCTAGTTAGGTAAGATACGCTAAAAGGAGCTGTTTAGCTTTGAATATCCAATAATGCAAGTCTTCTTATCATAATTGTGCATGATTTAGAAGCCTAAAAAAATGTCAATCATTTTGAATAATCAAATCAACTATGTTTGGTCGAGCACAAGAATCGAGCAATACTGAATCTAGTATGGTAAGATGAACCAAAATCCTCTGTTTGGCTTGGAGTTTTAGATAGCTTGACCATTCCTCTACTTGGCAGCGTGCAACCCATTCGAAAATTAGAGAGATGCACTTGAGGGATGCACCATAGTAATTATCGTTTAGATTTACGAACCCGACAACCACCTTAATCATCTTGAATGTTCAACCTGACTCCAATGAAGTTTGGAAACTATAACATCGAAAGCTAGAGAAGGTTGAGGCAAACAAAACACATATAATGGTTCAAATGCTTCTTTGGCTTTCTAAGAGCATGTGCAATGCATCGTCAGGTGACCAGTAAGGTAATAGATCATCTAGAGATTTAGGATAAAGATCCGTCAAGCTATATATCTATGGAAACCAAGAAATTCATCTTTGTGTGCATGCGACACAGGTAATATTGACATGACCAGGGTTCTCATATAATCACATTAGAGAATTATATTGTGCATAAGAAGCAATCTTGGATTAATTCTATAGATACCTTGTAAACTCATATAATTAGAATCATATTTTTGGGTTCTAACAACTCGGAATATAAAGAATAAGGTGTTTAGCTTTTTTATTTCATTGTGAAAATTATCTTCATTTCAATGGGGCTATTCTAAATGAAGTCTATGATACCTTATAATAGTATGAGCAGGATCCTCGTCTCGATCCTAACATCTCAAAATAAAGAGAATTTTGACTCTAACTGATGTGAAACATATGCATGGAACAAGAACTGCTTGGGGTTTTAATATAAGATTATTAAAACTTTGCTAGTTATAGATTTAGTGCTTACCAAAATTAGGTTCTCGGAATCATCAATTATAGACTATGTAAAGCATGCGTTTACGACTAGAATAACATGGTACTCTCAAATGAACAACATAAAATAAATAAGACAATGTTATGGTTAAGAAACAAGAATCCACGGTTAACAAATAGATCTCTTCACCTTGGGTCCCTCACTCACTCTCTTGTTGGTGGCACTTTTAATGGAGGAAGATTGAGAGCAACCGAGCGATGCCACTAGGAGACAAATGGCGCCCAAAGTGTAGTCTGTTGGAGAGGTAGCCGGTGGCGGGTAGTCCACGGGATGACTAGTGAGCATCTAACGTCCAGGAAGAATATGCTCCTCGATGGAAGGTACTAGCGTGAACAAGATGCGATTTAAGTAATCCTCCACGGAAGAATCCACGTCAAGGTTTACGTCGAAGAAAGGGGATTCAAGGATGTTGGCTCGTCCTTGATCATCAAATAAGAAACCATGGTCGACTTCCGGATCGGCCATGCATGATGGTGGTGGTGGTTGAGAGAATCTCTCTTGAGCTTGGTGAGGAGGAGGTGAGGAGATAATGGGAGAAGACTTGGGAGGGTGAAGGGGTCGGCTATGGGTGGAGTTATTTGGGTTGAAACAAGTGATTTGGGGACAAAGAGAAGAGAGGGAAAATCTGAAGTTGAATTTCAGATTTTCCTTAATGGGAGGAGCTAATTTGAAATTCAAATTATCCCCAATTAGTGGATTAATGGGGGCGGGGCAGTGCGGGGCGGCGGTTATAGGAGAGATTTAAGGGAAAATAAATGCCGCTTAGGTGGCAAATTGAGGAGAGAGAGAGAGAGGGGAAGAGAGGGGCCGGCCCTATGGGGGTTTAATTTTGTGTTTAAATTAAAGGAGAGTGGGGCCCATGTGATTTAATATTGCAGTTAATTCAAATTCTGAATTGAATTCAGATTTGATGAAGTGTAAAGAGTTTCCTAATTGAATTCTATCATTTAAGGAGGGATTTAAAATTCAAATTTCAATTTGAATTTCAAATCTGAAATTTTCTAAATGATAGGGGAGCGAATTTGGAAAGTAATGAAAGCTGAATTGAATTAGAGAAGTCAAAATCCATGGGCTGATTTGGAGTGGTCGGCGGTAGGGATTCCTGGATTGGCCGACGGGTCTAGGTGGGGGTTGGGATGGGTGGAGGAGAGGGAAAGGGTGGCCGGCGGAAGGAAGGAGGGACAGGATCTATGGTGTAACGGCAAGGGAGGGGGCTGATGGTTCGCCAATCAAGTAGTGGGGGTGGTGGGGGAAAACCGACGGCTAGGGGAGAAGGAAAGAAGAAGAAAAATAGAGAGAAACCAAGAGCTCCACCAAGGGGCTGTTGGGTATTTCTTTGAGCCTCTCCTAGGCTAATCCTCACTCGAGAACTCACAAAGAGATTCAAAACTAAAGTTGAAATTTCATATCAATATTCATCTCCTAGTACAATGCATGAGGTCTCCTATAAATATGCCAAAATAAAACAAAAACTAAAAGACATAATGATGTAAAACGTATAGGCAAGGATGAGTAAATTAAGGAGTTTGCACGCTTAATATTTAGAGCACAATAATTAAATCTTTAAAGTGATTTCAAACGACTAAGTAAAACCAAAGAGCGGTAAAATAAAAGCTTAGGTCAAATCACACGCTTAAAAGTTGAGATCAGAAAACAATCAAGTTAATCTAATGTTTCATACATGAGAGGTTTTCAACGATAATCCCTAAACTAACAATGAGTTTAGTCACTAAGAGACGCCCATCACTCAACTCTTTCAACTTTTAGGCGTTAGCGGAGAGAATGACATGAACCTTCATTAATCACTTATAAACCAAAATTGAGTAGCGACTAAGAGATTAAAGATTTGGATGAGAGTTTACCCAAATAATCGGAAGATACGAAGTTCCGGATGCTGTAGGGAGGCTTGGAAGGAAGTAGGTGGCATCCATGAACCTTCTTGAAAGCGTGGTCAACAATTTGAAACGTCCGGGCAGCATTTGAAGACCTTCCAATTGATTGGACAGCAAGATACAGGTGCAGATTTTCCCTGGACAGCAAACTGCTCTGTTGAAAATAACTTGGGCAGCATACGGGAGTTGCCGGACTGTTGGGCAGCAAGGGAAGCTGGCTGGAATTCCTTCTGGACAGCAAAATATGAAATCCTGGACGTTGGGACAACAAAAGAACTTGATGTAGCTCTCTGGACAGCTCCTCGTGGATGAACAGAGGTTGGATAATAGTGGTGTGCTAGCAGAAAATTCCTCCCTTGGTCACGGCTTAGGGAAGAGTGAGATTAGGGGATGGCTCTCCAGAAAAGAAAATTTGAAAACAGTCTCAGATTTTGTAGCCTGTGGTGGAGGGAAAAATTTGAAGTTATTTTCAGGTTCGTCTTAGTTAGGGATTTGAATCTTGAAATTCAAATAAGAGAGGAAGAAAAGGACAAAGGGTGTTTAATTATTTTCCTAATTGAAGCCTTCAATAAGGAAGGAAATAGTTAAGCAAGAGGGGAAGAGGGGTCGGCCATAAAGAGGGAGGAGAAACATTCAATGAATGTGGACACAAATGCATTAATTGCGATTAGGAATTAAATCTGAGATTTATTTTAGATTTAAGTTGAATTTGGAGGGAATTAATTTGAAATTTGAATTCAAATTAAAGAGGGGTAGGGAGCTTTAATGGACATTAATGGGGAAGCCATTAATGGGTGACCGGCGGCATTGAGAGGGAGGGAGGGAATTAGGGAGGATATTTCAAGCTTCTAAATGCATCTCACTAAATAAGGAGGATGAATAATTAAATCCTATTCAATTTAAAATTAATTGAATGAGATTTAAAACTTTCCAAATATGACGATGACAAATTTGGAATGATTTTGAAATTCAAAATTCGAATTTCAAAATTGGGGACTTCTCTTTCCTAACTCAAGGGATGTTATTTTGGAAATGTTTAATGAAGCTATTAACCCTCATTAATGGTGGGGGCAAAGAGGGGGGCTAGGGAATTCGGTGGGGAGTTGGGAATAGGCCGGTGGTGAGGGTTTTGGGAAAAATTCGGTGAATAATATCGAAGCAAATGGTGGCGGCGGAATTTGGGAGGGAGGTGGAGGAAGTGGGGGAGAAAGGAGATGAAAGAAAAATACAAATAAGATATAAGTAAACTAACTAACTCACAAAGAGATCGTAAGAACCGCGAACCTTGGACTCTTCCAAAGATTGACGGGTATTGCGGTCACCCTCGGGTTTCTCCTCTCATGAACTCACTAAGAGATCAATCCCCTCTCATGAACTCACCAAGAGATCAGACAAGTAGAATAATTTTTTTTTCATTAACAATTCATCATCCCCACATGAAGAGGGGGGAAGGCTTTAAATAGCCAACGGAATAAAGAAAATACAAAAACACAATTGCCCCTAAGGCAAACACATGATGATGCCCTTAAGCAAGGGCATAAACGGAAAGAAATACAATAGACTCATAAAACATAAAACAAAATACATCAAATACAATAATAATCAAAAGTAGACCGTGACCGTAGATCATTGATCTTTTGATGTCCTCATCATTCGTCCACTCTAATTGTTGTGCCCACTTCTTTTATGGGTACCCTACCCAATTTCTTGAGTCTCATACCTGATGGTGACTCTTTGGGTTATCCCATTATGGTTGTGAGTCAGGACCCATCACCTTATCTTGTTCCTGATTCATTCGTGTTGCCCGATATAGTCTTGTCCTTCTCTGCTAAGGACCATCTCTCTCATAGTTGGATAAATTTGCTAGATTACACTATCGTCCCTAGAAGACCCTGACTAAAATTTCTTATAGGAATGCCCTGGTAGTTAAGGATGTCTTCATTGCTCCCCCGACACCAGTTCCCTTAGACCTGAACACTATAGATCCTCTCATTTCATTACTCTTCCACCTTTATTCTATCTATGTGTTTTTGTGAGTTTGTATGTTGTGTGTGTGTTTTTGTAGTATGTTATTTTCCAATTTTTCTCTATTTAAAATTTATGTGTGAATCCACATTTCATTCATCTTGCATATCAAGTCTCTTGCACCACTTCATTTTCATCTTGTTGAGTCTTAAATTTTAGACATATGAATTCGCATAGCATATGCCGCATTTACATGGCATCCGCATGACCTACTTAAGGAAATTGCACGCCTAATTGAATAGAACGACAATAATTATAGACTTCATGTTGAATTTAAACGACAAGCTAAAACTTTTGAGATTGGTGATTCAGTGATGATGCGGATTTGTCCGGCGCGGTTCCCATAAGGAACTGTAAAGGAATTACATGCTAGAAGTGCAGGATTAGTTAAAATAGTCAATAAAATCAATGACAACGCTTACGTGGTGGATCTGCTTGCAGAGTTCAACATTCATTCCTTTTCTAACATAGAAGATTTAGTAGCTTATGAAGGTCCAAAGTTTAAACCCCAAAGCCACCCCAAATTGAGCCTTGGGTGACCCCACCTTGTGAGAACCCCAAAGCTTACCTCCACTCCCAAAATTATTCCCAAAATTCTTATAGTGGAGAATGTTGATATGATTCATAGTGATGATATTATTTCCACAAAAGAGGGTGGACGAAGAAGATATTTGACTAGGTGAGAGGTGAACCAAAGTAAGAGGATACGCAGTCAAAGCGCGAGGAGCTACAACATATAAACCCAGATGCACGAGGAGTTTTCGAGACACCAACTCGACAGAGTCGAGTTTTTTTCTCACCTGGGGAGAATGATGAGGACATCAGAAGATCAATGATCTACGGTCACGATCTACTTTTGATTATTATTGTATTTGATGTATTTTGTTTTATGTTTTATGAGTCTATTGTATTTCTTTCCGTTTATACCCTTGCTTAAGGGCCTCGTCATGTGTTTGCCTTAGGGGCAATTTTGTCTTTGTATTTTCTTTATTCCGTTGGCTATTTAAAGCCTTTCCCCCTCTTCATGTGGGGATGATGAATTGTTAATGAAAAAAAAAATTATTCTACTTGTCTGATCTCTTGGTGAGTTCATGAGAGGGGATTGATCTCTTAGTGAGTTCATGAGAGAAGAAACCCGAGGAGGGTGACCGCAATACCCGTCAACCTTTGGAAGAGTCCAAGGTTCGCGGTTTTTACGATCTCTTTGTGAGTTCGTTAGTTTACTTTTATCTTATTTGTATTTTTCTTTCATCTCCTTTCTTCCCCACTTTCTCCACCTCCCTCCCAAATTTCGCCGCCACCGTTTGCTTGGATATCATTCACCGAATTCTTCCCAAAACCCCCACCACCGGCCTATTCCCAACTCCCCACTGAATTCCCTAGCCCCCATTTCCACCATACAGCCGGCCCTCCTCTTTACCCCCACCATTAATGAGGGTTAATAGCCTCATTACACCTTCCCAAAATAACATCCCTTGAGTTAGGAAAAAGAAGTCCCCAATTTTGAAATTCGAATTTTGAATTTCAAAATCTTTCCTAATTTGTCACCATCATATTTGGAAAGTTTTAAATCTCATTCAATTTAATTTTAAATTGAATAAGATTTAATTATTCCTCCTTATTTAGTGGGCTGCATTTAGGAGCTTGAAAAATCCTTCACAATTCCCTCCCTCTCTCTCAATGCCGCCGGTCACCCATTAATGGCTTCCCCATTAATGTCCATTAAGGCTCCCTACCCCTCTTTAATTTGAATTCAAATTTCAAATTAATTTCCTCCAAATTCAACTTAAATCTGAAATAAATCTCAGATTTAATTCCTAATCGTAATTAATGTCTTTGTCTAATTAATGTCTTTGTTCACATTCATTGAATGTGGACACAATTTTCTCCTCCTTTATGGCCGGGCCCCTCTTCCCCTCTTGCTTAATTATTTCCTTCCTTATTGAAGGCTTCAATTAGGGAAATAATTAAACACCCCTTGTCCTTTTCTTCCTCTCTTATTTGAATTTCAAGATTTAAATCCCTAACTAAGACGAATGTAAAAATAACTTCAAATTTTTCCCTCCACAGGCTACAAAATCTGAGACTTTTTTCAAATTTCCTTTTCTGGAGACTGGAGAGCCATCCCTTAATCTCACTCTTCCCTAAGCCGTGACCAAGGGGAGGAATTTTCTGCTAGCACACCACTATTATCCAACCTCTGTTCATCCACGAGGAGCTGTCCAAAGAGCTATAGCAAGTTCTTTTGTTGTCCCAACGTCCAGGATTTCATATTTTGCTGTCCAGAAGAAATTCCAACTAGCTTCCCTTGTTTCCCAACAGTCCGGCAACTCCCGTATGCTGCCCAAGTTATTTCCAACAGTGCAGTTTGCTGTCCAGGGAAAATCTGCACATGTATCTTGTTGTCCAGTCAATTGGAAGGTCTTCAAACGCTGCCCGGACGTTTCAAATTATTGACCACGCTTTCAAGAAGGTTCATGGATGCCACCTACTTCCTTCCAAGCCTCCCTACAGCATCCGGAACTTCGTATCTTCCGATTATTTGGGTAAACTCTCCTCCAAATCTTTAATCTCTTAGTCGTTACTCAATTGTGGTTTATAAGTTATTCATGAAGATTCATGCCATTCTCTCCGCTAACGCCTAAAAGTTGAAAGAGTTGAGTGATGGGCGTCTCTTAGTGACTAAACTCATTGTTAGTTTAGGGATTATCGTTGAACACCTGTCATGTATGAAACATTAGATTAACTTGATTATTTTCTGATCTCAACTTTTACGCGTGTGATTCGGCCTAAGCTTTTATTTTTCCGCTCTTTGGTTTTACTTAGTCGTTTGAAATCACTTTAAAGATTTAATTATTGTGCTCTAAATATGAAGCGTGCAAACTCCTTAATTTACTCATCCTTGCCTATACATTTTACATCACATAAATGCCCTCGGGGCTACAATATCAAATGACCACTCATAAGGGTAAAATAGTAAAAACTAAAAAATAAAATAAACTACTACATAAAATGACTCAAAATAAAACTCCTGATCGTGGCCGTCGATCTCTGGCGTCTCCGATGGTACACGTGTCGAAATTGTTGACAATGTCCTCATCACTAACTCCCTATTTTATTAGGAAAATATCAGCTTATCTTACCCTCTGAATCATCCTAGATACTAATTCAGATGACAAAAGAAGGCTGATTAGCTGTGTATTATCTCATTCCAGAAGCAACTTTTTAAAATCAGTTTAGTGAACATTTTGCATGTTAGTTATTGTTATTGAAACTCTTAAACTGGTTAATATATAAGCACTAAATATTATGTTATTTTTCTTTTAATATTTTTTGAAATTATACAAAATAGTATCAAGTATTTGCTCATATAATGATACGAAGGGGAGCCATTTTCATGGTTATTATTGTAGCTGGCACAATTAAGTATGCTTTCCTTGGATTTAACCTGGCACCAATCCATCATTATCAAAATGAAATTATGAACCTATCAAGGATTTGATATCATTAACGCTATCAAACCACTTTTTATTCTTTTTTCAACCGTAAAAAACATAGAAAATGAAACTCTGCTGGAAGGGCCAACATCTAAACTGATTAAAACCTTGGTTTATCTAGTATTTTCTTATGTAGAATTTTGGGGACAATTTTGTATCAAAGTTTGTGTTCATTTTGCGGTTATTGTCCCATACCAGACTCTGGGTATTTTATGTGTTGTTATTTTCTATGCCAAAACTGTGTATGTAGGACCTCAATAAGTTATCACTTTTGATCTTGCTCTTGGATATATTTGTGTGGCCTGATGCTAATTTTAGGATGAATTTAAATAATGAATATTATCTAGAAGATCAATAAATACAATTTAGGATTGAATCATACTTGTTGTGATACCATATTATAGTTCAAAGTTCTATGTAATAATCTTGTAGACCATGATCGGTATGCTTACTTTGATGCGAACCTTGAGATGGTCCCTCTTATTGCACAATTTTAGACCCTGATCCTTTTGCAAGCTCTACTAATTTATTCTTCCAAACCGCTCACCCACCCAAATGTTAGAACGGTTGCCCTTACCATAAGAGAATCCTCAGTTCAACTACTTGGGCTGACTTTGTAAGCTCTTTCTGCCATTCATCATTGCTACTTTCTTATTACGCATTGCGTGTGTTGTCCTATTTCAGATTAGTAGATGAAAGTAGCCTTTGTGGCCTCCTTTGATGAGTTATATTCTTTGATTTTATTCATTATAAATGGTCAGGCTCCGTTGGAGGAAACTTGGGAGGCAATATTTACCAGTGCAAGATACGCTAAAAATTTCTCAGCTAGCGTGTGTTTCCGCCACGTCATTCTTTCACCTCTGGGGTACGAGTCTGCCATGTTCAAAGGACTTTCTGAATCATTCAGCTGTCAAGGAACGCCTGTAAACAATCTTAAAGAAAACCCCGGTAGCCAAAAAACCGCCCGATTGTCGGAATTCGGAGAAATGCTGAGAGCCGTTTTTGAACTTCCAACTGATGAAAACTCAATTACAAAGGCATCCACAACTCATAATATTCTTTTTGTCCGTCGTGAAGATTACTTGGCTCACCCTCGTCATAACGGAAAAGTGGAATCTCGGTTGAGCAATGAGCCAGAGGTTTTTGATTCAATACAAAATTGGGCAGCAAACCAAACAAAATGCAGATTAAACGTCATCAATGGCCTCTTTGCTCATATGACAATGAAAGAGCAACTCCGAGCCGTTTATGAAGCTTCTGTTGTTATAGGAGCTCATGGAGCTGGTCTCACACACTTGGTTTCTGCGAGGTCAAAAGCAATTGTTCTTGAAATCATCAGTAGTCGATATAGACGCCCACATTTTTCATTGATCTCACAATGGAAAGGGCTGGAATATCATGCCGTTAATCTTGATGGATCTTATGCCAGGCCAAAAGTGGTCATTGATGAGCTCAGCAACATTGTGAGAAGCCTTGGATGTTAAAAACTACTTATCTTTGGGAATCTTATTGACGTGGACTGAATAGCTGATGTTCAAACTGGCTAAATAAGCGAGGAACTCTGGCAAGGTAAGGTTCTTTTCCCCTTTTCATGGTAACAGTGGATGGATGACGACTAATTTTTGCTTCATCTTTTTGCCTTGTGCTGTAACAAAAGCGTATTATTTATGATAAATAGCATATATAGAGGGGAATACTGAAGGCATAATGACTGCATTTAGGAGTTCTGTGGAAGTGAATTTCCACGAAATTTTTCGAGTCTTTGAAGAGTGTTTTCATCTGTATAAAAGGATCAAAACGATTCATTGATTTTTTTTAAAAGGATCAAATGGTCTCCAATTATATTAAATGATCATTTTGATAGCTTAAAATTTTAAAAAGAATCAAAATACTTTTGGTTTCTCTTTAATGAGCTGAGGGATTAAAATAGTCATTTAATATAATTGGAAATTATTTTGATTTTTTATAAAGAGCCAAGGGATTGTTTTGATATTTTTCTTAGTCTTTTATTTGTTTATCTTTTCTTGAGTCAAGAATGAATATAAATTTATGTTAGAGTTGGCTAATTACCATTAAATGTGAGATGAGCCCCTGATGTGCATTATGATTCATTGTTTCCATGTGTTCTAAGTGGTTCTGTTTACAGTTCTTTTTCATTTATTTCTTCTCTTTTTTTGTTATCTATTTTCGTGCTATTGAATATTGTTGTTTTTAAAGGTATATATGCTGGAAAGTGGAAACTGTTAGATCTAACAAATCAGATTGTGAATTCATATTTTTTAGCATCCTTTATAAAACTGTCTGATATGATTATTGTGTCATATCTGTATTTATTAGAATAAGAGAGCTAGTTGGTGGACATGGGGATGACAATGCCGTGTCCAAAGTATGTGATGTGTCTATGAGTTTATCCTTTTTTTTATCAAACAAGATGTGGTGAAAGCACACATGGGACTCATGGGACATTTGAATATGGATAAGAATATGAGTGGAGAAGATAAAGACGAGTTTTCTAGTAATGCTCTCTCTCAATAATTTAGTTGATCTTTGCAAATGAGGCCTTAATAGAGATTTTAGAGGGTTTAATTGCAAAAGATTTGTCTCAAATTAGAGCTTTATATATGAACTAGAATCTCACTAATTGTTGGGGATGAATGCAAAACACCACAGAGAAACAAACAAGTAAAAGTAGTTGAAACTAAGCACATCAGGATTTAAAGCGGAAAAATCTAACCTTGGAAAAACCCAAACTAGGGAAAATTTTTATGGAGCCACATCACATCACACCAAGAAATACATTATCAAAATTGGGAGAAATAAGTATAGATTTCTATTCTCTCTCTTTCCTTGTTTTTCTTCTTACATGCACTGTTCTAACTCTCTAATATACCATAAAAGAAGAGAAAGTCAAGTATTAAATCACCAAGAGACACAACCCTTGAGAAAAATAAGAAAATAACAGTCTAGTCCGCCTCGAAGCATTACAGTGCTAGTTTGGAGTGTTGTGACGTCACACAACATTGCAACGTTCTACTATTTGTTGATTAGAACTAGGGTGTTAGGGTACACGTTGTCGGGGCGCTTGGATACATAGATTGTGAATTCATATATTTTTAGCATCATTTATAAGACTGTCTGAGACTGTCTGATATTATTGTTGTGTCCAATTGTATTTATTAGAATAGGTGAGTTTGTTGGTGGACAAGGGGATGACAATGCAGTGGCCAATGTGATGTGTATGTGAGTTTGCTAGGTATTTTAATCAGACAATATAAGGTGAAAGCATTCATTGAACTCATTAGGACGTTCAAATATGGATGAGATTATGAATTGAGAAGATAAAGATGAGTTTTTTAGTAATGCTCTGCATCAATAATTTAGTTGATCTTTGCAAACGAGACCTTAATAGAGATTTTAAAGGGTATAATTGCTAAAGATTAAAGGCTCAAATTAGAGTCTTTATTTATGAAGTCCCTGACAAATTACATCATAAGAGAAGCTTGTATTCACTCTATATGCAATAGGGCATTTTGATCAAATTAAATCTAAATGAGTTCAATTCTATAAAACACTTTTGAGATATTATGTTGTATGATCATGATGCATTAAGCTCAAAGAATTCTAGTGATTCACTTCTTTTGAAGGAGATCATTTCAAGCTCGAAAGAGGTGATGCATTAAGAAAATATCTTAATGCTTTGAAATACATAAATGAAGGGCTTGATTTTTAGTTCTTAATTTTCGTCTTTGTTCGAGTTTAAAACATGATAAATATAATTCCACTCTATATTTAATTTATACCTAAGATGAAACTTTATTATAACCCTAAATTTTATTAATTTACTTTAACTAAAAGGAATAGAGAAGGAGATTGTTTTTGTTTGTAGTGTTCTAAATGTGCTATGACATATCTATGTAATATCATGCTTTACATGCCTTATCTTATGTACATCATGCAAAAGTGAATGCCATTTATATGATGAAATGAAATGGATGACATTTTGAACCAAGGATATTGCATTACTTTCTTATGTCACACATGATGGCTAATGTCCATCTGATTGCACGCTTCATCTTGGAAAAAAAAAAGGTCAAAACTCTCAAAAGGTTTTTTCTCCTTCTCTTTTTCAAATTATCTAAGATGAAATATAAATATAAATATGTAATTATTAGATAGATAAAGAAATAAAAATTATCACTTTGAGTCTTATATAGAACTTGGGTTTCATTTGGAACAATTTTTTTAATGTTTTGTCTTTACAAATTGTAATCATAACTTTTTATTTGGCTAATATTTTTTATTGTTTTGAATATAATATTTTGAAAATCTAGTAAGATGATTTATTGGACTAATGGTTAAAATGAATATAAAAGGTTTGATGACTCATATATGCATGCTTACCTTATGATAATTGATCTAGTGTGAACATTTTTCTTCTTTTGATTAAATATAAGAGATATGAGTACTAATCATAAATGAAAATATCATCATTTAGATAATAATAATAATATGTCAAATGATTTTATTATAAGTGTTAATGTGTTCTTCAAATTTTCATTGAAGTATAAATGTATAACTTAATAAGAACTAATGTTCATATGCTTAATATTACAAGTATATTTTATACGGATGATGATGTCACATTTCATCTTTATTAGAAAGATGAATTATTTAGAGAAAAATACTCTAATTTTGAGTTGACACCATACAAAGTATTTTGATTTGATTCACATATTAATATGGCGAGGGATAAATATGATCCATAAGTTTTTTAAGAAGATTTGATTGTCATATATTGAAAAAGTATAAAATGAACTGGATGATACAAGGATCCAATATCAAGGGGATGACAAATTAAGGGCTGCATGAATAACTTTGGAGGTCATTATGAAGACAAAAGCTTGTATACAATCACCTAATAGATAAAAGGTCTTACATGGAGAAGGCTGAGGAGATGGTGCGGGCTACGTTGAAAGAGCTATAGCAACAATATACTCTAAGGTATGCTATGAAGGATGTTGGTCTAATTAAGGGCTGTATATATGATTTTGAAGACCATTTTAAGGATAGATGCAAATATCCATTCACCTCACACACAAAAAAAAGAGAGGTAATATCAAGGGGTTCTATTTGTAGGGCAAATGGCTCATGTTGAAGAGAGATTATTATGTGCGGTGTGCGGACTGTCACCCAGATGCGCTGGGCCCCGGGTGACGTGGTGCGTCCGGATTCGCCTCCGGACGAATCCGGACGCCACACGTAATAATTTTCCCATGTTGAAAGAGCTACATTAATAAGATACTTTGTGTAATGCCTGGATGATGTTATCAGTAATCATGTGGTGATCAAGATGACGATGATGACAATTAAGAGTAGTAGTTTTATTACTTTAAATTTGTCAGCTTTTTAGTACTAAAAATAAAATTTTTAGTACAAAAAAAAAAGCTTTAAGAAGCAATAATAAAGTTGTCCCAAACAAAACCTTAATTTTTTTTTTTCATATTTATTGTTGATGAAAACTATTATGATAATTGAATGATCTCTTATATTATGTAGAACCCCTGCACTTATTTATTTAAATATTTTATATAAAATTTAAGTTGTTGGAAACCATCTGTCTAAATGTTTCTATCATTTTTTAAATTGTGGTTAGTGAGATTCTTCATTTGCGGAGTTTTGCATCCAAAATGTAGCTAAATAATAGTTTATGTGAACTTTGCAATCGATTACAAGTTCCCATATAGTTGATTGACAAGCAACTAAGAAGATTCAAAAAATTTAAAATTCATCCTAACCCAACTTTTATTTGTCTTCATGACCATTTTTCTCGGTGCTGAGTCCAGTTAGGATCGCGAAACAGCAATAGCAAGAGCACAAGATTAGGAACAGCGACAACCAGCAGCGTCGGCACTCTCAACCCCAACCGCCCTCGCCGGAATCGCCGCCGAACCCGCTCTCGCAGCACCTCCGGCGTCCACCTATCCGGCGCCGGTTCCTCCGCGCAGGAGAGCAACATTGGCGGCGGGTGCTGGAACGGGCACTTGCTCCGCCACGACGCCGTTGGTCGTTCGAGGCCAGTTACCCGACGGAAGAAAAGGGCGGCGGACCACCGGAGGATAATCGATGCTCCAGATTCGCAGAGGAAGGGAGGATAGTCCCAGCGGAGAAAGCAGGGGAATCGGGCGGCGACGAAGAGCTGGGAGTGGAGTGAGGGGGTTTTCGTTGGGTGGGTGAGGATGTGGCTTAGGGTTTCGATCCGATCCTCCCATGTTGGCATTCTCTGATCGCCGGTCATCACCGATGTTTGGAACCAAGTGCCGCGGTGGTGATTGGAGTGCGTTGGAGATTAGGGCTTGGATCTCGTGGACGGGAGAAAGAGATAACGTTGGCGGCTTGCTCTTGGTTTGGGTTGGCTTAGCTTAGTAGTTCGGTTCGCTTTTGGCAAGCCGGTAAGTGGGGGGCTTGGGCCATTGGGCTAAAGCAAAGGTGGGCTTAAAATTAAAAGGTACACTTCAGACAATACAGGTTAACAAAGATTTCTATAATTTTATGAAGCAAAGATAAATGAGATACCATGACTTCATATTTTAAATTGATAATCACCACTAGCTTATGCACAAATTATTTGAGATTAAAATTTCATTTGAGATTAAAATACAGGTTAACAAATTTTTGCACTAAAAAATTGCTTTAAGAAGCAATAAGAAAGTCGTCCCAAACAAAGCCTAAATTTGATCATTACTTGAAAAGTTAAGCCTCTTCTCTTTATTTTCTTTTTTCTTTTCTCATCTCATGTAACATCTTCTTTTATAAAGTTCCTCTCGAACGTATTAACTCCCTATTATATTATCTCTCTTCTCTCTCATCTCTACTCTTCTCGAGAAGAATACTTGATGCCTGTAAGCTCAAAATTTTTATACTTGACTACTCTCACAAAATGGATATTTTATCTCACTTGGCTGGGAAGTAGACGTAACTCTTTTAGCTGAAAATCATAAATATGTGTGTTCTCTATTTTTCTAAAGATACTATATTTTCATTATGGTTGTCAATATTTGACCCGACTCGAAAAATTCCAAATTCGAGTCAATAGCTTTGTCATATGGGTCAGATTCGAGTAATAGTTTATGGCCGTTTTATAAAACCGACTCGGGTTATGGCTGACCTGCAAAACCCAAAATTAACTCAAAATGACCCGGATACTAGATACACTGCATCCCAATCTCGCGCTCTCGACCTAGCCCTATCGTACCAGGACCAGCCAAAGATCTCATAAGAATCCTCAAACCGTGCCAGAAAGGGCATCCGACGTTGTGTGCCTCGATTGTCTCACAAAGAAATCATTGTAGGCAAACCTTACGAACACTACGGACCCATGTGGCTTCTTCCCCCAATGTCGTGTGGAGAGTGCTAGATTATTAATACCACAGCAGTTTAACTCAACTATGTCGAGAGTTTTATTAAAATAGGTTAAACGTTGCACTTTTTCTTTTTTTGAACTCAAAGAAAAATAATTAATTATATATCTACCACATGATGCAAGAAAAGTCTGCCCAATACAAAAACTAAAATTATCTTAGGCCCTTGAGAAGTTGAGGATTACAGTAGAAGTGAGATGAGCTTTTTATTTTTTAATGGATATTTTTCTATCATGTCATGCTAAGTCAGCTAAGATTCAAATTCTCATTTAAATCTAATAAAGAAATGTCATTTATAATATTTTCTAACCAAGTCGTTTTAGGTCTATCTATACCCTTCTTAGCATAAGCTAAATATAATACATCTACTCTCCTAATTAGGTCATTTGAATGCCTTTGTTTTATATGACCAAATCATACAAGACGACACTCTCTAATCTTATCTGTCATTGGAGCTACTCTAACCTTTTCATGTATATACTCGTTTCATATTATATCTATAAGATCTAGTAAAGCCACTCACTCATCCACCTAAGCATCCTCATCTCTACAACATTTAACTTAATTTATGATTCTCTTTTAATGGTCAACATTCTACGCCATAAAGCATTGCAAGACTCACGACCAACTTATAAAATTTTCCCTTAAATTTGAGGGGCACTTTTCTTTCACACAACAAGCCCGATGCATTCCTCTACTTCATCCATCCAACTTGAATTCTGTCTTAGATTAAACCCTCAGATTAAGTGCTCTCAATTTTATAATTATATGTCTTCTTCAATCGTACAAAAAGTGAGTTTATGTAGTTTCAAATATGTACTAAATTATGTCAACTAGACTAAGCACTATGATTTTTCCCTTATCAAGTTTTTCATTTAAAATTCTAGTATCACATGCATTCTTTTTCTTTTATATATATGTACTAGATCTTTATGCAAAACTAAGAAATCTCTCTCTCTCTCTCTCTCTCTCTCTCTCTCTCTCTTAACTGAGATAAAATTTCATGAAGTTAAAAGTATCACATCTTTCATCTCAGCTCCTTTATTTCCCTCTTTTTCCCCTCATGCTCATAGCATTCTCATTCAGAGCCGTAGTCATCACAAATTTGTTTAAAAAGCTTGTTACTTTTACATGTACCACCCCCAAGTAATATCAAGTTTACTCTACTTACAAAAACATATCACTTTTTTATTTGTTTCACTGTTCACGGTATGATCTATTCAAAACTTTAACATTCATAAACCAACGGTAAAAAAAAAAAAAAAAATCTCAATCAACCAATCACGATTCTAATATCAAATTTACAATATCACCCCTTGTAATTATATATTTTTATGTTAATTATTTGCTTTTAGATTTTATTTGGGATGACTTTATTGCTATACTAAAAAGCTATTTTAAGAATCAATAACAAAACTGTCTCAAACAAAACCTTAAAGTTTCATAAAACCTGACCAGCAGTAAGTTTTGACATAAATATATTTTTTTAATTTCTAGTGAATGGCGTCAGCATATAAGTAAAACCCCATGTAATCTTTACCCTACACTCTTGGGGCCAAGCCCTTAAAGTCTAAGCACAAGAGGTCCTAGCTTGCCAAATTAAACCTTAGGTGCCCCACAATCATTCATGCACTCAGCATATTATTTCTTGAAAGGAATCAAAAGGACAAAAGGTGGAGGGAGAAAGCCAAAATAAGAAAGGATGTGAAATACTGAAGCTGCTAAGCGACAGGAGAATGCATCTTATTTATTCTCTCATCCTTATATCTCATACAGCTTTCACTTTGAAGGAAGTGCTGTATTCAATTCTATCCCAAAATGAAATAAACATTGCAAAAGTTTGAGACGCAAGCTCAGCTATGAGTTTTTCTCAGATGGAAGCAATCATTTTCCTGCTGTCAATTCAGATCTGAAGCAATGAGCTTATTTCCCTCTTTAAAAATATCACATGGGGATAAGATTTTGTTTGGTAAAGTTAAAGCTATATCTATTCAGTTTTATATGTGCATGGAGTCAAATACAACTTGTTTTGATTTGGAAGATTATTGATGAGCTTCAATGAACCATCATTGTCATATTTACTGTGGATGAGTATGTATCAAGGAAAAGATGTTACTCATGAAAAATGCTAAAGTCAAGGGGGTAAGAATTTAATCTAATCAGATCGATATGTCGTGTCGTGAACTGACTCTCTGGCTGATTTGGTTCAATGTTGAAAACGTTTTACACTTGTGGGCTCCGAAAATTCGGCCCCGGCCTCCGCCCGCTTTTCTTATTCGGCGAGGGAGTTTTAACGAACTAAGTTCCGGGGTAAATTTTGGAAGGCAGATGGGTTTGTAGATAAGACACTACCCAGAGATTTCGCCCTCTTTTTGTGAGGACTTTATGATCTGAGTTCTGGTTTCCTATAGGCGCAAGCCCCTATAGTTAATTACCCCTCCCGATCACGAGAGAGAACTTTCGATTAAGGCTAGTCGTCAATCAGATACGTAGAAATACGTGTTATCTGGCATATAGTAGCAGCAATGGATTTGGATTTGGAAAGATTGGATATTTGGATATAGTTGATATTTAAAATAGAAATGGCACCATCTTGCACTTAAAGCGGATGGTGGGGGAATGGATGATAGACCCGATCAAGATCCCATGGTTCCGTCGTCCCGGGCCATCGTGGTCCCTGGTCTACTTAGTCAGAGGAGGTAGTCGACCCAACCTGACAGAAGGATCCTTGTCGGCAGCCATGGGTTGCTTCGTCCAAGGGGACCTTGTAGACCGGGGTTGAATGTTTGTCTAAGGGGACAAATTTGAATCCACCTTAGCTAACAGAGGGCTTTGTGCCCTATCAATCATACCCTATTGATTCATATCTCAAGGATTTAACGCCATTAAGGAACGTATTGGCTCTGGCCATAACCGCTATCTGTGGTGCCATTTGGCGGCAAAACCACTCGGTTCAGAGGGCCCCGGGTCATAACCGTTTACCTGCAGTGCCATTTGACGGCGAAACTGCCGGTTAGAGGACACGTACCACGCCCTTACTGGCAAGAGATTGTTTGAGAATGGATCTTAGTGATATTTTCGACTAGGCATTTCGCTCTTTGTGAGCTGAAGTAATATTTCATATTTGTCCGCCTTGACAAAATTTTGCGGAGGGCGGATGATTTTTGCTTTAAGTGCTTTGATGGATTTATTTCATTTTTAAATATATTTTTTTGGATTTTTGGGATTTTGAGATCTTTTGGATTTTGGATTTTTATGGGTATTTGGGTGGAGCCTTGGAATATGGATATTTGGGAGATTGAAAGTATTTGGGAACCTCTCCGGTTGAGATCTGCATTCAACACGGCCATCATCGGGGTGTTTGGGGTCATTCCTTTTTATGGATTGAACCTTGTCAACTCTGTCGGGCTGTCGACAGAAGATCGGGTTTCGTAGGCTTTGTACCCTTGAAAGTGAATTCTTTTGATTTTAGACATTGAAGGCCTTAATATGAATGTATTAAAATAAATATTCTGGTCATCACGGCCACATATTTATTTGTTGGTTCGAACCTTGTCGACTCCTATTAATCCGTATAGGAGGATCGGGTTCGAGCCTGAATTCACTTGTCAACCCGCGCAGCATCCCTAGACGTCACGTGTGTACCAATAACACGCTCGCCGGGGCCCATGCAGGTTAAGATTGCTCTTACCCCTTTTAGTGTACCTATGTGTATACAAACTACAGTGCACTTGTGCGGGGGTACTTTGAAATAATTGTAGACGCCTTCTGTCTGCTTGTACGAAAGTTGCAGATCCGGTGGCGTAGCAGCTTCTGGATAGAATTGTTTGCTGCTTCTTACAGGTAGACTGTCGTGCACTATTTGTTGATTTTCGTAGGCGGGTCATAGTGCACTAACTAATCTCCTGCCTTGGTTCGTAGAAGCTCGTATGAACTTGTATTCTTGATGCATTCTGCTTTGATTTTGATCTTTATAATACGTCAACTATTGCCGGAGGTAGATATATTCATCTTTAGACTGAAGTTGACTACAGGATACTGCATTTACTGTAGTCTTTATGTATCTACATAGGGTGGCACGTTGTACATACATCTATGTCAGTAGAGAGATTGTATGCACTGCAGATCTTTTATTTTTGCTTGTAGAACGTTGATGTATTTTGCTTGATGTTGAATGATGGTTGACTATAAGAGCTTTGCAATATTCACTGGGTCTTGCTACATATTTTGTAGGTGCTGATGTTTATCACTAGCCTTCTCATACAAACTAGTCAGTGGGTCGTTATGTTCGCTCGCATGCTTTTCATTGTTGCTTATGATCATTCATAAGTTTCTTGTAGCCACTTGTAAGCACATTGTTATATGCATACAACATATCTTCCATTGTTAATAATAGACATTCATACTCATCCATGGTTCTTCGTGTATTCGACCATGGATGATATATGATGATTCTTCTATAGTCACTTGCATGCAGATTGTAATATCTTCTCTGATGGATGTATGAATAGGAAATTTTCCTATAGTAACTCGTAGGAATTTGTATGTGTTACAAGTATACTATTATTGCTTGAAGATGATGCATTCTACGTATTACATGCCTTATACTATCACTTTGGTAGGCAAATCGCAGAGGATGCTGATTTTCTAGTGTTATTTGCAAGCAAAAAATATTTGATGCAACTCTTCCACACATTTTTTTTATAGATATGTCGTATTTGCAGTATATACCCACCAGCAGGTTGTCACTGCATATTCTTTGCTATTCACTTTTGGACATTCTGTATTCATTGTGCATATTACAAGCCTTCTATAACAGTTCGTAGGTTCTTCCATCAACAAGGTGTGTCGCATGTATTTGTATGAAGTATTGTCATTTGTAGGCATGTTACTACGTCTGTTAGCAATCAAGCAACTTTGATTGTATGCAAACTGCCTTTTACTTTGAACCTCTTGAATATACATTGACTAATAAGTCATTGCATTTGGTGTTTGCAAGGAATTAGTACATTCTTCCATAAGAGAGTTGATATTGATTGTCGTTTGCAATCATTCACCAATATCATTACACTCGCTCCACATCCATCTTGCTTTTGGGACATGATATGCTTAACTGAACACATGTGCTACATTTGTTGTGCCTATTTTGCATTTTGTTCATGATTGATGTATATTGCACTCATCTTGTCCCCGCAATTTAGCTATTGTGTTTCATGGAAGGTTTATGTTCACCTTCATAAATATGTGTGGGTCACTTTCTTTTGCATGCAATGATCTTCCTTCTTTGTTCATTAATATTTATTTGAAAGTCTAGAATTTGTCACTTAGAACCTTACATCTTAGCATCTTTGTGTAATCATCAACTTAGAGGTCCAAAATCATGTCATATGAGTTAAGTTCATGCTCACTTTTGATTTCTTTTAGGTTCAAGCTTTGTCTTGAGTTCAATATGCCGGTTCGTTTCAAGCTCAAAATGAGTTTAGTTCAAGTTTGAGTTCAATGTCAAGTTCTGCTTGAGTAGGTTCTTTGTGGTCCAAATAACAAATTCATATAATTTCTTTTATTCAATCAAGTTCATGTCTGAACTTATTTCATTTATATTCAAGTATTTTGTTAATCATCTTATGTCCAAATGCAAGTCCAAATGTTTGAGTTGAATTCAAGTTCAAATTAATCACTTAAATTTATGTCATTTTGCATTTTGTCCAAGTTCAAGTCCAAGTGCAAGTTCATTTGAGTCCAAATCATGTCCGAGTATAGTGGCATATTCACCCGAAATTTCGGCAGCCTCCCGGCGTCTCCCCCGTTTAGGGGAAAACGTCGGAAAACTGGGCCTCCCGCCACGCTAGAGAAAAGCGTGTACGGTAGGTGCCCTCGTACGAGGACACCGTGGCCGTGTAAAATCTTTGTCCCCACCACGCCAGAGAAAGGCGTGTATGGGTCTTCGGTACCTGTTACAAAAGAGAAGCAGTTGTTTCCCCGCGAGCGGGTACTTATGAATATCCCAGTCTCGTCGTAGGCATCGCACTGGGTTCCCATCCCACCACGCTAGAGAAAAGCGTGTATAGGCGGTTTTCCGGTGCGCTACGAATGACGAGAGTAGGATTTGGAACCGAATGACTCTCGCCTACCTTGTCGTGGGTGTCGCGCCGGTTGCCCCTCCCACCACGCTAGAGAAAAGCGTGTATAGGCAGACCACCGACTCGACACGCATGCTGAGGTAGGGGAGAGAGAAACGGTTCAAAAATTGAGACAAATAAAATTTTTTTCTCTTTCTTTTCTTCTCTTTTTTTTTTCTCTCTTTTTTTTTGCTTTTTTTTTTTTTCTTTTTGTACAAGCTTTTCTTTTTTTTTCTTTGTACAAGCTTCTCTTTCTTTTTTTTTTTTTTTGTACAAGCTTTTTTTTTTTTTGAAGCTCTCTCATTTTTTTTTTTAAATGGAGATCAACATACTGCCAAGATCTTTAAGCAATCTATAATATATGGATCTGTAATATCTCGTTCCCTTACTGTTCCTCTCAGATTTGGATTTTCCTCCCAGAATCGGCCAGGACGAAGTTTGGATCGTCCAGGCCGATCAGTGCATTGAAAACAGCTGATTTCTGGAGCAAATTCTGGACAGAATCGTCCAGGACGATATTGAGATCGTCCAGGACGATTTGCACTGTTCCTAAAATCGTCCTGATCATCGCCCTGGAGTATCGGCCAGGACGACCAGAATTGGTCTGATCGTCCAGGCCGATCGAGACGATCGGCCAGGCCGATCCATGTATGATATAAGGAAATGAGCTCGTTTTGAGGAGAGAGAAAATCAAAAATCAAAATCAGATATTTTGTAGAGAGAGAAAGAGAAAGGAAAGAGAAGAGGAAACTGGTTTTCGGAGACCGCGGAGCGCTTTTCGTCCGACGCTGCTGTTGGAGAAAGTGAAGATCTCGTGGTAAGGACTCCGAACCCTGTTTCTGTTTTCAGAGATTTTGTGTTTTGATCGAGATATGATCCGTTTTGTGTTTTCGTAGTCGACTTTTCGACCTGATTTTGATTTGACAAGACTTTCACCGCACAACTTTTAGTATGTTATAGATATGATTATTGTACACGATTTGACTGTATTCTACGAAGATTTTACCGGTCGGAATTGATTCTACGAGATTTTAATCGAATTCTACGTGATTTTAATCGAATAGAAAATAATCGGGACTTGATTTGATTTGATTTCTATAGGATAATAGTCTTGTATTGATGTTATTGATATTCCTTTGTAATTTGGAAAGATTTGGAAACTGTGTCTTTTTGCAGGATTTTTGTGTAAATTTGACCGACTGCCGTTACGCTGCCCGATTTTCGTATGATTCCCGAATTGTATGAAATTGATAGATTGAACTGATATGCATTGATTATTGATATGATTGCTTTAATATCGACTATTGAATTGCTTATTGATTGAATTGACTATTGATACTGATCGCAAGTGGAACCTGGTTGAACATTGGTGGAGATTGATATTGATACCTGTACAGGATGGTGGGCCGACGGGCTTTCCTTTAAACATTGATTATTGATTATTGAAGGGAGACATAAGGAGTTTATTGATATGCCGACGGGCGAAAAGAGTGACGACTCTTATTGATTGAACCAATGTATTATCTACAACAGCAATATGGATTCTACAACAGCAACATGACCAGTAGATTGTACTTGTTCAGTATATAGTATTGAATTGCATGTTTACTGTATTGTTTTTTTAGATTCCTGTTTTATCGACTTTGATTGGATTTACTAGATCGTACGATTTCATTGATTTCACTGATTGATTTCTGTGCATCGACTTTGAGCATTGATATAGAAATGGATGGATATAGATATTGCATTGATAGCATGGACATCGTACTACTGCTTATAGATTCATTGATATTGCTGCCCATAGACTTATAGATTCACTGTCGCTACTGTTCTTCACTGTATTGACTGTTTTATAGATTCATTGTTTCGTATCGCCTTTCTCGATTGATTTCAATTGAATAGATCGTTTTGATTTGATAGCATCGATTTGATTGACGACGTTGATTGATTTAGTTGATTGATTGAATTGATTTATCGTATTGCCTGCCGCTAGCATTGACTGGTTTTATTGACTATTGATTTCCGCTGCATTGACTCATTGACCATTGACTGATATGGATTGATAGATTGACATGCATATTGATCGCATTGCCGTGCTTTGATTTCAGTTATAGGTATTAGGTGACCTGCTGGGCTTTGTAAAGCTCATTATATGTGGTTGATATTTTCAGGTCAGGGCTCGGGAGCAGGAGATAGGCATTGATCCAGATCTGCAGGTTTTTAGTTCTTTTGATAGATAGTTGATTCTTTTGTACTCAGGACAGGATAGCTTTTCTACTTGTATTGATAGTGTAGTTCCTGAGTATTGTATATGATGTTTTGAAATATGAATCGACTGTTATATTGATGTTTTAAATCTTATAGATGTTTGATAGATTGCTTACTGAAGGATTTATAGATAACTCTGGTAAATTGTTGTGGAATTGATTGACATTCTTTCCAAGTTAGATTCTGGGGCGTGACAAGTTGGTATCAGAGCAATGTTATTGGAAGAATGGATTGTTACCAGAGTTGTAGGTTTGGATTGAGAGATTGGGTAGATTGGGTAGCTTTACGAGCTTCATTGGCATACATCATTGCATATGTGTATTATTGTTTTGAAATGTGCAGGTGAAAAGATATGGATCCTCCGGCAGAATCCAGTGTACCAAATGAGCAACACAGCGCATCTCCAGTACCTTCAGAGAGTATGATGCAGTTAGCGACTGCGATTGCACATGTTATGGGGGATGCCCAGAGTAAGATGAGTGGGAGCAAAGAGGAAGAAGTTGACAGACATTTGCAGATGTTCCACAAGCTGAAGCCTCCGTTGTTCAAAGGGGCTGTAGGACCACAGGCTGCTGAGGATTGGATAATGAGGATAGAGAAGATTTTTGATAGTATGCAGTGTCCGGGGAACAGGAAAGTACCTTTGGCAGTATTCATGTTGGAGAGTGAGGCAGAGAGATGGTGGATCGGACAGCAGAGAGAGAAATTCCAGGGGAAGACCAATGCTGAGATCACCTGGGATGAGTTCACTACAGTGTTCAGGATGTGGTTCGTACCACCGTCAGCTCAGCGACAGATGCAGGAAGCATTCATGAGATTGGAGCAAGGCCGCAAGTCAGTGATGCAGTACGAGTCCGAGTTTACTGCACTTGCGAGGTACGCTGCTCACTTGATTCCTACTTCTGAAGACAAGTGTTATAGATTTCTGCACGGATTGAATAGAGAGCTGAGGCAACCACTTGTACCTTTTCGGATCCACGAGTTTTCTGAGCTAGTGGAACGGGCCCGATTGATAGAAATTGAGTTGACGACACCAGTATCGAGGTACGAGGATACCAGGAGAAGGAGAGATGACGTACGACGAGATGATTCTGGTAGAGACAGAGATAGAGAGAAGAGAAGCAGGTATGAGGGTTCGAAGGGATCTGCATCGGGATCTGTGTCACGATCTGCATCGATAGTATCATCTGGTGGTTCTGGCACGTGCATTCACTGTGGTAGACGACATGCAGGTCAGTGCTACCTATTGACGGGTCAGTGTTTTCACTGTGGACAGCAAGGACACAGAGCAGCAGATTGTCCTCAGAAAGGACTGGGTGGAAGGACTGGTTCTGGCACGGGTACAGGACAGCAGAGGACTGTTGGCTCGAGGGCCTACAGTGAGAGATCAGGGAACCGGATGGATGATAGGACTGTTAGAGATCAGAGGGAGACAGTTGCGCCACGACCTTCTGCACTTCCTCCAGTGGTGCCACGCGTCTACAGTCTACAGAGTTTACAGCATCAGGATCAGCAACGACCAGAAGATTTTACTGGTAAGATTGATTTGACTAACCGATTGATATTGACATATGAACATCGCATATTGACATTTGATTGATTGCATTGTGTGTTCTGTATGGATTTCGACGAGTTTTGTTTTGGATTTGGATTTGATCGATTTGGTTTGCTTCGTGTTTTGCTTCGTACCTTTAAGGAAATGTCGGGACGACATTTTTCTAAGGTGGGGAGATTGTAATATCTCGTTCCCTTACTGTTCCTCTCAGATTTGGATTTTCCTCCCAGAATCGGCCAGGACGAAGTTTGGATCGTCCAGGCCGATCAGTGCATTGAAAATAGCTGATTTCTGGAGCAAATTCTGGACAGAATCGTCCAGGACGATATTGAGATCGTCCAGGACGATTTGCACTGTTCCTAAAATCGTCCTGATCATCGCCCTGGAGTATCGGCCAGGACGACCAGAATTGGTCTGATCGTCCAGGCCGATCGAGACGATCGGCCAGGCCGATCCATGTATGATATAAGGAAATGAGCTCGTTTTGAGGAGAGAGAAAATCAAAAATCAAAATCAGATATTTTGTAGAGAGAGAAAGAGAAAGGAAAGAGAAGAGGAAACTGGTTTTCGGAGACCGCGGAGCGCTTTTCGTCCGACGCTGCTGTTGGAGAAAGTGAAGATCTCGTGGTAAGGACTCCGAACCCTGTTTCTGTTTTCAGAGATTTTGTGTTTTGACCGAGATATGATCCGTTTTGTGTTTTCGTAGTCGACTTTTCGACCTGATTTTGATTTGACAAGACTTTCACCGCACAACTTTTAGTATGTTATAGATATGATTATTGTACACGATTTGACTGTATTCTACGAAGATTTTACCGGTCGGAATTGATTCTACGAGATTTTAATCGAATTCTACGTGATTTTAATCGAATAGAAAATAATCGGGACTTGATTTGATTTGATTTCTATAGGATAATAGTCTTGTATTGATGTTATTGATATTCCTTTGTAATTTGGAAAGATTTGGAAACTGTGTCTTTTTGCAGGATTTTTGTGTAAATTTGACCGACTGCCGTTACGCTGCCCGATTTTCGTATGATTCCCGAATTGTATGAAATTGATAGATTGAACTGATATGCATTGATTATTGATATGATTGCTTTAATATCGACTATTGAATTGCTTATTGATTGAATTGACTATTGATACTGATCGCAAGTGGAACCTGGTTGAACATTGGTGGAGATTGATATTGATACCTGTACAGGATGGTGGGCCGACGGGCTTTCCTTTAAACATTGATTATTGATTATTGAAGGGAGACATAAGGAGTTTATTGATATGCCGACGGGCGAAAAGAGTGACGACTCTTATTGATTGAACCAATGTATTATCTACAACAGCAATATGGATTCTACAACAGCAACATGACCAGTAGATTGTACTTGTTCAGTATATAGTATTGAATTGCATGTTTACTGTATTGTTTTTTTAGATTCCTGTTTTATCGACTTTGATTGGATTTACTAGATCGTACGATTTCATTGATTTCACTGATTGATTTCTGTGCATCGACTTTGAGCATTGATATAGAAATGGATGGATATAGATATTGCATTGATAGCATGGACATCGTACTACTGCTTATAGATTCATTGATATTGCTGCCCATAGACTTATAGATTCACTGTCGCTACTGTTCTTCACTGTATTGACTGTTTTATAGATTCATTGTTTCGTATCGCCTTTCTCGATTGATTTCAATTGAATAGATCGTTTTGATTTGATAGCATCGATTTGATTGACGACGTTGATTGATTTAGTTGATTGATTGAATTGATTTATCGTATTGCCTGCCGCTAGCATTGACTGGTTTTATTGACTATTGATTTCCGCTGCATTGACTCATTGACCATTGACTGATATGGATTGATAGATTGACATGCATATTGATCGCATTGCCGTGCTTTGATTTCAGTTATAGGTATTAGGTGACCTGCTGGGCTTTGTAAAGCTCATTATATGTGGTTGATATTTTCAGGTCAGGGCTCGGGAGCAGGAGATAGGCATTGATCCAGATCTGCAGGTTTTTAGTTCTTTTGATAGATAGTTGATTCTTTTGTACTCAGGACAGGATAGCTTTTCTACTTGTATTGATAGTGTAGTTCCTGAGTATTGTATATGATGTTTTGAAATATGAATCGACTGTTATATTGATGTTTTAAATCTTATAGATGTTTGATAGATTGCTTACTGAAGGATTTATAGATAACTCTGGTAAATTGTTGTGGAATTGATTGACATTCTTTCCAAGTTAGATTCTGGGGCGTGACAGGATCTGGGTAACTTATTCCCCACAATTTCTTACCATGGGACATGAGTAACCTTACAGATATGCATTACATGCAATTGGCTTGAGAAGATTTTTTTTTGGAATGCATAGAATTGGAAAGCTAAACTCTCTTCAACAACTAAATGGATTTAATGTCAAAAATGAGAATGGCTTTATAATTATGGAGCTAGAGTATATGAATGAACTTTGCCATTGGATTACTGCTTAGAATGGCAAACTGTTCCACCTTTTGTGTGGCATCCCTTCCTTAAGTCTTTGCACCTTGAAAACACTTCAGGAGTTAAACGGCTTGATAATGAATTTTAGAGAAATGTGTGGGGCTTGCAGCAAACGAACAAGAGGCTTGGAGTTGGGTGATCTTCACGTGAGATGGCATCAGGTGTGGTGGAGGAAATCAGATTGGCTTGCGATTTTGAGTTGGAAGACAAATGGTCTGGCGGGGCGGGATGTTGGCGTCGGGCAGGATCATATATAAGACTGCTGCCTTCTCCTTCCTACACCTTATGAATCTCAAAAGCTAAGAAACATATTTGAATTCTTCCTCTTAGACAAAGGGAAGATCATGCAGAAAACTTGATATGCCAGTAGTGCTCTCTAGAGATGGAGGAAAAGCTTTCCTTCTGTTACGCCCAGGTTCTTCTGAAGTTTGAGATCTTCTCAAAGCTTCTTCATGGTAAATCCAGTGACAATCACTGCATTACCAACCACCATGCCTGAGACTGGGATTATGTAAGGTGGCGTGAAGGGAGTTGCTAACGGGTTACAGATTTGCTATTAGCCGCAGTTTTGAAGTGGAGGATCAGTGGATTGCGGCTTGGACATGAAGAGCTGCTTGAGGCATTTTTTTCGTCTCGAGTTGGAATGAAGCAGCATCCCTTTTGTTTTGATTTAGTGATGGGGAAATAATTGAGGCCAGCTGTAATGGAGGAGATGGAATGACGGGAGTTCAGCGAAAAATCGGGACTTAACAGAAGTTGGATTGATACGAGGTAATGCAAATTAATGAGATTTGAAATCTCATTTGACTTTCTGATTTCATTTTATTTAATTTCATTAAACTAAAAATCAAAATCTATGCCCTGTCATCCTCATTTATGCATTTGAAATGATGACAGTCAATCGATTTGCGTATATTTTCTCAAAATTCATGTATTCTCTCGTTTTGCGTGTCGATTTCGCCGAATATCAAAATTTGATGAATTGATAGTGCATTTAGGATATTGCTGACGTTTTGGTCGCAATGACGTAGTCCATTTTGCGATCGGACTTCGTTTGGGTGATGCCAAAGTTTAACTCCCTTGAAATGCGCGTTGTTGTATTAAGACCCTCATCGGTCACGGCATAATTCTATTTTGGACAAACTGGCAATCAATTTAAAGCACTGACGACATTCCTGACGAAGTGGCGAAGTCCGTTCATCGATCGGAGATCATTTCGCCACCGACGAGGCTAATTTCCCTCATAATGCGCACATTCACAACATATTTGAATCGCTTCAAAATTTGTGACACCACTTTAAACTCAAATAAAAATGTATTTTCTGAATGTAGGCGACGTTCTGGATGCAATGGAGCTGTCCGTTTATCAATCGGACATCGTTCGAGCGTCTTCGAGGTCTCGTTTCCGTCGTAACGCAAGCCTTTATATCATATTTGCATCACCTAAAAATTCACCACCATCTCAGATGATCCAAATTTATCAAATAAAATATATTTTTTGAATGTCAACAACGTTCCGAACACAATGGCGCTATCCTCTTGTCGATCGGACGTCATCCAAGCATCTTCGAGGCCTCATTTCTGTCATAGCATAGGCCTTTATATCATATTTGAATTGCTTAGAAATTCGCCACCATCTCAGAAGACCAAAATTTATTAAATAAAATATATTTTCTGAATGTTCGTGATGTTCTAGATGCAATGGCGCTATCCGTTTATTGAGCCGACATCGTACCGTCTCTATAGGGGCAAATATCCTCGATATGCGTGTTTTGCCTTGAAATTTGTGTCACCACTCCGGATGATCCAAATTGAATATACAAAATGCAGTTTTCATAGGTTGGCAATATTTCGGACGCAACGATGAAGTCTATTTGTCGATCTAGGATCGTTTGATCAGTCTCGCGCTTTAATTTCGGGTGTCGATCGTCCCTTTTGACCGATCTTGTCCGATTCAATTGCGAGGGGCATTAACCCAGCAGAGTTCGATGTCCTGATCGTAACGATGTCGTCTGTTTAGCATTCGGAGGTCATTTGACCCTTTAAGTGACATGTGGTACTAAGGCGCATAATATTTTATTCACCAATTGGGGTCCTTTATCGTGTGGTTTGAGGTTTAGGGGTCAACAAATGCCCCCCAACAAATGTGGTACGCGCCCAGAGCGAATCACGTTTGTTGTATGATGATTGACCCTGTGGATCTTCAGATATTTATTCTGGATTTTACACCAAGGGTTCTCATTAGCGGATCTCCAAGATTTTGATTGAATGTCACGTTGATTTTTTTTATTTAGTGGATCTCCAAAAATTTTGTTAGGATGTCACACTAAGATTTTTCTTTAGTGGATCTCCAAAATTTTATTTGGATGTCACACTAGGATGTTCATTTAGTGGATTTCCAAAAATTTATTTGGATGTCACACCAGTTTTCTTTCTCCACTGCTCTTTTAGACATGTCCATGGATGGTTGATATCTTGTCTTTATAGATTGATGCTAATGGATATCATCTGCTCAAGATTCTTCTATCATCTGGTTGTATTTTGATCAAATTTTAAATATTTATTTGGGGATCTCGGCATGCAGAGCGATGTCGACCCAAATAAATATTTAAAATGCCCCCAGCCTTTAGGGACATTTGTAGATATTATTCGGGATGCTTCTTTTCGTAGTTTTAGACTGAGTCACAAGATTTAGATTCTTCTGTATTGTGCTTTGTGCTGCGGACATTGATGGAAGATTACCTGATTTGTCTTTACTGACTTGTCAGGTGATTTTTGTATTCCTTCGGCCCTATGCTTTTAGCTTTGGCGGGCTTGATGAAGGAGTAGATGCCAATGACCTAAACCCTGAGGTTTGTATTAGGTCGATGGCGAAAAGTCATCGGTCCAAAGCTTTGTGCATAGCGGACTTATTGATGACATAATCCACTTAGTTCAGCCTAGAGCTTTTCACGAACTTTGGGATGATTTTCTTCGGTCCTTTGCTTTGTGCTTTGGCGGACTTGTTGAAGAAAAATTTCTTCGATCCTCGCTTTGTGCTTTACGGATTTGTTGAAGGATTTGCAGGTTCTGGATTCAATTGATAGTACCGAACGTAGGTAGTATCTTGATCCTTAACCACTTGAGAAGACTTTAATCTGAATCACTTGAGTTTATCAGATCGGGAGAGCTGGGATTTGATAGTTCTTTGTCCTCTGGTTGCTGAGATGGGGGTTCCTCTACTGCGGCCTTTCTTATGGCTTATTGAGTAGATGGAGCTGCCAGCGATCCGGCCATATTTGGGCTTGTTGGATCCGACCTCTTACACCCATTCAGGCTTCAGACCTGAGCTATGGGAATTGCGCTCCCCAATGCTGATTTTGCTGAAGTTAGTAGATTTGGAGTCATCCTTTGTGGTTGAAGATTTTGGAGCCTACGAACATTTGGTAGTCGTTCGAGACTCAACCTTTCACTGGAACTTTGATTCTCCAGTCATTTGGGGAGAATTTTGTAGACTACGATCACTTGAACTGGTCGAGCCAAATTAGCTTTCGTACTTCCTACAGTCCCTACTGACGGGTTGACGAAGTGGGGGTTCCGCTACTACGGCCTTTCTTATGGCTTGTTGAGTAGACGGAGCTGCCAGCGATCCGGCCATATTTGGGCTTGTTGGATCCGACCTTTTACACCCATTCGAACCTTAAGCTTCAGGATATTGGAAGGCTTCAAGCTTCTTCAGCTCAATTTTGTAGGAGTGTGTAGCCACAAAAGTCTCTTTCTTGACTTTTGAGTCTTGGTTTGTTGTAGAAGGTGTTGTCTCTAACTCTTGAAAGATCACCTGCATATACTTTGGAAAACAAATATTTGTATTCTTTAGCACAAAAGAATATCTGGATTGATAATTTTAAATATTTATTCGGGGATCTCGGCATGCAGCGCGATGTCAACCCGAATAAATATTTAAAATGCCCCCTGTCTTGTAGGGACATTTTGGATAGGCTTTGTATCTTTGAGATTTTAAATATTTATTCGAGGATCTCGGCACGCAACGCGATGTCGACTCGAATAAATATTTAAAATGCCCCCAGTCTGATGAGGGATTTTGAAATGCATTCTTGATATACAAGAGAATTCCAAAATATAAGCAAACATGCATTGAAAAATATGCATATAAAATTTTGATCATCACAAAATACATCCGTCATGAAATTTTCATGCAAAGTATTTCTTTAAATGTCGGCCGTTGATAGGTGGCATAGGCCTCTGACCGTTCAGATCGATCAACTGATATGCTCCTCCTTGGTACACCTTCTCGATGACGAATGGGCCTTCCCAATTTGATACGAATTTGCCACCAATTTTTCGGTGTGGGATGATTGGTCTTCTCAGCACCAGGACCAATTCCCCTTCCTGAAATGATCGAGGACGCACCATTCGATCAAAAGATTTTGTCATTCTTGCCCGGTAGATTTCCAGGTTTTGTTGGGCTTGTAACCTGCGTTCATCAAGTGCGTCGAGCTCCTCCATTCTGAGACGAGCATTTTGCTCTGGAGTGAGATCATTCTGGATTGCTACTCGAAGTGACGGTAGTTCAATCTCCAATGGCAGTACGGCTTCAACACCGAACACTAGAGAATACGGAGTGGCTTTGGTTGGAGTTTTGTAAGTTGTACGATAGGCCCATAGAGCTTCTGTCATCTTCGTATGCCACTCTCTTTTGTTCTTGGTAAGGATCTTCTTCAATAACTTCACCAACGTCTTGTTGAAAGCTTCTGCCAATCCATTCGCCCTTGGATTGTATATGGATGAATATCGCCAATCGATCTTGTGCCGATCAACGAACTTGTAGATTTTTGTACTTTTGAATGCAGTACCATTGTCTGAGATTATGCGGCGTGGCACACCGAATCTATAGACTACATTGTGGGTGAAGAAATTGATCACATGCTCGGATGTGACCTCTCTGAATGGAGCTGCTTCTGCCCACTTGGAAAAGTAATCCGTTGCTGCCAGAATGAAACGGTGTCCCGATGATGACGGCGGATCTATTGGACCAACAATATCAGTGCCCCAGCATTCGAACGGCCAGGATGCTATTGTTGGGTGCAGTGGATTTGGCGGTTGATGTATAACATCACCGTGGATTTGACATTCGTGGCACCTCTTAGCGTGATCGATACAATCCTTGACCATAGTTGGCCAATAATATCCCATTCTCTTAATTTTAGCGGCCATTTTGGGACCTGACTGATGTGCTCCATAAAGCCCTTCGTGGACTTCTGATACCACTTTATCAGCTTCCTTGGTCCCTAGGCACCTTAGCCACATTTGATCAAAGGCTCGTCTGTACAACATGTCATTGACAAATGCATATCGCAACGCCCTTTTTCGAATTTGTGCGGTCATAGACTTTTCTGTCGGGAGTTTGTTTTCCTTGAAGTAGTCAATGAATGGCTGTCTCCAATCATTTTCGACTTCAATATCTAAACAATGCCACCACGATTCTGAAGCTTGACTAGCTTTATGTCTCTTGGCCGCATGATATCCTTCCGGATAATTTTCCATAATGATCTGATGGAGAGGTTGAGGGTCAACTAGGGTTTCATCCTGCTGACTCGAATATGTAATTCCTTCCGCCATCGGAAATTGTAATAGAGCGGGCTCTAAGATCCGACGGTTGTAAACTCCGATGAATATAGGCTTATCTTCATTGGTATTTGCCATCTCCTTGGCCAATTTGGCTAAACAATCTACTTTGCCATTCTGCCCTCGAGGAACTCGAGCTAATTCAACATTTGGTAACTGTTTTAGGAGCTCAAGGGTTCGTCGGTGGTAATGAGCCAACTCAAGCTTGCAAATCTTATAAACCCCTAAGACTTGATTTATTACAAGTTGAGAATCGCCAAAAATTCGAAGATTTTGAATCCTGACATCAATTGCGATCTCAAGTCCCACAATCAAAGCTTCATACTCGGCTTCATTGTTGGTCCGGGGTTCAGTTAGACTGAATGAAAATCTCATTATACCTCCTTCTGGTGCGATGAAAACTAGGCCGACGCCAGCTTGGGCCCTAGCAAGATTTGGAGGTCGGGCAGGTTTTATTGATGATGCTCTATCAAAATACATCTCCCAAAATGCTACTTTCTCATTTTCATCAACTTGCATGATTTGTTCATCTGGCAGATCATCATTAAGTGGGGAGTCTGCCGGGATAGGATGTGCAGCGAGAAAATCTGCCAAGGCTTGTCCTTTCATAGCCTTTTGTGGTAGGTACGTGGTATCAAATTGCAATAATAATACTGCCCATCTGGCCAGGCGACCTGTCAACGCTGGTCTTATCATCAAGAACTTCAGCGGATCGATCTTTGATATTAGTGTGATTTTGTGAGACAGCATGTAGTGGCGAAGTTTCTGAACTGCAAAAATCAACGCTAGGCAATGCTTCTCAATTGGAGAATAGCGGATCTCTGCCCCGATCAATCGCCGACTGATGTAATAAAGTGCATTTTCTTTTCCTTCTTCATTATGTTGGGCCAGCAATGCTCCGAGAGATTCTTCTAAAGCTGCTGTATACAGTATAAGAGGCTTTCCTGGGATTGGCGCCGCGAGAATGGGCGGATTCAGCAGGTATCTTTTAATGCTGTCAAATGCTTCCTGACACTCTGCATCCTATTTGAAGCGGACATCTTTTTTCATCAGCTTAGAAAATGGCTGGCACCTACCCGACAGATTTGATATAAATCGTCGAATAAAAGCAAGTTTCCCTTGTAAGGAGCGAAGTTGTCGTAGGTTCCTTGGTGGTGGCATCTCCGTGATTGCTTTAATTTTGTTGGGGTCAATCTCTATACCTCGATGACGAACAACATACCCCAAGAATTTGTCGGAGGAGACTCCAAAAGCACATTTGAGAGGATTCATCTTCAGATCAAACTTTCTGATTCTCTCAAATACAATTCTGAGATCTTTTAAGTGATCATTTCGGCCAAGACTTTTGACAACAAGGTCATCTACATAGCACTCGACCTTCTGATGTATCAAATCATCAAATATGTGAGTCATCGCCCGCTGGTAGGTGGCACCAGCGTTCTTCAGGCCGAATGGCATGACTGTGTAGCAGAAAATCCCGATGGGCGTTCTAAATGATGTGTGTTTTTCATCCTCGGTTGCCATCTTAATTTGATTGTAACCCGACGATCCGTCCATAAATGAAAACATGTCATAATTGGACGTGTTATCCACTAGTAGTTCTGATACAGGGAGTGGAAAGTCATCTATTGGGCACGCCTTATTGAGGTTCCGAAAATCGATACAGATACGAATCTGACCGTTCTTCTTTTTAACAGGGACAATATTGGCAATCCAATCAGCATATTTTTCTTCGCGGATAAAGCCCGCTTCTATAAGCTTCTTTGTCTCTGCAATCACCTGTTCTTCGATCTCCAATCTCATTCTTCTTGGAGCTTGTTTAACGGGTGTTGCATCTGATTTGCTGACAAATAATTGAACTGCTACATCAGGGGATAAGCCAGGCATCTCAGCATATGTCCAGGCAAAGCAGTCTCTGAATTCACAAAGAAGTATTTTTATTTCTTCCGCTTGATCTTCTGGTATAAGGGCATTGATGAAGGTCGTGCGATCTTTTCAGTCTGAGAAGATATAATTAAAAAAATGATGGGATTTCTTGAAGGATTCTTCAAAATGTCGACCATCAAGGATATTTTATGTAGGGGTTCTCATTGCAACCCAATTTTAAGAAATTTTGTTAATGGTGGATCTCCAGGGTTACACACACTAGATGCCACACCATTCTTTTGCATGTATTTTTCCCATTAAGATGTTGGTCTCAATATTTTTTCTTATGTCGGGACCTCTTGGCAGTGGATTTGGATATGTATCAATGTGTCACACTCCAATGCTCACCATACATATCTTGATTCTTTCTTTGCTCTGCCATCATAATATATAGTTGGCTTTTAGCTCTATCGGGATCTTTCAGTGATGGACCTTTGAACATAATGATCAAATGTCACATCTTGATGTTCACCGTATACATCTTTATTTCTTCTTTGCTCTACCATCATAAAAGATGATAGCTTTTAGCTCTATCGGGACCTTTTAGTGATGGATCTTTGGATATAATGACCAAACGTCACATCCTGATGTTCACCGTACATATCTCAATATCATCATTATTTTTCTTGCTACTATAGCATTTAAACGACTAGCCAAAGATGGAAAGAGAAGCCAATCCCCAGCGGAGTCGCCAGAAATCTGTGGGCTCCGAAAATTCGGCCCCGGCCTCCGCCCGCTTTTCTTATTCGGCGAGGGAGTTTTAACGAACTAAGTTCCGGGGTAAATTTTGGAAGGCAGATGGGTTTGTAGATAAGACACTACCCAGAGATTTCGCCCTCTTTTTGTGAGGACTTTATGATCTGAGTTCTGGTTTCCTATAGGCGCAAGCCCCTATAGTTAATTACCCCTCCCGATCACGAGAGAGAACTTTCGATTAAGGCTAGTCGTCAATCAGATACGTAGAAATACGTGTTATCTGGCATATAGTAGCAGCAATGGATTTGGATTTGGAAAGATTGGATATTTGGATATAGTTGATATTTAAAATAGAAATGGCACCATCTTGCACTTAAAGCGGATGGTGGGGGAATGGATGATAGACCCGATCAAGATCCCATGGTTCCGTCGTCCCGGGCCATCGTGGTCCCTGGTCTACTTAGTCAGAGGAGGTAGTCGACCCAACCTGACAGAAGGATCCTTGTCGGCAGCCATGGGTTGCTTCGTCCAAGGGGACCTTGTAGACCGGGGTTGAATGTTTGTCTAAGGGGACAAATTTGAATCCACCTTAGCAAACAGAGGGCTTTGTGCCCTATCAATCATACCCTATTGATTCATATCTCAAGGATTTAACGCCATTAAGGAACGTATTGGCTCTGGCCATAACCGCTATCTGTGGTGCCATTTGGCGGCAAAACCACTCGGTTCAGAGGGCCCCGGGTCATAACCGTTTACCTGCAGTGCCATTTGGCGGCGAAACTGTCGGTTAGAGGACACGTACCACGCCCTTACTGGCAAGAGATTGTTTGAGAATGGATCTTAGTGATATTTTCGACTAGGCATTTCGCTCTTTGTGAGCTGAAGTAATATTTCATATTTGTCCGCCTTGACAAACTTTTGCGGAGGGCGGATGATTTTTGCTTTAAGTGCTTTGATGGATTTATTTCATTTTTAAATATATTTTTTTGGATTTTTGGGATTTTGAGATCTTTTGGATTTTGGATTTTTATGGGTATTTGGGTGGAGCCTTGGAATATGGATATTTGGGAGATTGAAAGTATTTGGGAACCTCTCCGGTTGAGATCTGCATTCAACACGGCCATCATCGGGGTGTTTGGGGTCATTCCTTTTTATTGATTGAACCTTGTCAACTCTGTCGGGCTGTCGACAGAAGATCGGGTTTCGTAGGCTTTGTACCCTTGAAAGTGAATTCTTTTGATTTTAGACATTGAAGGCCTTAATATGAATGTATTAAAATAAATATTCTGGTCATCACGGCCACATATTTATTTGTTGGTTCGAACCTTGTCGACTCCTATTAATCCGTATAGGAGGATCGGGTTCGAGCCTGAATTCACTTGTCAACCCGCGCAGCATCCCTAGACGTCACGTGTGTACCAATAACACGCTCGCCGGGGCCCATGCAGGTTAAGATTGCTCTTACCCCTTTTAGTGTACCTATGTGTATACAAACTACTGTGCACTTGTGCGGGGGTACTTTGAAATAATTGTAGACGCCTTCTGTCTGCTTGTACGAAAGTTGCAGATCCGGTGGCGTAGCAGCTTCTGGATAGAATTGTTTGCTGCTTCTTACAGGTAGACTGTCGTGCACTATTTGTTGATTTTTGTAGGCGGGTCATAGTGCACTAACTAATCTCCTGCCTTGGTTCGTAGAAGCTCGTATGAACTTGTATTCTTGATGCATTCTGCTTTGATTTTGATCTTTATAATACGTCAACTATTGCCGGAGGTAGATATATTCATCTTTAGACTGAAGTTGACTACAGGATACTGCATTTACTGTAGTCTTTATGTATCTACATAGGGTGGCACGTTGTACATACATCTATGTCAGTAGAGAGATTGTATGCACTGCAGATCTTTTATTTTTGCTTGTAGAACGTTGATGTATTTTGCTTGATGTTGAATGATGGTTGACTATAAGAGCTTTGCAATATTCACTGGGTCTTGCTACATATTTTGTAGGTGCTGATGTTTATCACTAGCCTTCTCATACAAACTAGTCAGTGGGTCGTTATGTTCGCTCGCATGCTTTTCATTGTTGCTTATGATCATTCATAAGTTTCTTGTAGCCACTTGTAAGCACATTGTTATATGCATACAACATATCTTCCATTGTTAATAATAGACATTCATACTCATCCATGGTTCTTCGTGTATTCGACCATGGATGATATATGATGATTCTTCTATAGTCACTTGCATGCAGATTGTAATATCTTCTCTGATGGATGTATGAATAGGAAATTTTCCTATAGTAACTCGTAGGAATTTGTATGTGTTACAAGTATACTATTATTGCTTGAAGATGATGCATTCTACGTATTACATGCCTTATACTATCACTTTGGTAGGCAAATCGCAAAGGATGCTGATTTTCTAGTGTTATTTGCAAGCAAAAAATATTTGATGCAACTCTTCCACACATTTTTTTTTATAGATATGTCGTATTTGCAGTATATACCCACCAGCAGGTTGTCACTGCATATTCTTTGCTATTCACTTTTGGACATTCTGTATTCATTGTGCATATTACAAGCCTTCTATAACAGTTCGTAGGTTCTTCCATCAACAAGGTGTGTCGCATGTATTTGTATGAAGTATTGTCATTTGTAGGCATGTTACTACGTCTGTTAGCAATCAAGCAACTTTGATTGTATGCAAACTGCCTTTTACTTTGAACCTCTTGAATATACATTGACTAATAAGTCATTGCATTTGGTGTTTGCAAGGAATTAGTACATTCTTCCATAAGAGAGTTGATATTGATTGTCGTTTGCAATCATTCACCAATATCATTACACTCGCTCCACATCCATCTTGCTTTTGGGACATGATATGCTTAACTGAACACATGTGCTACATTTGTTGTGCCTATTTTGCATTTTGTTCATGATTGATGTATATTGCACTCATCTTGTCCCCGCAATTTAGCTATTGTGTTTCATGGAAGGTTTATGTTCACCTTCATAAATATGTGTGGGTCACTTTCTTTTGCATGCAATGATCTTCCTTCTTTGTTCATTAATATTTATTTGAAAGTCTAGAATTTGTCACTTAGAACCTTACATCTTAGCATCTTTGTGTAATCATCAACTTAGAGGTCCAAAATCATGTCATATGAGTTAAGTTCATGCTCACTTTTGATTTCTTTTAGGTTCAAGCTTTGTCTTGAGTTCAATATGCCGGTTCGTTTCAAGCTCAAAATGAGTTTAGTTCAAGTTTGAGTTCAATGTCAAGTTCTGCTTGAGTAGGTTCTTTGTGGTCCAAATAACAAATTCATATAATTTCTTTTATTCAATCAAGTTCATGTCTGAACTTATTTCATTTATATTCAAGTATTTTGTTAATCATCTTATGTCCAAATGCAAGTCCAAATGTTTGAGTTGAATTCAAGTTCAAATTAATCACTTAAATTTATGTCATTTTGCATTTTGTCCAAGTTCAAGTCCAAGTGCAAGTTCATTTGAGTCCAAATCATGTCCGAGTATAGTGGCATATTCACCCGAAATTTCGGCAGCCTCCCGGCGTCTCCCCCGTTTAGGGGAAAACGTCGGAAAACTGGGCCTCCCGCCACGCTAGAGAAAAGCGTGTACGGTAGGTGCCCTCGTACGAGGACACCGTGGCCGTGTAAAATCTTTGTCCCCACCACGCCAGAGAAAGGCGTGTATGGGTCTTCGGTACCTGTTACAAAAGAGAAGCAGTTGTTTTCCCGCGAGCGGGTACTTATGAATATCCCAGTCTCGTCGTAGGCATCGCACTGGGTTCCCATCCCACCACGCTAGAGAAAAGCGTGTATAGGCGGTTTTCCGGTGCGCTACGAATGACGAGAGTAGGATTTGGAACCGAATGACTCTCGCCTACCTTGTCGTGGGTGTCGCGCCGGTTGCCCCTCCCACCACGCTAGAGAAAAGCGTGTATAGGCAGACCACCGACTCGACACGCATGCTGAGGTAGGGGAGAGAGAAACGGTTCAAAAATTGAGACAAATAAAATTTTTTTCTCTTTCTTTTCTTCTCTTTTTTTTTCTCTCTTTTTTTTTGCTTTTCTTTTTTTTTTTTCTTTTTGTACAAGCTTTTCTTTTTTTTTCTTTGTACAAGCTTCTCTTTCTTTTTTTTTTTTTTGTACAAGCTTTTTTTTTTTTTGAAGCTCTCTCATTTTTTTTTTTTTAAATGGAGATCAACATACTGCCAAGATCTTTAAGCAATCTATAATCTATGGATCTGGGTAACTTATTCCCCACAATTTCTTACCATGGGACATGAGTAACCTTACAGATATGCATTACATGCAATTGGCTTGAGAAGATTTTTTTTTGGAATGCATAGAATTGGAAAGCTAAACTCTCTTCAACAACTAAATGGATTTAATGTCAAAAATGAGAATGGCTTTATAATTATGGAGCTAGAGTATATGAATGAACTTTGCCATTGGATTACTGCTTAGAATGGCAAACTGTTCCACCTTTTGTGTGGCATCCCTTCCTTAAGTCTTTGCACCTTGAAAACACTTCAGGAGTTAAACAGCTTGATAATGAATTTTAGAGGGATGTGTGGGGCTTGCAGCAAACGAACAAGAGGCTTGGAGTTGGGTGATCTTCACGTGAGATGGCATCAGGTGTGGTGGAGGAAATCAGATTGGCTTGCGATTTTGAGTTGGAAGACAAATGGTCTGGCGGGGCGGGATGTTGGCGTCGGGCAGGATCATATATAAGACTGCTGCCTTCTCCTTCCTACACCTTATGAATCTCAAAAGCTAAGAAACATATTTGAATTCTTCCTCTTAGACAAAGGGAAGATCATGCAGAAAACTTGATATGCCAGTAGTGCTCTCTAGAGATGGAGGAAAAGCTTTCCTTCTGTTACGCCCAGGTTCTTCTGAAGTTTGAGATCTTCTCAAAGCTTCTTCATGGTAAATCCAGTGACAATCACTGCATTACCAACCACCATGCCTGAGACTGGGATTATGTAAGGTGGCGTGAAGGGAGTTGCTAACGGGTTACAGATTTGCTATTAGCCGCAGTTTTGAAGTGGAGGATCAGTGGATTGCGGCTTGGACATGAAGAGCTGCTTGAGGCATTTTTTTCGTCTCGAGTTGGAATGAAGCAGCATCCCTTTTGTTTTGATTTAGTGATGGGGAAATAGTTGAGGCCAGCTGTAATGGAGGAGATGGAATGACGGGAGTTCAGCGAAAAATCGGGACTTAACAGAAGTTGGATTGATACGAGGTAATGCAAATTAATGAGATTTGAAATCTCATTTGACTTTCTGATTTCATTTTATTTAATTTCATTAAACTAAAAATCAAAATCTATGCCCTGTCATCCTCATTTATGCATTTGAAATGATGACAGTCAATCGATTTGCGTATATTTTCTCAAAATTCATGTATTCTCTCGTTTTGCGTGTCGATTTCGCCGAATATCAAAATTTGATGAATTGATAGTGCATTTAGGATATTGCTGACGTTTTGGTCGCAATGACGTAGTCCATTTTGCGATCGGACTTCGTTTGGGTGATGCCAAAGTTTAACTCCCTTGAAATGCGCGTTGTTGTATTAAGACCCTCATCGGTCACGGCATAATTCTATTTTGGACAAACTGGCAATCAATTTAAAGCACTGACGACATTCCTGACGAAGTGGCGAAGTCCGTTCATCGATCGGAGATCATTTCGCCACCGACGAGGCTAATTTCCCTCATAATGCGCACATTCACAACATATTTGAATCGCTTCAAAATTTGTGACACCACTTTAAACTCAAATAAAAATGTATTTTCTGAATGTAGGCGACGTTCTGGATGCAATGGAGCTGTCCGTTTATCAATCGGACATCGTTCGAGCGTCTTCGAGGTCTCGTTTCCGTCGTAACGCAAGCCTTTATATCATATTTGCATCACCTAAAAATTCACCACCATCTCAGATGATCCAAATTTATCAAATAAAATATATTTTTTGAATGTCAACAACGTTCCGAACACAATGGCGCTATCCTCTTGTCGATCGGACGTCATCCAAGCATCTTCGAGGCCTCATTTCTGTCATAGCATAGGCCTTTATATCATATTTGAATTGCTTAGAAATTCGCCACCATCTCAGAAGACCAAAATTTATTAAATAAAATATATTTTCTAAATGTTCGTGATGTTCTAGATGCAATGACGCTATCCGTTTATTGAGCCGGCATCGTACCGTCTCTATAGGGGCAAATATCCTCGATATGCGTGTTTTGCCTTGAAATTTGTGTCACCACTCCGGATGATCCAAATTGAATATACAAAATGCAGTTTTCATAGGTTGGCAATATTTCGGACGCAACGATGAAGTCTATTTGTCGATCTAGGATCGTTTGATCAGTCTCGCGCTTTAATTTCGGGTGTCGATCGTCCCTTTTGACCGATCTTGTCCGATTCAATTGCGAGGGGCATTAACCCAGCAGAGTTCGATGTCCTGATCGTAACGATGTCGTCTGTTTAGCATTCGGAGGTCATTTGACCCTTTAAGTGACATGTGGTACTAAAGCGCATAATATTTTATTCACCAATTGGGGTCCTTTATCGTGTGGTTTGAGGTTTAGGGGTCAACAACACTGGAATTTGGAAAATTTATGAGAACCAAAGGTTAATTATGACATCGAACGTGTGAACCGTTCACAATTTGGTCGATCCATATTCAGTTCATTTCATGATCAAATTTTTAATTTGACACTTTTGTGTGCTGGAATGTGCATGACAATTAATAAAGAAATTTTTATCTTTTTAACATTTTGCGAAGATCGCACACTCACACAAATAAAATCAATGAGTGATAACCTTGTCAATGCAAGTAGGCATCAAAATTAGGATTTGACTTAGGTGTAAAATGATAACTTATTTATAGAATTTTTTTAATGGTATTTAATTTAATTTTGCCCAAAATTTCAAATAGTTCATCGAATGGCCCATGATGATCCTTTTGATCATATAAAAATTTTTAGGCTTAAGTGCCTTAATGATATCATAATTCAATAGTCTTGGATTTATAAAATTGATCTTGTCGAGATGATCGAGATGGCCATTTTTAGTATGAAGTCACAAGATTCAAAAATCATTTAGTCTATCAAATAGTTTTGTAAAGTTTTTAACTACTCATTCTACTGCTTGATTTAGTTCTATTTAGACTCAAATCAAGACACATTTTGCGTCATAAGATTCATCTCATCAAAACATTCATTTAGACTACTGGATTTAAAAATCAAAATTTAGTTGGTTTTAAAGCTAGTCTTGAAAGTTTCTGATTCACATAAACTATGATATGATCGATTTAATTTTTTTATGATGTGTTAGTTGCTTGCATTTTTAGACATCAAATTCTATCATTCAAAAATAAATTTGAGTATAAAAGTTTTATTTTCTAACTCTATATATAATTAAACTCTCAAATTATATCTTATTGCCAACATAATTCTTAAACACTAGAAAATATATGTATATTACATAATTTTAAAATTACTAAATGTATTGAAGAAATATTTCCATAATAAATATATGTTATCTCTCAGCTGGATACATTCAATTATAATAAACTGGGCCACCAAAATTGTCTTCTATTAAGTGGATAAATAGATGAATCATAATTACAAAGAAAGAAAGAAGGAAATATCTTTCTATATATCATTGGGCCTATCAATATCATTTTGTAGATTCTCATGTTCATTAATAAGCTATGCACAAATTACATTGAGAAATAATGATATATCCACTATAATGCTCATAACTTTTTTTGATGTTACGTAAAACCTCAATGTAATGGAAAGAATTTCTTTAGGGGTTGTTTGGTGGAGGAAAAAAAATGCTAAGTACTGTGAATGCTTTGTTTTTTCACTTTTTGGTGTTTGGTTGGACGCTTGAGTAAAGTAAAGTAAATTCCTATTGTATTTGAAATTCCACGTGTTAGTTCATTTTGTGGGTAAAGTAACACACTCAAATTGAGCGAAAAAAGAATTCTGCAGAGAGAGAGAGCGAGCAGCCCATGGGAATACTTCTTCGTTTCTTCCTCCTACTTTATGTGAGGCGCTGGCAGAGTTTTATGAGGGAGCACTTCCAGCTATACTTGCACTAGGTCCAGCTCAAGCTCGCATGCAAGAAGCCACTCAATCTTACTGGATGTTGCTTGCAAAAATCCCAGTTCCATTCGATTCCTCCACACACACACACACACAAACAAGAAGCATCGCCTTTGTCGGATCGTCCGACTAGCTAAGGATACACAGGAGGCTCAGCGGGTTGGATCGCATGCACACAAAATTCATGCTCAGTCACCTAGCGTCCTCTCTTGATCCCTCCACACACACGGATAGCCCAATCCGTTATTATGTTGCCTTTCAACTTCGCACGTAGGAAGATCCTACTTCTCGTGAGGGGTCCTTTCTTTGGCTCCATCGTTCTTGTTCGACTTTGCGCACTAGAAGATCATGCTTCTTTGAGTCATTCTTGCTTCTTTTGCTCTGTTGCACACGCCAAGGACTGAAGGCGAATCCCCTCTCTTCTCTTTATTCCGCACAAGATGGGCCAAAGCCCCATCTCACTCAGCCACACGCAAAGGTCTGACCATCCAACGATTCCCCCTTTGCCCATCTCTGCTTCGATTTAGACAATGCCCACTACATCCGCATCTTTCGTACTTATTCCGAGCGACCGTGAGTACACTCCATTTCGATTCAAGTAATTTTACTTTACTTTGTATTCTTCCAATCAAACAAGAAAGAACAATTCCTTGTATTCACTTTAAAGTCCACCAAACATGATCAAAGTATTTACATTACACTGCATTTACTTTGCACTATATTTACTTTACAGTCAAATAAATAGTCCATTAATAAAAAAATTGTCAATTATGACTCTGAAGCCACATTATCTTGCATTCATTGAGATGGAAATAATTAAATTATTTGATACATAAATTTTGTCATTTTCATATTTTTCGTAAAAATACATAACATCAATTTTTCTTTCTTTGTCATTATGAAACAAGAATACAGACTATCCTTACATTGGTATTAATACATCATCAAAATCATATTGATCGGGCACAAATCTCAATGTTAATAAAATTGAAAACTTCCATAATTAAATTCTAAAGAAACGTGAGCGTTCTCAGGAAGAAGAAGAACAGTACCGAATGTTAAAGTATAAAATATATTTCTATTTCTTGTTTTCTATTACAGGCTATAGAGTCTATATATAGAACCCTTTAGTAGGGCTGTACACGTGTGAGCTTATGATTCGTTATACTAGCATAATTAGGATTAGAGTTAATTATTGTTCTAACATTTCCCCTCAAACTAACGATCGGGAACCAATAGTAAGTTTGGATCTCAAAGTTTTGAATCGAGAGGTAGGTAATGGTTTGGTTAGAATGTCGGCGAGCTGATCAACGGTGCTTACGGGAAGCAACAGAATTACATTGCTCTTAATGTGCTCCCGAACAAACCTTTGATCTATTTCTATGTGTTTCGTTCTAGCATGAAATACCGGATTATTAGCGAGAGCAATGGTGGATGTGTTGTCACAAAATACATCAACCGACTGAGAGTGAATGATATTAAAATCAGCTAGAAGTCGTTTGAGCCATATAGTGTCCGCCGTTGCTGAAGCGAGTGCTCTATATTCCGATTCCGTTGAGGATCGAGAGACTGTGGTTTGTTTCTTGACGGTCCAGGAGACTAACGTATCTCCAAGAAACGTACAGAATCCGGATGTTGATTTACGCGTGACTGGATCTGAAGCCCAGTCTGCATCTGAGAACATCCGAAGTTGAAGGTTGGAGCTGGAAATTGGAAGACCGAACTCTAGTGAACCTTTGATGTATCAAAGTAGTTTCTTGAGCATGAATGTATGAAGATTTTCGGGTTTATGCATGTGTTGAGACAGCACATTCACTGCGTATGTGATGTCTGGTCTTGTCAACGTTAAGTATTGCAAAGATCCGATTATCTTCATGTAATTGAAGTCATCGAAACACGGTTGTTCTTCCGAGTTCGTAACTGGATGTTTTGAAAAAGAAGGATTAGCGACCGAGTTGCATTTGTGCAACTCGGCTATTTGAAGAATTGATTGAGCGTAAGCGGTTTGAGATAGAAAATACGTATCTGGAGTAGATTCGATCTTAATGCCGAGGAATTGATTTGCCAACCCGAGATCTTTTATAGTGGATTTGTGTTTCATTTGCTCTATTAGAATTCATTTTATTTGTGTCGTTATCGGTGATGAGAATATCATCTACATATACCAGTAGGTAGATTTGCAGCTTGTCGCGATGCATGAGTAGTAGTGAAGGATCTGCCTGGCTGTGCTTGAACCCGATTTGAATGAGGTAATTTGTAAAGGTCGTATACCATTGCCGTGGTGCTTGCCGTAGTTCATATATGGCTTTTCGGAGACGACAGACATGTGTGGGTTGAGCTGAATCTTCAAACCCTTTAGGTTGTCGCATATGGACTAGTTCGTTGATGTCCCCGTGCAAGAAAGCATTCGCTACGTCTAGTTGATGAATTTTCCATTTGTGGAATAGAGCTATGGGAACAAAATTCGTATGGTGGGGAGTTTGGCGACCGGACTGAATGTGTCCTGGTAATCCAACCCGAACTCTTGTTGATTTCCTTGAGCTACTAGACGAGCTTTGAACCTTGCTACGGAGCCGTCTGAATTGTATTTGGTTCTGTACGTCCATTTTGATCCTAGAACTGATCCAGATGATGGAGGTGGAACCAATTCCCAAGTTCCCTACTTTTGGAGAGCAAAGAATTCCTCTGCCATTGCCCTGCGCCACTCAAAGTGTTTGTTGGCCTCGGTGTAGGTCGTGGGATCCTGTTTGGGCTGTTCTTGGTGAACAAGATTGAGTCTTTGCACGGGTTTGAGAGTACCTGTCTTAGTTCTAGTAATCATGGGATGCTTAATAGGTAGTGGTGTAGCCAAATGTTGATCGAAGAGATGTGCCTCATCATTTGCAGGAACAACATGTGTATTGGATGTGTCCCTGTTACTGGTGGGCTCTGTTGATGGTCTGATTTCCATATGGCGAGGGATAGATGATTGTGGATGGAGAGCGAATACTGGAACGAGCAGAGGGTATGGAGTATTGTGTGTGTTCTGGGTTTCTTGAGAGCCCCTGAGATTATAAGGAAATAAATTTTCGTTAAATCGACGTGTCTTGAAATAAGAATTTTATTAGTTACCGAATTTAGACACTTATATCCTTTCGTAGTGTCGGCGTATCCAAGGAATGTACACGCCTCCGACGTGGGAGTGAGCTTGGTACGATGAATTTGTGGAGATAACGGGTAGCATTCGCAACCGAAAATTCGTAGATGCTCATATGAAGGTCGGATGTTGAACATTCTTTGCAGCGGAGTTATGTTTTTGGTTGTAACAGATTGCACTCTGTTGATGAGATATGTGGCTGTGGAAGCGGCCTCCAGCCAATATGACATAGGTAATCCTACGGTTTTGAGAAGAGTTCTTGTTGTGGTGATGAGATGACGATGCTTTCTCTCTGCAATCTCGTTTTGCTTCGGCGTATACGGGCACGAGGTTTGGTGAGAGATTCCGGCAGCCTTAGTGAATGATTGAAATTGGTGATTTACGAATTCTCCTCCTCCATCCGTCCTGATTACCTTAAACTTGTGGTTTGTTTGGCGTTCGATAAATTTAACAAAGTGCATAAAAATGTTAGGAACTTCAGATTTTAACATCAACGGAAATAACCTAACAAAATGCGAGAAGTCATCAACAAAGATTATGTAATATCTAAAGCCTTGATGTGAGGGAACCGGAGAGGGTCCCCACACATCAGAATGAACAAGTTCTAATGGCGCATGAGTTACAGTCGTAGATAGTTCAAAGGGTAGTTTATGTCCTTTACAAGACAAGCAAGAATTGCATTGAAAAAATTTGGGATGAATATGGAGGTCAGGATTGCTGCGGGATATCATCTGGAGGACGCGGTGGTTGGGATGCCTGAGTCTATCGTGCCAGTCTGCTGAAGAAGTCATGGTAGCCGAGAGAGCAGGTAAGGATGACCGCTTCGTCTGAGTGTTGATTTTGTATAAACCGTTATTGCAAGGTCCTGTGAGAAGAACCTGGTTGTTCGTCCGATCCTTAAACAAAAAACCATTAGCGTCAAAAGTAATAGATATGGGATTATCTTTGACGAGATTAGATATAGAGAGCAAGTTATGCGAAAGCGAAGGAATATGTAAGAGACGAGAAAGTAGGAGCTTACTAGCCGGGGTTGGAAGGATACCCGTGCCCGTATGGGGTATTGGGATGGACCTTCCGTCACCTATGGTTACCATGTCGTTGCCATTGTAAGGATGATAGTGAGCAAGATTGTCTGTCGTGTTCGCCATGTGAGACGAAGCACCCGAATCAATGAACCAATCTGTGCCGAGGTTACTATCGGAATGTGCAAGAAGGGCGTTAGTGTTCTTGGACGATTGCTATGTCGGAGTGTAGTTAGCATTAAGTCATCGTCTATGTCGGAGTGTAGTTAGCTTTAAGTCGATGACAACATGTATCCGCCTCGTGTCCATTCTTTTTGCAAAATTGACAGGTAGATGCGGGGTGGTGGGGATTTTTGGTTGCCGTAGATGTATCATTCGGCTGTCTAGCCCGGCCACGACGTCCGCGACCCCTGACCGTGTAGAGTGCTGATTGGTTGTCCGGGGGGCGCGAAAATTTTAGAGCCGACGATTTTAGGTGGATCTCTTCGCTGATTAGAAGAGCATATAGGTTGTCTAAGGTCATCGTGCGTATTGTGGTCGTGAATGACTGGTAGGCCGGCGGAAGACCATTCAAGATGTAGATAATGACATCTTCCAGATCAACCGATGATCCCGCCGAGGATATTTGATCTACTATCTTTTTGATTTCGGTAAGGTATTGCGTCATAGTCATGTTATGCATCGAGATGTTATGTAGCTCATTTTTGAGCTGGATTACCTTTGACCGATTTGAGGATTGAAATCTTGTGTGAAGGGTTGCCCAGATTTCTTGAGTTGAATCAAGATGAATCACGTAAGGCAACACAGCCGGAGATATTGTCGAACACATTGCCGTGGCAAGATTCTGGTCCATGACCAACCATTGGGTCGCATCTTGATTTGGATTACGGTTTTCTACTCCCGATCTCTGATCAAGAAACGTCGCGAAGCTGTTAGCCTTGAATAATTTGGCTATTTGTGTGCTCCAAATGGAAAAATTGTCCGGCGTGAGAGAATGAGGAACAAGGAATTTTAGATTTGAGATAACAAATTTGAGAGATTGGGATATGGCCGTAGCCGACGACTGTAGGTCTGGAGTTGCCGACGTCGACGAAGAAGAAGCGGAAGCCTGATTTGCCATGGCGATGGTCTCAGAATCTTACTTCTCTTGATACCATGAAGAAACGTGAGCGTTCTCAGGAAGAAGAAGAACAATACCGAATGTTAAAGTATAAATTATATTTCTATTTCTTGTTTTCTATTACAGGCTATAGAGTCTATATATAGAACCCTTTAGTAGGGTTGTACACGTGTGAGCTTATGATTTGTTATACTAGCATAATTAGGATTAGAGTTAATTACTGTTCTAACAAATTCAAGACCATCCAAACTTCAATTTTAGGAAGCTTATAGTCAAATTGAATATCTCAGGAGATGAACTCAAAGACACCAAATTCAGTACAATCCAAGCTTAAATGAGCCCAAATGAAAGGATAAAAGTATTCTTAGAAGCTTCAGAGTATTGATTGGATGACCAAATGACATCCAAATATGACAAGCTTATAATCAAATTGAGCGGCTCGTCGAGACTAATCCAACGAGCCTAAGATCATTCAATTCTGATAGCAATAAGACATATAGATGCTCAATAAATGTTCTATGATCAAGAGAATCAATATGTGTCATTCTATGAAACACTCCAAACTTACCCTTGATCTTCTTCATATTTACTAGGCATGTCACTCTTAAAAAGATATAAATATACCCTCTTTTTTCAACATGAATTGGAAGACATGTCGACTTTTGTAATCTATTCAAGAATTATTGGAATCTTTTTAACTGGGTAAGGCCTTGTAGGTTTTCCCTTTTCATAATTTTCCACGTAAATTTTAAGGTATTTCTCTATCATTTTAATCATCTATTCGTGCACTGAATTTTCATACATAACTAAGATGTAAAATCTTTTTACTCTACCACCTCGAATTTCTCAACCGCAACAGGTATCAAAATTTAATAAAAGTATCATAAATATTATATGAATACATCTAAATACTAAAGCATTAAGTTATATATACTCCCATGAAGGATGGTAAGAAAATGATTTTTTCTTCCATTGGTATGCTTGGTTGATTGTTTAACCATCATTGTATTGTATCATCTTTTCCTTATCTTTATGCCACATTTATTGCAGATACTAAGTGTAATATGCAAAAATTCAACATAAGATAGGATTGGACTTCCAATAAGGCTTCATTTATGACGACTTTTTTTATTAATTTTTAAAACAGAATTTTAGTATAAAAATTTCAATAAAGAAGTCATCCCAAACGGAAAACTGTAGCTTTTTATAAAGATGATTATAAAACTGTTATAGAGAAAACAAATTTTTTAAAGCTCCTTCTTAGCACAAAAGTTTATTAAAAGCAGTAAAAAAAGTGGCCAAAATAAAATTATGGTTATAATCTGAAAATCAAAGCATTAAAAAAACTATCTTAGAAAAGCCTAAATCTCTTAGACATTTGCCTAACTTCCTCTAAGCCATAAAAAATGCTTCTATCAATGAAATATATTATTTCTATCAATATCATTTCTGCACTTTCTCTCTCTAATAACATATGTTCACATGCCATTAACTGATTATAATAAATAAGGCATTGAACAGCAAATGAAAATAAGAAATAAAATTGAACTTTTATGAAACATATTGTCATGCGGATAATTAATTCGACGCCATATGCTATGTGACTATGTCTACATTTATTTGTTAGTGTACTATTATTCCATTATTATTCCACCTAGGCTTTGTACTATCAACTAGAATCTCCCAAAAGGTTTATTTTTAAATTAATTAAAACTGTTTATTTAAATTTTATGTTAATATTTGTGTCAAATAAAGTATCATTATATAAATATAAATTATTTTAAATTTTATTTTATTTTATTTTAAAATAATTTGGAAGATATTCTTTTTTTTTCTTAGAAAAAAATAGTTTTTGATATTTGATTAATTTTCTATTAATTGGTGTAAATTTCAAAGCTAGTAAACTTTTTAAAAATAATTATAAAATAAATTAATTAATTTTAAGCATAATATTATATTCATCTTAAACTAAATTCAATAAAAATATGATCTAATCTAATTAAAATTTTATCAAATTATTTCATAGTCCACATAAATATTTATGAAGGAAAAAATTAGTAGAAGATAGTATTAAAATTTAATTAAAATAGGATTTAAATTTTTTATATATTATATTTATCCTATAATAAATTTAGGGCATATTTGGCACAGTTTTTTTTTTATGCTTTGTTTTTTATTTTGATATTATTTTCTCACCGTTTGAACCCGGGTCAGTTCCGGGTTCGACCCGAATCCGACCCGTGACCCGAAATTGACACCCCTACCCACATCATCTAATACATTATATATTTGATGACGTTACGTGTCCGAATTAACCTCCGAACACATAAAATAATTTTTCCACCAGGCGAAGGGCATTCATCTACTAACGACATCGTTTTCTTAAGCTACGAACATTGTCCAACTCAATCAAAGAAGTCGCTACCTATGGATCTGTTGATGACGTTGAAATCTGTCGGGAGGATTTAGTGTCGGCCAAACCTGCAATATGAATACTTCTTTCTTGTACGGTCTTGTAAATCGTAAATTAACCATTTATAGAATGTGCATTTATTAAGATGGTGAATATGTTGGGATAATTAAGCCAACCATTTATATTGGAAAAAATATATATTATTTCGTGCTAAAATAGTATCTTATTTGTCTGGTTTAATTAGGATTGCCTCAATGGAATAGAAGTACTTAGGCTAATGAGAAAGGATTAAGATATATGCTTTTTTTATGGGATAAAACTATCTAATAAATTTTAACTAGTTATAAATTAATTTAATGTTTGGAAAATCTATTTAATAAAAGATGAATTTTGATGTATTATTTATATTTAAAATTTTCAAAATTAAATGTGAGATCATTTGAATCTTAAATTTTGTGTATTTACATTCGTAATCAGGGGCAGAACCAGCTTCAATTTTAAAGGGGGGGGGGGGGGGGGCAAATACTGCACAAAAATAATTAAATATTAAAAAATAATATTATATATCTATATATTACGAAAAAAAATTTAAACAAGAAAAATAAAGAAAAAAAAGGTGTAATTAAACTATCATGAAAAGCATGAAATAGAATATTATATCTAAATGCGCAATTGCCCCCCTAAGCCCTATATGGTTCAGCCCATGTTCGTAATGAATATTTCAATAAGATGAGTCTACACCAACTCATAAAACTTGATGTTCTTAGTAAGGAAAGATGCATCATTCATCTTAGTTTCTCTCTCTCTCTCTCTCTCTCTCTCTCTCTCTCTCTCTCTCTCTCTCTCTCTTATTTATACATATATGATGTATTTTAGTATTAAAAATCATTGAATATATTATAAACTTCATGAACAACATACATATTGGATCGTATATAAAATATGTAATCATACAATAAAAATAACAATTTTTTTTTAAGCTTTTTAGCCGGTTCATGTGGGAATGATCACATCACGTGTGAAATGCCTTTAAGTTATCTTTTCTCTCATGCTATGTTGCTTGGTGTAACATATTTGAGGTTGAGTTATTCGCAAAATGATATGGACTTTTATTGGGCTGTCTTTTTCACTGGTTCCAGGTCCCTCTGCTTATCTCGTTTAACATAATTAAGTACTCTGTGAGATTATGGAATGTGGTTTCATCTGACTGTGATGATTCTTTCATTTCAGAGAGCTGATGTATCTTCTGTCTTTTATGTTTTAATTATATATCTATTGTGTTCTGGCTATAGTTAATTTGTTTTATCTATTTCTTTGCAGTTCTAATTCACAGGTTTTGGACTCTATCCTTCTTTTTTTTTTTTTTTGTATGACTAGTTTTTATTGGCTTGAATATTGAGCTTAATAGAATTATCTATTTTATTTCTTTTTGGATGCTGGCTACTGAGCGACCTAGAATGTTATTCGGTTGTTATGTACTTGTGCTTAGTGGGGAACTCTGGCTCATATGTTTTTTTTTATAGCTCGTTCGAGCAGTAGAGAGCAGATGTCTCATTAAGGACCTTGTACTTTTTTTTGGACTTTAAAGTGTAAGCCCTTCATTGAGTTTTAACACACAAAAAAAAAAAAAAATGTTGACAGGACTAGTTTCTTGGCATATGCATTTAGAAATTAAAATAGGAAGTAATCTTAACAGGATATTCAATTAATGATCAAATTGTTAAGGGGAATGTCTTGTGAACCATGAGCTCACCTCATACAATCAATCATCTTCCAGCTACACATAAATAAGCCAAAAAGCAATCAAAGCCATATACTGTTCTCTTGAAGTTCACAAGTATTCAAATCTACAAAATCCAATGATACGCAGCTATCAATAAACACTGTTTTGGAATCTGATGGCGTCAATAGAAAGCGTACATGTTTGTTTCAGACTTTGTAGTGTTCTCTCTATAGGCCCATGCTCGTTGAATAAATAATTTTGAATTCTCATCAAACAACTTCACATTAATTACTTTTTACGAATATGAAGAAAGTATATTATAATACAAAACTTTACATTATATATTTACCCATTTGAAGTTATTTATTTATTGCAATTGTAAAAATTATAAGCAAGGATGGTTGCGTGTTAAGAAAATTTATGACAAAAGAGAAAGAACTTTTAATTCTTAGATTTTTATGAAGATTTAATATATAAAAATAATAAAAAATAATGTGATAATAGACATTCTAATTTTTACATGAAAATTTTAAGAAGGAAAAATGATAATACTTGGCCAAATGAAATTACTGGTCCATTATGTAGATAGATTACAATAGTACGATGATGTTCCACTCAATTGAAGAAGACGGGATTACAAAATATGCAATATAAGTTTAAAATATGTGAATGTAAGGGGGAATTGTAGAGATATAGCAATTGTATGGTGTTAGTCATGAGACAATGATCAAAGGATAATAGCAAGATGATGATAGTTTGATGACGACAATAGTAAATGGATTATGATGATAGGGTGATAGCAGTTAAATGATGATAGTGAAGAGATGAAAGTCAGATAAAGGAAGTTGAGGGATGGTAGTTAGAAAATAGTAGTCAACCAACGACGATGGATGGTGGTGATCATAGGCATCGAATGTTAAATAGAACTATATAGTTCTTCATATCTCCAAGCATTCTCCAAACTCAAGTCTAAGCCTCTTTCATGCAGAAAATATGGGTCTATTTATATTTTTTGGGAGTGGCATTATTGTAAAATTGATTAAATTTATGTTTTCTTTTGTCGCCCGCTATTGTCACCAACAATTATTCATGCTAATGCTTATATACACCATTGATACAAGCTTTGATTCTTGATGATAACACCAAGATTTACTCTAGTCTTCTTAGTGATCTCTACCATCATATCCTTAAAGGAGAATAATCAAACATATAGTAAATAATTTCTTAAAGAAAGCTCCAAGATCTTAAGATTTTTCAACTTCCATCATAGAATTCATTATGTATAATTTATATTTACAATGTTGGATAAAGGCCTTCCCCAATTACAAAGGAGACATATTTGTAATTGACCACATACATTAGAAAATCTTTTCAACTAGTTCATGCATTGTAGTTTTTTTTTTTTTTTCTTTTTGGATCTTCCACATAAAATTTTGATGATTTGCAACTCATTTCTATAAGTGTATGATGGATTTTTGTACAAATCTATAATGTTAAATACTTTATTTTTAGTGTCAAGAATATTCTAGCCTATAATAATAATACCTAGAAAAAATTTAGTCAAATAGAAATAAAATCCCTAGCTAACTGTAAGGGAGAGATAGCACCCAATCTTCCCTTGTTAATTATAAGAGGAAGAAGAGAAGAGCTTAAGCTTAAAGAATCCTAGAGCTCCGCCCTGACACCACTGCCAACGAATCCATGCCACGAGACTGTCGTTGCTAAATCTATGCCCAACCATCATCATCAGACATCCATCCAACAACAATTGACAAGCTTTCCTTCACTATCGCCCGTCAACTATGGTTCTTCTGACTACCATAGTCTGTCGACTACAATCTCTCCAACCATTATCACCTACTTACTTTGGTCCCTCAACCACTTACGTCCATCGATTAATGTTATTATGGTCTTTATTGTGCAACTACGATACCTTTAATCTCCATCGTCCAATTACGATCTTACCAAAAAAATAAATATGTCAACATTTTCTTGAGAGCAACTCTCATGTTATAAGATCCTTCCAAATTCAGCTAAGTAATGTACTCCATGCAATGTATATTTGTTATATTGAATCAACAACTTTCCTAGGGGAATGACACCATCTGTAATCAACCACCAATATTAGTGGAATCGTTTCAATTTGGCAAGGTCCTGTGATTTTTTTTCCTATTTTTGAGTTTTCCACATAAAATTTAGGTGACTTTTATAATAGGGGGACTCTTTTATTCTATTTGTCTGTGTTGGATCTTCGTACAAGGCTTATGACGCCAAATTGCATATCTTTATATTGTTGTGAATGCGTCAAGATGCAATATTTTGATACCGTCCGTGGGAATCAATTCATGCCATGGGAGCGAGTTTATAAATCAATAAAAATAGAATATTCATTACTTCAAACAAACATTAAGCTCATAAAAATATATTAAATTCATATACAATATTATTACATTTATATTATTATCCATCAGATTCAAGCATATATTCCTCATTATCTAAAATTTTGAATTATAAGAAGTGAAGTACTCTCATTAATATTATCGCATATAATGTAATAAATCCCAGTGGAGGTGCTTGTGCCAAGTCCAACCTTTTTGAGGTAATACTCAGCAAAGCATTCAGTAAACAAAACTTTTTTTTTCAAATCAACGTCAGACCATCAGAAGTAATAATAGATGTGACGTCATCAATCTGAGTGTATTTGTTAATCCACAACCTAAGGAAACACATAGTTATTGTATCGAAGAATCTCTCTCAACTCAAAGAAAGTTTGAAAACCTGTTAGGCCTCCACTCAGTTAACACCATGAGTGTGCCGCTAAATTGTTATAGTCAACACAATGTTCGATCGCCTTTATCAAGTTGTCCACTAACTAACCCCGTCAGCATGCATGCATATTACATCCAATAGAGTATAGTTCGACCGTTATCATCAGCTCACCGTTCGATCGCCAACATAGGAATGTCACATAACCACATCCGTTATGCCTTCATTATTTGACAAAAAACCATAGGCATATTGCATAACTCCCTGCATCATAGAACAACAATTTATAATCGTTGGCTCTAGCTCTTTCTAACCGTCAACTATCGTTGAAATTTCCCCCATCTATTAAGTCTCCTCCTAAGCATTGCTATTGTTTGATCTTCTCCCTAAGACTACTGTCGGATCTCCTCTCTTGTGATGCCTCCTCCAAAACCAATATAACATAACTAGGCTTTGGTTAGCACAAATGTTTTGCATGCTACCAATTCAGAAGAAAAGCTTGGACTAGCACAAGAGAACCAAGCTTTGATCGCCACCAACGTTTGCTTGGATTGTCACCAATGTTCTCCAAGCTACCAATCCAAGGGAGAGTTAGGACAAGCATAAGAGAACAAGGCATTGATCGCCATTAATTGACAATCTCGATCCGAGCTACCAATCCAAATGAGGGCTTAGACTAGCACAAGAGATTGTGCTTTTCCCCCACCCCCAAAGAGACAATTATAAGAGCAATGAAGAGGGTAGTTGAAAAGGTATTCAAGAAATTTTTTTTTTTAATTTTTTATATATATTTTTTGAAATTTTAAAACCAAAATTTAATATTTCTATTAAAAATATAAAATAATTAAAATTTTATTTTTTATAAAAATCGAGGCGGCACTTTAGCCACCTCCATGAGGTTGCAAGAAAAAAAAAAAAGATTAATAAGAAAGGGGGGGGGTGCCAAAACTATTGAAGGGGCAAAACGCGCACACGAAACGAGCGATGGCCTGCCGGCGATAGATGGTGGCTAGCCAGTTTTGTCAGCAAGTCACATCCATGCCTAATTTTTGGCCTGTGAATAGTTCAATTCTGACATTTTTTGGAATCCTCGTAACCATTTTTAACATTTTGGACTTAATTTTGACCCTTCAAAGCCAAACAGAGCCTATACAATAAATACGTAGCGATTTCGAGCATTTTGAAGCTTAATTTTTTAAATTTATTTTCTTCAATCAGCATGTCGACTATAGTAAACACTAAAATTATGATATGTGTTATTTTACTTGATTTACAGCCATGATGGGAGATCCACATCGATGTCTAGAGAATGATCATACCTCATAAAATATCTTATACTAGAATTTCACACCGACTTCTTTTTAAAGGCTCCAACACATATTTTTGAACTCTCTAAGCTTCGATGTTCGAAAATAGTGGGGGCAACTGATACGTTATCAAGAATTGGCTTGATCAGACATAAATATGGATGCAAATCTGATTTGGGAGTGTCCAAATTAAACTTGGGACCATCCAAACTCTAATTCCACCAAAGTATATAATCAAATTGAACATCTCAAGGAGACAACCCCAATGGCACATAAATTTAGTCCAATCCGACCCTAAATGTGCTCAGATCAAAGGATCAAAATATTCTTAAAATTTTCATAGCATTACTTGGATGACCAAATGAAATACAAATATGACATGCTTATAGTAAAACTGATAAACTTGGCGAGAAGAATTCAACAAGCCCAAGCTCACTCAATTTTAACATCAATAAGGCACATAAATGCTCAATAAATGTTTTATGATTAAGGGAATTAATAAGGGCCATCCGATGGAACACTCCAAAATCATCAGCTATTGACTTTGATCCCTCCGACCACCTATACCCATAGATTACTATTATTCTGACCTACATTGTCTGATTATGATCCCTCTAACGTCCGTCTCTCAACTACGGTACGTCCTACCTAACAAATGAACATGTCAACAATATTCTCTTGAGAGCAGATCTCATGTCATTGAATCCTCTCAATTTCAACCATATAATATGTTCCATACAATGTATATTTGTTATATTGATCCAACAACTTCCCATGGGAAGGGAATCATTTGTAATCAACCACCAACAATAGTGGAATCATCTCAATTAGGCAAGGCCCCATAATTTTCCCCCCTTTTTTTAGTCTTCTACATAAAACTGTCTTTTATGATTGTTGCACCCCTCTATTCTATTTGTTTGTGTGTTGAATCTTCATACAAAGCTATGATGCTAAACTTTGTATCTCTCTACTGCCAAGAATATCCCAGGAGGCAACAAGACTATTAGCGGGAGATTTGTTTAATTTAATCAATTAATCAATTCCTATGAGTGATACCACTCAATTCTAGCTTATATTGCAAGGTATGTAAAATAAGTGAGTGACTTATAATTATTAGGTGAAATCTAAATAATTTATTTAACTACACAAATAATTAATCCACTGCCACCAATAGCTATACAAGTTCAAAAATTGCATGATTATTGTAAAATACATGCTACAAGTGTGAATATTAATGATTTAAGTATGAGATTAATTATTTGCTCTCCATAAGACAACTAGAATAATTATTATAAATAGTAAATAGATTTCATGCCTCAAGTTAAATTCATTCGGGCAATATAGTTAGGATATTCTAATTAATCTTGTCAAAAAATTCCTTGGCTAACTATTACATTGCTAAAAAATGAGAGAATACATAATACCATAAGAATGTTTGTAATCTCTCAATAAATCAAAAATTAAGAGGAATAAAATTAAATATGGATTTTTTGAAAAAACTTACATCCTAACTTGCAGAGGAGGAGAATTAGCACCCCTTCGATGTCCAATGAAGAGAGAGAGAGAGAAGGGCGACCGACAACCCGCTGCCAAGGGGGAGGCAATGCCTTTGCCTCTTTAGCTCTTCACACGCAAAAGAGTGGCCGCTTGGGTTAGAAATTGGGTTTGGGAGGAAAATAGTGTGGTGGGCTTTTTAATATATGTATTATAAATTAAGTAAATTTATGTTTTTTAATTTTTTTAGGACCAATTTTCAGCCCTTGTATCTTACATCAACGATGTATAAAATGCTAAAATTTGAGCTAGTGATTTCCGATTCAAACTAGCAGCTCAAACTAAATCAAGACGATTTAATCAAGTCCGGCTGTTGAACCTAACTGAAATGGCAACCTAACTGGTTCAAAGTCAAATCGATCGATCCAGCCCAATTTTCAAAATATTAGTTTCAAATTAAGATATTTGGAGAGAACTTGATTATTACACTCACCAAATGAATTGATTATATTCAGCATGCAATATTAACATATAAAATGTTCAATATTGGCCACAACTTTTATGAAAAATCTGAAAAAAAAAATAAATTAAATTTTAGGATGTAAAAGCGTTGATATTATGTATCTCACGATCCCTATGAGAACTGCGGTCTTTCTTTCCGGTAATCTCTCTCCCTCCCCTACACCCTCTATCTTATAAAATGACCTACCTTCCTAAACAGATCCCTCTTCTCCAAAAACACCCTCATGTACAAACATGGTAGAGCCATACACAAATTTATCCATGGCTTACTTCAACTATCACTTCCTCCCCTCATACCCATCTCTTCCTGCTCCTTATCTTTTAGCCCCCATGGATATCAATAACCACCTATCTCCACCATCCTCACCTCCCGTAATGGAAGCTCTTCCACTTCTTAAGGATGAGAAAGATGAAGAGAAGAAGAACAGCACACTAGCGAACTTATTAAATGATCAGGACTTAGTAGAGGATGTTGAGTCTGCGACTGTGACTCTTCACATAGGACTTCCAAGTCCTAATGCTGCAGATCTCATCACATCAACAGTAACTTCAGCTCAAGAAGAAGGAGAGAAGCAAGGAGAAGAGAGTGGCGTTGATGAAACAGCAGAAGTTCTATTATTAAGGTATCCCGAAACCCTCATAGGGAAGCTTAACAAAGGACAATATTGGATCCCTACTCCTTCTCAGATACTAATTGGACCAACACAGTTCTCCTGCCCTGTGTGCTTCAAGACTTTCAATAGATACAATAACTTGCAGGTAAATCCTTTCTTCTTAGCATTAATTATTCATTAATTGGATATTATATTTTATCTTTCCTACATCCATGGCGAGTCTGTATAGATTTTGACCAGGCTTTTAATTCTGATCCATCTCACACCCACAAAATCACTATACATTCAACTTATATATTTACTTGTACTTCATATACTGTGTAAATGAAGCTCAATATACCATGTGGAGCTCATAAGATAGATTTTAAATGATTTGAATGATCAGTAGTGGAATAAATCTGGAAACTGTAAGTTGCACAGAGTAAAGTTTTACCCAGAAAACAATTAAAATCCAGTAAAAACATATTCACACCAAAAAAAAAAAGTCATATATTCATTGCATCAGGTACTTATAATTATTATTTTTTGTCTTCTGTGTTCTTTTTTTTTTTTTTTGAATTTTTTTATAATTATATTACTCCACAGTATAATCCCTTAGATCTTCTAATTTAGAGCATTTTTTTTATTTTAGAATGTTGAGCTGCTAATTTTGCTTGTTTTGATACTCATGATTTGCACAATAAATTTTTTATTTTTGCTAAGTAAATTGCCACTAATGATAATTTTAATTTAAAATATTATAAAAATACAACGACATGACTGGGCGTAAAGAAGGGATTTATCCTTTTATGGAGTTGAACAGCACAGGAACAATAATGTTACTTTTTACTGCTTTTCAAGTACTCGTTTTTGATCATCAATCTCTAGGGCTACAGTGAGTGCTCTGAAAATGACCCCTCTTCTCTGATTGCTTTTGGATTGTGTCTGGCATCTTTAAGGGAAAGAATTATTTCCTAGTATTTTGCACTGTATCAGCACTACATGATCTCTCTCTCTCTCTCTCTCTCTCTTGCTCAAGAGTCAAGATCTCTTATGAAATAAAAGTTGCAGTGAATATTCTTGTGATACTTGCTTTCTATATAGTGGCAGGTAAAGAAAAATAGCTAATGAATAGTTCATTCTCATCATTTTCGATCAAGCCATTGCTTATTTTTTAGGCAGCTAGCCGTGTGTGGAAGAAAAAAGAAAAGTCTCCTTAAAGTTTACTGATTTAGAACTGAGTTGATACTATTGTCACAACTATAATTTTGAATAAAGAGCTATGGGATTTTATTAATTAATTATAAAAAATAAATATTTTTCAATTTCTCAATAAATCAGTTTATTAAAAATAATTTATTATAAAAAACTAATAATTTATTATAAAACTTTTTTCCGATTTCTAAAAAATCGGAATTTAATATTTTATTTAAATCTCTTTTATTTTAATATTATCTATAATAGAAAATATTTTGTAAATAAAAGTTAAGTGGGTTAGTATAAATTAAGTGGTTAAGAGAAACTTTAAGTAAATTTTTTTTATTTTAAATATTTTTTTATGAATAACTAGAATTTTTAGGTTAATTTAAATTTAGTAATAATAATGAATAATTACTATTTTTTGAATTACTATGTCACTAAAGATTTTACTTGTAATTAAATCTTCAGTGATATAGTAATTCAAAAAATAGTTAATATTCTTTATTATTATCAAAGTTAAATTATAATAATTTTTTTAATTAACCTAAAAATATAATTATTCAAAAAAGATATTTAAAATAAAAAATTTACTTAAGTTTCTCTCAACCACTTAATTTATATTAATCCATTTAATTTTTATTTACACAGAATATTTAATATTATATATAATATTAAAATAACAAAAATGCCTCCCTAGTTTCTTTTTCTAACTACACAATAAGTTCTAAACTTATGTCTTCTTATTTTTCCTATTTATACAATATTACTTGACACTAAATAAGTAATATGCTAGTTAAGTATAGAACTACTGAGTAAGTCAGAAAAGTTATGCAGCCCATCTTAAATTTCATTTGGGATAGTTTTCGTACTGCTTTGTAAAGCTATGGTAAAGAAATTAGCTTTTGTAGAGAGAAGCTTCCTCGCTAGTACAATTTTTTTTTTAAAGCATTGAAAAGTAATGATCAAATAGAAATTATGATTATGATCAGAAAAGCAAAGTAGTAAGAATGTTTTCCCAATTGAAGCCTTAGTCTATTGATTTGAAGCTTAGGCTTTCAACTAAGATGTCTTCAGTTCAAGATCAAATATATACAGTATGCATGAGTTTATAATTAAATTCACTCAATTTTTTTTTTTTTTTTAAGTTCCTTCAACTCAATCATCTTCCCCTCCCCCCTTGTAAATGTGCAAATGCATTGTTATAGAAACTTCAACAACAATTTCACTGCTAACGCATCAGCAATGGGATCATCTCCTCCAAGATTTTTTGTCAAGCCAATGCGATGAAGTAGAAGGAATAGTTATCCCAATAGAACTATCTGCAATATTAATGACATTACCATAAGGTTAGCCAAAACCAAAAATAGGACACCAAGCTATGAGCCTATGATCAAGAGATTAATAAGGCTTCATTTGGGACGGCTTTCTTACGTACTTCTTCTTAAAACATATTTTTGTAGTATAAAAATTTTATTTTTTAAAATAAAAAGTTGCAATAAAAAAAGCCATCCAAAACAAAGCCTAAATCTATCTTATCCTTTATACATCCACCAGAGAGAGGTCCATATGATCAAAAATTGTATACACAATGCCCATTTATCAACATCAATACAAAAAGAAACATGATGACCAAAATAAAAAGAAATATCATGATCCACAACATTATAATGGGCAAAAGGATAGCTAGTTTTCTAGATACAAACTATTTTTAATAACCATTTTGCTCATAGTCAATTAAAATCTATATAACAAGCTTAAGATAACATCTATTTCCATCAAAACACGAGCAATTGAAGGAAGAGATAAAGTAGTCATAGCATTATCAATTATCAAAGGATTATCTATCAAAGATACGAGCAAAAGAAAAAAAAATATATCATTGGTAACCAAAAAAAAATTTAGATGCGATAAAAAACCTAAACTTAGGCAGCATTTCGTTTCACTTTAACATTGAAAGGAGAAAATTTAAATAAACACAAAAGAATCATTGATACAATATCTAATGAGAAATAGCCTTACAGAAAATCATATAAGTAATCTTTTCAAAAGGCTTTTAAATCTCTTCCATTGGGAGATAATAAAAAAAAGTTAACAACATTTGTTCTAACAGCTTAAACTTTTAACTATCGAGACATTGTCTGTTTTGGCCTAGGAGCCTCATGGTTTAATTTGTCATATTGGTGTAACCTCCCAGTAGGTCACCGATCCCCTAAATTTCTCTAGAATAAGCACGTTTAACTTTGGAGTTTCTTAATGAAATTCCAAACATTACACCAAAAGATGCTTTAATATTTAAAAGTTAGCTTATTTTATTTAAGGTTTTCAAAGTTGTAAACTTAAGATTCTTAATGAAATTATAACCATGTCATCAAAAGGTGTCTTGATGTTTAAGAGTTTAGCTTAGTTTACTTAAATGGTTTCACAGTTGTAAACTTAAAAAGTATAGTTAAAGAATGTATATATATATATATCTCCGCATTAGCAAGAAAAATAGCATAAATTTAAGATAGTTTTAATGACAATCGAAATGAAATCTTTAGGAGGCTTTTCAATGAAATGATGTCTTGGACCTTGAGAGGACTTGAAGGAGATCCACATAGGGAGTAATAGGCATCAAAACATAAGACCATAACACAATCCACAAAGCTAGATGCACCAAAAGGAAGTCATTGAGAACCAGGAGTAGAAACAACATAATCTTAGGCTTCGTTTGTGATGACATTCTTATTGCTTCTTAAAATAACTTTTTAGATAAAAAATTAAATTTTGGTACTAAAAAACTGCTTTAAAAATCAATAAGAAAGTCATCACAAACAAAATTAACACGTTAGAAATATATTAATTGTACAAGCTGTATGCATATATATATATATATATATATGAATCATTCTTTGTTATCTTGTATAGTATTTTTTTTTTTTTTTTGGGAAAAATTGGGGCCTAAGCCCATCTATAAATAAACAAGAAGATTACATGTAAAGTGAATACAAGAGAAAAACCCATACATAAGCAAAGACAAAAACTTATGCATGAACAAGGTAGAAAAAACCCCAACTATGCATAGTATTTTTCATGGCTTCATATTTTGCTAATTGACTTCACATCACCCTGACAAAGGCAAAAAATACACAACATTAATTGTCTAAAAACATATATTTTTGCCTGTAAAATCATATCAACAGATGCACATGTGGGGTCACGGTTCACAATACAGAACTGGCAGACAATCCCTTCGTGGAATCCAACCCACAGCAATGTTGAAGCTTCCATGCTACTGCTGCTCTCCAGGCTGCAGAAACAACATAGATCATCCTCGAGCTAAGCCATTGAAGGACTTCAGAACTCTCCAAACTCACTACAAAAGAAAGCATGGGTTGAAGCCCTTTATGTGCCGCAAGTGCAGCAAGGCCTTCGCAGTTAGAGGAGATTGGAGAACCCATGAGAAGAACTGTGGGAAGCTATGGTACTGTACTTGTGGATCTGATTTTAAGCATAAGAGATCTCTGAAGGATCATGTGAAGGCTTTTGGTCGTGATGGCCATGCTGCTTGTGGAGTACATTGTTTTGATGAGGATGAGGAGGAGGAGATTAATTAATTAAGAGACGTCATTAAATATGTGCGACTCGTAGTACTGAACTATAGCTAATTAGCTATGTATGGATACTTAACATAATTATGTTCAAAGCCTAATTATCTCCACGTACAGTAATTATGTAACAGCCTTTCAGCCTTAGAAATTTGGCAAGCAGATACTTATGCGTCAGGAGTTAGCTCCTCGGTGTTTATATTAGTTTGAAGGTCATAATTATTATATAAATATATTGTATTTTTTAACAAATAATTATCTGTTTCATCGTTTATTTTACACATTTGATGTAAAATAAAAATGTAATTAAGCGCTGTAACCCTTTTTGTCTCTTTGATATGTTTATTCCCTTTTGTTTTTGGGCTGCACGCAATTTAGAATATTATATACACAACATTACCAACACAATATTTCATTGGCAAGATCAGTGGCAGCTTAATTCATTAGATATTTTTTTGTTTTTTAAGATGAGAGTTTTGTCTATGATGTTTTAAAGTTAATTTTTATAATAATTTTATTTATTGAATAACATTACCCACCCTTGTCCTCTTTTCTCGCTCTAATATTTACTTTTCATTTTCTCTTATCAAATAACTAGATGAATTTTTTACTTAATTTAAAAAAAATAGTAAGTTTTTTTACTATTTTAAGTTATTATACTATTGAGAAGTTTAGACGTATTGTTAATTAATCTATGATATTTTTCAAATGGGTTAACTTGGGTTCACTTAGGCAAGGTGCACCAACTAACCCAAGTGAGACTTAATTTAGTTTTTGTTTGGGACAGTTTTTTTTTTTCTAAAGCATCTTTTTAGTACAAAAATTTCTTGAAAGCAACGAAAAAATAGTGACAAAAAACTATCACAAATGAAACCTTAGACTTCAATGCCTAATAAAAAATAAGTACAAAGGTCTAGGTGTTAATATGATTTTAGTGGTCCTAATTACCCTCAATTAGGTCAAATTGGTCCAAAAAAGTCTGATTTGCATCAACTTGAGAAATTAGGGCTCCTCTGACCGCTATGAATCAAATCTAAGAGAATTCAAATATAAATTTTAGCTCAATTTGCCCAATTGCATTCAAAAAGTTATACTAGCTAGGACAGTGGGTAATTAATGGTTCAACCTATGGATAATGCCTAGTTATCATGGGTCTGATTAGATTATGAATAAAAGAGAGCTTAGATTAATTAGAATGGGCCATGTGGAGAAAAAATTGGCCAAGGTGTCTATAGGTCAAACTTTAGTCAACATTGCATTATGGTGACTTAGACTTTGTTTGGGACGACTTCTTTGTTGTTTTTTTAAAGCGACTTTTTAATACAAAAATTAAAAATTTTATGCTAAAAAACTGCTTTAAGAAGCAATAAAAAGACATCCCAAACGAAGCCTTAGTTTCATTAAGGAAAATGCAAGTGAGCACAAGGTTAATTAGATTAAGTTAAACTAAGAGGGACTAAGAGATATTAGAGTTCTAACTAGTCCACTAATAGGGAGATAATCTATGGATCTGAATAGATTAAATTAGTTTGGTCAAAGTGGGCTATAGTGGTTTGGGGAAGGTTTAAGGTTTCGATTGAGATAGCTTTCTTACTGCTTTTTTAAAATAGCATTTTAGTAAAAAAAATTAATTTTTGTACTAAAAAGCTGTTTTAATAAACAGTAAGAAAGCCGTCCTAAACAAAGCCTAAATTAACCTGGCTAAATCATGAGCGCATTATGCTCATCCTTGTTTAATTTCAAATTAATCATGAGTAAACCTAATTTGGTACTTAATTCACTCTTAATGCTCTTTATAGGTCAACTAAGTTGAGGGATAAGCTAAGGATATAGTTAGTCTAGCCTAGGGAAGTCAAAATTAAATGTTTTACAAAGCTTGTGAAGTATACCTCAATGTCAGGTATGGATCATAGGGTTATCTATAAAGGTCCTAGTGTAACCTATGTATCATATGGATACAAATATGAGTCAAAATGCTAATCAAGGGTTACAAGATATTTCAACCGCTCTCTCTCCTGTCCCGAAGCGTCGCTCTGGCGATTTAGGGCATCCTCCGTGCGTTCGACGCCATCGTTGTCGCTCTGCTTTTCTCTCCAGTTTTTCGTCTTCTTTCGGTTAGATCTGGCTGTTTTGCTGTTCCTTTGGGGTTTCCCTGCCCTTTGGGGGTGGTTCTTTCATGGCGGACGTTTCTGTAGCTAATCCGTGGGGGAAAGCTGCTGCTCCGTCTATAGCTTTGAAAAAAGGTTTTTTTAATCTTGATGCTGAGGGCTCTTCTTCACCTTCCAGATCCAGATTGTTTAAAGAAGTTTTAGCCGGTTCTTCGGTGTCAGGTGATATTTTTCCTAACGTTAAGCAAGATGTTTTTAATGGTGTTCCGGCTGTTTTATTGTCAGATGAGGATGTTCTTAAGTTAGCTTCTCCTTTCCAGTACACTTTGGTGGGTAAATTTGGTGTGAGACGTCCTAATTTGGACGCTATTCGAAATTTTTTCGCCTCTTTGAAGCTTTCGGGTTTTTATTCTGTAGGTCTTTTAGATGCTAGACATGTTGCGATTCAACTATCCAATGATCTTGATTATAGCCGTGTGTTTGCTAGACGTTCTTACTTTATTTATAATTGTCAAATGAGAGTTTTAAAATGGACGCCGTTTTTTGATATAAAAGAAGAATCTCCGATTGTTCCGATTTGGATTTTATTTCCGAATTTACGTTTGCATTTTTTTAATTCTAAAGTGTTGCATGCGTTGGGATCTATCTTCGGGAGACCTCTCCAAACAGATCAGGCTACTGCGTCTAAGACTCGACCCTCGGTTGCTAGAGTTTTGGTTGAGGTTGATATTTCGAAAAATCACCCGAAGGATGTTTGGGTGGGCTCTAAAGCGTATGGATATATGCAAAAAGCTGAATTTGAGAAAGTTCCTGAATTTTGTATTCACTGTAAAATGCATGGCCATGCTGTCGCTGAATGTTTTAAACTTAATCCGGATTTGAAAAAAAAATGTTCTGCAACCGAGAGATGGACCTGGTGCTATAGTGAACAACAAGGTGTATGTGCCCATAGTTAAAAATAATCTGGAAGAAAATGTTATTCAGGCGGGTTCGTCTTCTGTTTTGCATAATGTTTCTTTGGATAATTGTGAAGATAATGCTGTGGGTGTGATGGATCCCGGGGAGGAGATCCCTATGGATAAAACAGATGAGGTTTTAAATATTTCTGGAAAAGATGTGCTGAATAATGAAGGAAATGAAATTGTTGCAGACCCTAAGCTTTTTATTTTAGTTGATGATATGTTAAATGAAATGCCTATTATTTCTAATTCTGTGGCTATTGAAAATGCTTTGATTGCTAACCAGGATATTACTGACTTAAGGGATGGAGGCTCTAATTCGAATTTGGAAATTTATGAGGAAGGGGAAGTTATTCCTGTCTCTAAGGAGGTTTCTTCCTCTCATATGAATCAAGGTAACTATTCTTCCCCTATGAGTTTGAAGACTCATAATAATGTGGAGGAGGATTTGTTTTCTAAATGTGGTAAGAAAAAAGGTAAACTGGGTAAAAATATTTGCCCGGCTACTACGAGATCAACCAGAGCTCATAATTCTCTCAAAGAAGGTAATGATTAAAGCTCTTATGTCGAATGTGAGGGGTATTGGTGGTAAGGCTTCTAAAACTAGAGTGAAAAATCTTTGTAGAATTAACAACATTCAACTTCTCATTTTAAGTGAACCTTTTATTAATGCTGATAAAATAGTTGCTACAGCTAAATTTTTGGGTTTTTGTAAGTTTTTTGCTAATAGTTCTAATAAAATATGGTTAATGTGGAAAAATCATATTGATATTGACATTGTCATGGATTTACAGCAAGTTATTCACTGTCTTATTAAGGTGGGTAGTGTGGATTGTTACGCTTCTTTTGTTTATGCTGCTTGCTCTAGAGTTAATCGGAATATTCTTTAGGAACAACTTGCTAATTTTGCGGCTAATATCCAGGGACCGTGGTGTGTTGGTGGGGATTTTAACATTATTGCTAATGCTAGTGAAAGAAGGGGAGGAAATTGTCCTAACTCTAGAGCTATGGATGAATTTAATGAGATGATTAATGTTTGTCATCTTAATGACATTGGTTTTTGTGGGTCTCCTTTCACTTGGAATAGGGCTAATCTGTTCCAAAGACTTGATAGATTTTTGTTTAATCATGATTGGTTGGCTAAATTCTCTGCTACTAATGTGGAACATTTAAGTAGAACTCTCTCTGATCATGCTCCTCTGCTTTTAAATATTAATGTTATGAATCACACGGGTAATTTTGCTTTTAGATTTCTTAATATGTGGTTACTGCATGATAATTTCAAAATGGTTTTGGATAATAACTGGAATGCTCCTGTGTTCCCTGATAATAATGTTTCTGGTATGATAAGGCTTTGGGCTAAAATGTCTATATTGAAACAATGTTTAAGGCATTGGAACAAAAATATTTTTAAAAATGTTTTTTCTAATATTGTGGAAATGGAAGCTAAAGTTACTGAGTTGGAAGGGCTCCTTGTTGATAATTATTTTGTGGATCTTAGTGCTAGACTGAATGTGGCTAAGAATGATCTTCTTCAACTGCATGCTCAAGAAGAGGTTTTTTGGCAACAAAAATCTAATGCTAAATTTGTTATTGAAGGAGATAGAAATACCAAATTCTTTCATGCTTTGGCTAATAAGAATAAAACTAAAAGTAGAATTTACAAAATTGTTAATGATGAAGGTATTACTCTTGATTCTGATGAATTGATCTGTAAGTCTGGTGTGGATTACTTTAGGAATGTGTTTAATGGCAATGATACTGTTATTCCTATTACTAATCCTGAGGTTATTCCTAAATGTATTTTGGATGAAGATAATATTATGCTTTGTCATTTGCCTACGGAAACTGAAATTTATAATGTTCTTAGGGATATGAATGGAGATGCTACTACTGGCCCTGATGGTTTTACAACTAAGTTTTTTCAAAAGTCGTGGGATATTGTGAAAGAGGATGTTATTTTGGCTGTTCAAGATTTCTTTAGAGGTAATCCTTATCCTAAGTTTTTTTCGTCTTCTAGCATTGCTCTTATACCTAAATTTGATGGTGCTAAAAGATGGTCTGACTTCAGGCCTATTAGTTTGTGTACTTTTTTCAATAAACTTAATTCTAAAATTATTGCTAATAGACTGGCCATTATTTTACCTAAGATTATTTTCTTAAATCAAACTGGTTTTGTGAAGGGGAGAAGTATTAGTGATAACATTTTACTTGCGCAAGAACTTGTCAATGATATTAATTCTAAAGTTTCTGGGGGTAATATTGTTCTTAAGCTGGATATCACCAAAGCGTATGATAATTTAGATTGGAATTTCCTTTATAAGATTTTGTCTTTATTTGGTTTTAGTCAGGATTTTATTTTACTGATTAAGAATAGTGTGGATAACTGTTTTTTCTCTGTTATTATTAATGGTAGAAATCATGGTTTCCTTAAATCCTTTAAAGGTCTTAGACAAGGTGATACGGTTTCTCCTGCTCTTTTTATTATAGCTATGGAATATTTATCTAGAGGTTTAAATGACCTTTTTGCTAAGAACATTAACCTTAATTATCAGAATATAAGAGGTTTTTCTATATCTCATTTGAGTTTTGCGGATGATTTCATTCTTTTTACTAATGGTTCTATAAAAAATATTAAAATTCTTATGAAATTCCTTTCTAAATTTCATAATTGTAGTGGTCTTAAAATTAGTAAAGAGAAGAGTAACTTTTTTGTGGGTAAGTCTATTAATCACAATAGGATCTTGGCTATTCAAAGGGTGTGTGGTTTTCAAGCTAAAAATTTACCTATTAAGTATTTGGGTACCCCTATTTACAAAGGTAAAAAGAAGAATTTCCTCTATGATGACATTTTTTCTACTATTCAAAAAAAGTTGGCGAATTGGTCTACTAATTTTCTTTCTTTTGGTGGCCGGTTGGTTTTGGTGAAAGCTGTGCTTAATTCGATTCCCATATATTTGTTTCATACTCTTATGCCTTCCACGGCTTTATGCAATAGACTTGAGAGAATGATTAACAAATTTTTTTGGGGTTCTAAAACCACTTCTAAAGCTATTCACTGGGCCGCTTGGCATAAAAACTGTGGTGTTCTTGATGAAGGAGGGTTGGGTTGTAAGAATTTGTAAGATTCTGCTATTGCTTTTTCTCATAAACTTTGGTTTTCGTTGAGGTCGAATAGTAGTTTATGGGCTCGTTTCATGAATATGAAATATTGTTCTAATAGGCATCCGACTCTTTGTTACTTTAAAAATGCTGATTCTGCTACTTGGAAAAGGTTGTGTAACATTAAGTGGGAAGCTGAAAATTTTATTCAATGGGGTCTAGGTAGGGGGGATATTTATTTCTGGCAGGATAAATGGTTGGGGGATTATTCTATCGATTCTTTGTTGAATACGCATACTTTGGAGCCTACTAAAGTTTCTAATTTTTTAGTAAACAACAGTTGGAATGTGGACATGTTAAAAAATCTTTTGCCTAATTGCTTAGTTGATATCATTTTGAGTATTCCACTGAATGTGGTTAGTTCTGATACTATTATTTGCTCTGCTTCTTCTAATGGTAAATTCCAAATGAGGAAGATTTGGGAGAAGTTTCGTTACCATAAGGAGAAATCTGTTAGATTTGCGGCTATCTGGCATTATTCTTTTCCTATTACCTATTCAACTTTTGTGTGGAGATGTTTTAATGGCTTTTTACCTGTGGATAACCTGCTTCAAAGAAAAGGGTTTATTTTAGCTTCCAAATGTTTATGTTGTTCTAATGTTGAAGATATTAATCATCTTTTTATTACTAGTCACATTGCTAAGAAAGTGTGGTGTTATTTTTATCACATAGCCAGTAAAAGTGTGGTTTTAATTCCTGATAATTTGTTTGATATGGTGGATAGTTGGTTCATTCCTTTGAAAGGCCACATTCTCAACCTTATTCCGATCCTTATTTTATGGTATATTTGGAAAGAGCGTAATGAGGCTAAACATGAAAATATTAAGATGGATGAGAATCGTATTATTGATAATGTCAAAAGGAAAATTGTGCATCTTTATACCTGTAAGGTTATTACATATAAAGCCTTTTCTAAATGTAGGAATATTGGTGTGCATTTGGGTATTCAGTTGGAGCTTGATAATTCTGTTTCTTGTGATGCTGTTGTTTACTGGTTTAAGCCTCAGCTCCCGTATGTGAAATTAAATACTGATGGTTCGGTTGGTTTGGTGAATGCTGGAGCTGGTGGGCTTATTCGTGATTATAACGGGGATATTTTAGCTGCGTTTGCTGCGCCTGTTCAGCAGCTGGATGTTTTTTGGGCCGAACTTAATGCGTTGTTTCTTGGTCTCCAGCTTTGCTTTAAATTGGGTTTTCATTCGGTTTGGATTGAAGTTGATTCTATGCTTGTTGTGCACGGTATCACTGAGAATTATAATGGTAATGCTCAGAATTTCTATATGATGAGGAATATTAGGAACTTACTGAATGTTATGAATTTTAAGATTTGTGCTGATTGGTTAGCCAATATGGGTTCTCACCTTGTGGGTTATGAGGAAATTGATATCTCTAATCTTGACCTCTCTTTTAGAGGTATGTTGTTGGTGGATAAAGTTTCTTTGCCCTATATTAGACATGGTTAATGCTGGTTGTCTTTGTGTTGGATTTGTTCTGTGTGTTATGTGTGTTTCACTGTCATTCTTTTTTTGTTGCTGCTTCTTTGGTGTTTAGTATTACCGTCAGTTTTGCTGGGTTTTGGTTTAAATGTTGTTTTATGTGCTGGATGATTGGGGGGGAGTGGTTTGCTTCAATTGGGTTTACTATGTTGTGGTTGCCTGGGAGGTGGATATGAAGTGGTTTCTTTATTTGATGTTCTCGGATATGCCTGTTGGTTCTAGCCTGAAGATTGTTGGTATTTGGTTATTGTATTTTATTGGGAATACTAGCTTAGTAGTTTGGAAGAAAGGTGAGTTTTTTGTTTGCTATGTTTATGAAGATTATGGAATTCTGATAAATTTTTTGAGGAAGATATGCAGGTTTTGCTATTGGATTTGCCTTCTCTACAAGGTATTTTGTTTCTGTTACTTTTCCTTTTGTTTCTCTGGTTTTTTTGTCAATTTTTGCAGGAAAACGATGCTGAAAGATATTAAGAGTTTATGGATTTTCCTTTTTTGGGTGCTGTTTACTCACAGCCCGGGTTTAAGCCCTTATTATTTTTGTAATAGTAGGAAGAGGATCCTCCGGCTCGTAGGTTTTTTGATTTTTCCTTTTGATATTGTAGCTCTTTTGAGCAGTAGGGAGCTAGAGGAACCTCCTAAGGACTTTGTAACCGATTTTTTGGTATTAACGCGTAAGCCCCGTTGTGGGTTTTAATTAAAAAAAAAAAAAAAGGGTTACAAGATATTTTGTGTTATGTAGTGTGCTTTTGTCACAATTAGATTCGTGTCGGAATGGGTCAAACATTCAACGGCTGACTCAACTTGGCAATCAACACGGACGGTGGGATGATTTCATATAATTCGAAGCCCAACTTTTTAAAATGGGCGGATTTTATGTCAGTTTTAGCTAAAGAAGCACGAACGACATAAAATTTGAAAAGGAGTGGATTCGTCATAGAGTTCAGCGCATTCAAAATGCATGAATCAGTTCGGCGCATTCAAAGAATGCGCTTAAACCTTCTCTGTATTCTTTGAATGCGCCTAACACTTCAGCGCATTTCCCATGCGCGGAATTTGGCTGGTGCGGGGACCAGATAATGAATTTTCGAAAATCAAAGCCCAGGTGAATGGAGAGGGTCCAGCTGATAAGCAAATTGCTTCCTTTTTGAAGTTTACATAAACTCCTTCAGCCGAGAGAGTTCATCGTTGTTCAGTGGAGTTTTTTGAGTAGTTCAGTGGAAGGTTAGTAATTGTTAGCATTATTAATTTTTAGTTTTGTTAAATTTGAAATATGTATATATTGTGCTATTTGGTAAGTTCTTCAAAATTGTTTGTTGGTATAATTGATTATAATTTAATTTGATGTTAATCTTAGAAGTATTATTTTTTATAATTGAACGGAGGCATGAAATTTGTTATGATTTTGATTTGCTATGTATATGTTCTTATGAAATTTATAAGTTTAGATCAGGTGAATTTAGATTTTAGTCTGATATGCTCATTTAGTTCTTAATGTTCTTATTTTACATTTTTGTTTTGCACATAAATTTGTTTTTTTTTTTTTGACAAATATTAATTTGTAAAATCTTGTTGATTAAAAAAATTAGATCGTAGATCATTCCAAAACGAGCGCAGTTAATTTTTTTGGAATATATCGTAGGTTATTCCTTTTTTTTTTTTACAGAAAATTTTATTAATAAAAAAGAAAGGATTACAAAGTTAACCGCCCAACACGTGGGACACAAACAGTAGAGACCCAAAACAAGCAATAGAGATCCAAAACAAACAATCCGAGCAAAATAATCAACGAACGGGGACTCAGGAATGGAGGCCCCCATCACCAGCCAAACAGCAACGCACGAACCATCTATAGGTGACAATAAACAATCTCAATCCATCCAATGCATGCTAAGGCACCCAGGTTGTCAACTAGCACAGCTAGGCTTGAAAAATAGTATGCAATTTCTTTTTAAATATTTTCCTTAATTTTGTTGATCAAATTGGTAAGAGTTTAAATATTTTCCTTAAATTTCCTTAAACTATTTTTTTTTATATTTACTTTAAAAGAGTTTATATTCTTAATTTTCTAAATTACTATAATTTATTTTCTTAATTTATTTATACCAATTTGACAGTAAATAGAGACCAAAATTTTATAAATTTTAGGTAAATATACTTTCACATAAATTATGACCTATATTTCTAAAAAATGAATTAAAATTTTAATTGATAATTGTAATAAAATTTATTGATAATATATTAACTATTACATGTAATTTATTTGTTTGATTGGTGGTAATACAAATAAGTTATATTTGCAAAAATAACCTAAAATAAATTTTTAACTATTATACAAAATATTTTTCTAGCATATGTATTTTTTAAAGTAATAAAAAATTAAATAAAAATTGAAATTAAGATCTGAAATATAAAATAACAAAAAATATCCAAAAGATACCTTTAATCTCAAATTAATAAAAAAAAATTAGGCTTTATTTTGGAAATCCTAATATGATTTTAGTTTCAATGTTGTATTTAGACTTAGGCTCCTATTAAGTATGGATTTAGGCTCATAAACATGACCTAATATATGTGCAATTTAGGTTCAACAATATTAAATGTAGATTTATATTGTAAATGCAACTGCTGCATCTACTATATTCTAGAAGGAAAATGAATGAACTACAATCTAATTAACTTGATCAATGTGAACTATAAATGATTTTTTGAGTAGCTGTGTCTTTTTTTTTGAATAAAAATCATATATTAATACCAACAAAGAGTACAAGATCAAAGAAATAAAACACCCCAGGAAGCAAAAGAAAATACATGGGAAATCAAAACCCGAGGGCTCAGTATTTCGCCGAGACAATCAGCTTCCCAAAAGCTAAGCACCGACCATCCAATTTGGTGAAGATACAACACGAAGCAGCCAACCCAACCGAGCAAACGATCACCACCAAAGGTTGCCAGGAACCAAGCCAACGGAGAAACGAGCCCCAGCCACATCATTGCCCGACCAATAGAAAATAAAAATCGGAGAGCACCAAAAAACAGGTACAAACTAACAGAAACTATGAACCATAAGGTCACCATGAATTGAAGAAACCAGGAAAATGCAAACACCAGCAACACCCACAACCATCACCTTCCACGTCGGCCCCTTTGAGCCCTTCATTGAGTAGGTGTGTCTGATAGCCTGTGGAGAAGGTGATAATGAATATTTTTTTTTTAAGGATTGTAAACACTTGCAGTAGAACATTTGTAACATTCCTCAACCTCTAAAGTTACATGTAAACCTTCATATTCTATTTTTGGTGAAATTTAGTTTAATTCGTCTCTAATTTATTGTTAAGATCTTTAATGCAAAAAAAATGATAACACGACAGTCAGGAGGTAAATAATTTCAGCTACAAAACTTAAATCTTGTACATTATTCAAAAACACAAAAATAACCTTGAACATAATAAGCAACTTGCTTGCAAATCTTAAAATGATCCTCCAATTGGTTCCTCTTTTCCTTATATTTTCTGAGCTGCACACATTGATCTTTAAATTTATATTTTATATATTGATATATCCTTAAAAATTATTTTGATCGGCACGAATCTCGAGGCAAAATCAAGCAGGAAATTTTAAAAATTAAATTCTGGATCGCCTGATCTCCGATTTCAGCAAACTTACAATCAAACCGAGCATCTCGGAAATAAGAACCCAACGACTCCAAATTTGACTCAGTCCATGCCCAAATGAGTCCAAATCAAACATCTGAAGCGCTGTTGGAAAGTTCAAATCATAAATATAGTTACCAAACGGTTTCCAAATATGATATTCTTATATTTTAAGGATGAGTCAGCGTCTTGTATTTCAAGTAAACACTAGTGAAAATCTTTCAACTGGGCGTGGCCGCCTGGTTTTTCCTCTTTCAGGGTTTTCCACATAAAAATCCTGGTGTTATTATTTCTCCTATGTTTGTGTGTTAGATATTTGTACAACGCTCAAACGGAAATTTTCTAACTCTACCGCCGTGTATATTCTAGTCTGCAACATATATCAACATTGATACGACATTACAAAAATATCTTGATCGGGCACGAATCTCGAGACAAAAGCTAGTTGGAAACTTAAAAAATAAATTTCGGGAGCACCCGAACTCCAATTTCAGCGAGCTTATAGTCAAACTGAGCGTCTTACAAATACAAACCCAACGACACCAAGATCAACCCAATCTGAGCCCAAATGAGTCTGAATCAAGGACCCGAAGCGTTGTTGGAAGGTTCAAACCGCAATTTGAGTTACCAAACGGTCTCTGATTTGAAAGAGCTTATACTCGAATCGAGCGGGTCGACGACACAAATCCAACAAACCCAAGATCGCTGAATTCCGACATCATTAAGGCCTCCAAATGTCCAACAAACGGTACACAATCGAAGGGTTCAATATCGGCCGTCCATTCAAATCACTCCCTATTCGCCCGTGATCTCGCACCTATTTACAAGTCATGTTACTCCAGAAAAACTATAAATAGAGCCCTCATTCTACACAAATGGGACTCAAGTGAAGAGAGAGAAGAAGAAGAGAAGAAGGAGGAGAAGGAAGAAGCTCCTCCTCGACCACCGCCGGAGCTCTTCCTACTGCCTGAAGACGCCAGAACTCTGCCGGATTTTCGGGAAACGTCGAGAATTTGCAGAACTTTTAAACTTTGTGAGAAGTTGATTGTAAATTGATTGTCTTGATTTGTAAGACGGATCAACCTTTGTACTTCAAACAAATACTAGTGTAACTTTGCAACTGGGCGAGGCCCCGTGGTTTTTTCCCTGTTTCTGGTTTTCAACGTAAAAACCTTGGTGTTCACTTCTCTTTTCTGCTTGTGTGTTGAATACTCGTACAACGCTAGGACGCAAATTTATAAACTCTACCGCCGCGTATATTCTAGCACGCAACAAACATATATAGATTTAGTGACAACAATTTATCAAAAAATTTAAATATGGTATACCCGTTTTGAATGAAAAGTTACTAAAAAGCTTTAAATTTTTGTAGCTTATTGCGTGCCTAATTTCTCTAGCTTTGTGCCGATCGACCCCATAGTGAAGCTTTAGATCACAACTTCAAAGAGATATCTCACCAACAGCTTAAACTAGTATTGTTAATTATATATTAGTGGAATTAATTGGTATTATTTGTAAGAGAAATAATTTTAGTTATTAAAATTTTTTATTTTCGCAGTTAATTTTTTGGAATATATCATAGATTATTCCAATATTTTAACTACTTAATAATTAAAATGAGATTTGAGAAATAGTATATAATTATTTTTTTAAATATTTTCATTAAATTTGTTGATGAAATTGGTAAACTATTTTTTTTTTACATTTACTTTCAAAGAGTTTATATTCTTAATTTTCTAAATTACTATAATTTATTTTCTTATTTTTTAATACCAATATGACAGTAAATTGATACCAAAATTTTATAAAGTTTATGGAAATATACTTTCATAGAAGTTATGACTTATATTTCTAAAAAATGAATTAACAAATTAATTGATAATATATTTACTATTATATGTAATTTATTTGTTTGATTAGGGGTAAAACGAAAAAGTTTTATTGGCAAAAAATATTCAATCAAAAGTATTTTAAATGATTTTGTTATAATTAATTAAATTTTATTATGCCTTAGTCCCCACAAGAAATCCTGAATTTATGTCATACCCAATCATAAAAAGTATAAAATTTATAAATTAATTCCTTAGCGCTACAATCTTAAAGCTAGCTTTATTATTTAACATTATAACCTAAAAATTAGCCTTATTACGTAGCTCTAAAGAAAAGAAATAACATTTAAATTTGAAATTTCATTATTTAAGAAATGTAAATGTATTTATACATTTTAAAAATCAGTACTAACATTTTAAATTTTATTAAAGAAATTGTAAACATATATAAATTTCTTGAAATTTTAAATGTTAAATTTTCAATAAAATAATAATAGTAATAGTAAATTACAATTTTTAATATATAATTGAAAGTAGAACTATACATCCAATAAATTTAAATAAAAATGAAAAATTATACTCAATTTTTATTAATATATATATAGCTTCCCTATACAAACACAACTCCAAACTCGTGTCGATATCAATTAAAACATATGTAACAATAATGTGCATGCACTTGTTAACTTTTTTTTTTTTTTTTAATTTATATAGAGTTAGCTATGTATTGCTATGTACGGTTATGCTTCTGCTTAATACGTTAGTTTGTAATTTTTTTTATTTAACGTTAATTTTTAATGTCTACTCAACTAGCATTCTTTTTAATTAATATTACTTATTGTTTTTTCATTATTTTTTTCTAATCACGCTATAAAATCAGGGTTTGCCATCTTTGAATTTATGTATATCTCTTTTACTCGGACAGTTATTACTGATTGAAGTTCATATTCAGCTTATAATATTATCATCATCATCAAGTTCTTCAACATCAAGTCTTTCAGCGTCAAGGGATTTCCTTCATACAATCCATAAGAAGAAGTTGATCTTCAATGGTACTGTTCGATTGACGTAATCTCTATTGTATCCTATTGATGATATTTTAGAGGATAAAGTGAGATCGAATGAAATTTTTCGATGTTGTATGCATGAATGGTCGTGATATGAAGATAGCAATTTATGGAATACATACGACGAAGTAATCAAATCTTGCTATCCCATGTATGTGGATCGAACAACCATAAGTGATATGAGTTGAAAATTTATATAACAAAGGTTCAGGGATCATGATGGACATTTTGGTCATATGAGTATTCTTAAGGTCAGAATTGGTGAAATCAGAAGCAAAGAAAATGGTTTTGTTAAGGTCAATGTTGGAAATTCAATAACAGATGTAGATCATTGTATTATTTATACTAGATGTCATACTTTGTCAGATGCATTTTTGTCTGAAGCATATCATAAGCTGAATATTATCAATGGTCAAAAGGATGAGTTTCTGAATATAAAAGATTGACAATACATCCAAAAGAATTTTGCAGAGTACTTTATATGCTGTTCAACTTTAAGTCAACTCCAAACATGTATGCGCATAGTAATAACAAATATTTAATTGTAATATTTTCAGCTTTATTGTTATGCTATTAATATGTATTTCGTGTTATTATTTTACTTATCAATTGTTTTCATGAATTTATGCTTATTTATGTTCGCACTTTCTCACTCCAAAATGCCTATGTTAATCATATTTTATTTCAGCAAATAATTTTCACTAATTTTAATTTTCAGAACTTTTTTTTGCATATATTATATTAAGCTATATAATCAAGTTAATTATTTTTATAATGACAAAATATACATTACCCCCAAGGCCCCAACTATAATATTTATAATTTATTTACATAATTTGTTTTGTAATATTAATACTATTTTATATAATTTTTTATAATATTCAAGTACATTATTTTTTTATAATAGTTATACATATTTTTAAATTAAATATTTTATAAATAATTACAAAAAATTCATTTAAATAATTAGATAAAAATACTAATTTATTCAAAAAAATAATAATTCAAATAAATCACTATAAATAAATTTATTTTAAATTGAAATATTTATAACTATTAACTTTTACTTATAATACATAATTATAACAATCAAAATTTGTTTTATGTTAAATGAAATATAATTTTAATATTAATGAAATATAAATTTATATTAAATTTTTTCTATATGCAATATAATTATAATTATAACAATTAAATATTTTTTTGCACATATCATTTCAAATTTTTATTATATGAACAAAATAAATAATTATATAAAGTATCTTTTAATTTTTATTATTCTTTAGGTTAATAAATTTTATTTGATTAATTTAATATTATATTAAATTATAATTTATAAATTATATTATAACTATACTTATATTTAAATTATATTTATAATTATATTAAATTTATAAATTTAATTATAAATAACTATACTTATATCTCTTCGGCCAAATCAAATTCGGAAAACGAGAATAACATAAGAATTTTTAAAACGAGAAATGCGCTGAAGCGTTAGACGTATTTAAAGAATGTGTCACCCGTTCGGCGCATTTAAAAAATGACCCAATTCTATTTTTTGAATACACCGCTCTAATTTGGGAATTTTCTCGTTTTAAAATTGGGAAATTTATATACATACCACTTTATTTTATGCTATTTACATATCTAACATCCAAAACATTAATATTACATGTCTACCACCTATATACAACTTTAATATCAAATATAGCAGTCATATAATTCATTTATATCATTCATACAATCTTTTAAACTTTAATATTTCATTCCATGCACCTAAATTTGTTCTATGGATGTTAGTCATGTAATATTAATATTTTAGACGTTAGATATGTAAATAGCATAAAATAAAGTGATATGTATGTAAAACCCCCCTTTAAAATTTTATGGTATTCGTACTTCTCTTGCTAAAACTCCCGTTACTCCCCTAAAATCCGCTTGTTTAAAAAATTGCCTTAATTCGAATCATCCACATATAGAAGTTCCATATAGAAAGAGAAGGTTTCACCGTCTCAACGAAAATAATTAAACGAAAAATCCCGGCCTTTCTCTTCGGTGGCGCGTCAAGCGAACTCTGCGCCTGGTCGGGATTTCTTCCTCCGAGTTGGATTCCATAGCTGTTTTCGCTGTAATTCTTCGCTGAGATTGTCTGTTTAAGGTATCCTTGTCCTTCCCATAGCGCCTTCTTCCTATTCGAAGAAAACACCCCTTTTATCTTCTTAGTATGCTTTGGTTTCTCTTTCTAGTTACTATTTCTTTGCTCTTTAATGGCTGTTTTGCTCGGGTGCCGTAGTTATTTCTTGTGAAGTAACAAACATTTCGATCTCCTTTCGTTGTCTGGTAATTGCATTTATACTTAGTTTTGTACAGGCCAGTTTGATTAAATGTTGTTCTATTAATATATTATATATATCAACTGTTTGATTCGTTGATTTGGGGATATTTTTAGATGGCAATAGCGTGAATGACATCTAAACTCTATGCATCGGTCAAATTTATGAGCATTTAGTGTTCGTTTGGGGCAACTATTTCACTATTTTGTTTTACAGATAGTTGGCACGCTTTGTTTAGCTCGAACTTTGTTGTTGCTTTTCAGAATTTGGTGAGAATCAGCATTTCAGATCATTTTGCTTCAGAATACCCTAACCAAATTTGATCTTGATGAGTATTATTGCTATTGGATTTGCTTTGAAATAAATACAATACACAGCTAATCAAAATTTTTCACTCATCATAGCAAACATAATAATAATAAAACATATTTTGACAAAATTTGCATAAGGATATCATTACCCAAAAAAATTTCATTGTTATAATAAATGATTATAGAAGAAAGATCATAATCATAGTTGATTATTATTAATAATACTATGTTGTTTTAAGTGAGGTTCCATAGTATCAAACACATTGCATTTGATAGATTGTGGAATTATCGATGTGCTAATGCTACTTATGTAACATTGAACCAAATGACCATAGGTAGAATGTGGTGATTGTGTTCTCTTGATCTTTACTTCACTTTTGTTGTTGCAATTATACCGTGGTTATGCCTCCAACTTTATAAAAGTTTGATTTAACTTAAGGATCTGAAAAGATGGAGCCCTTTATGTTTACTGTGGAAATCTTGGTGGAAAGCTTCCATTGGGAGGCAGCATTGCAAATGACAAATTGTTATATGCGGCTTTTATTTAGTTCAAAACCTAATAATTTCTCCTTACAATGCGTTTTAATTTTGAAATCATTTGTACATTAGATGGGAGGAAAAAGGGGGCTTTGGGTGGCAGTTTGCATCCTTTCAACTTTATAAATGAGCTTTTGGATATTGAACTTAGCTATGGGCAATTCTACTGCATTGTCATATTACTAATTAATGGATAATTGCCCATGTTTTGGAGGAAAATGTTGATGTTTGAACATGCATATATTGCATGCATATCTATAGTTAACATGTATAAAGGCACAGATTTATAGAAGTACATATAAATCTTTTAGTCTGCTTACCTATTATGTACTGTTGCAACTGCTCTCATTCACCTCTTCTAATACACACAGCAAACACAAGATTAATCAATCACATTCGCAGATAGAAATGAATGTACATGCATGTTTTTTCCAAATATAGATTGCAATTAGTTGAAATGCTATTAGTAATTATCCTAGAAGTTCATTTGATATATTTATACTTGATATAAATTAAGGAAAATAGAATGACTAATAAGAAATTCAACAAGGAAATAAAAATCTAATTTGGAGGAGTTTTACGTTCAAATAACTTGCCTTGTCATTCAGAAATGATTAATGGAGATATATAGGCTTCATGAAAACTTCTAGATACAATGCAATTTTAAATGAGGACTTATGATATAAATATTAAGGGTCAGATTTCAAAATCGATATTGACTTTTAGTATGCTCATAACTCTTTTTATACTCCATATAGATATGATTTATCTTTAATACTTTCATAAATTAAACATGATGCTTAGAATGCGTTATGTACCTAGACTTTTGCTCTGTAAAGAATTCTTAATAAATTCAAATATGAGATATTAGGGCTTTTAAAACTCCATAATCAAAATCAAAGTGAAATTTGTAATTTTGTCATCAAGATTCTATCAATTGGTTGAACTTGTATAAAAATATTGGTGTATTTTGTTTATTATCTTGTTTCTATTTTATATTGTTTTTTTTTTTCATCGGTAATTGAATTACTTCTCATCTAATTCCCAACATATAATTCTTATAGTACCATTAAGTTGAATTTAATTTTTGGAAGCCCCCGCCCCCCCCCCCCCCCCCCCCCCCCCCTAAAACTTAATTGTTTACCAACCTTTATTTCTAGAAAAGACTAACTTATGAAAAATATATGCCGCAAGTGATTGGCGAAAATATTTACTATTTGCTTCACGTAGATAAACTCCACTTTCTTTCTTTCACATGCACTCGCGAAAGAAATGATATTGAATGTCGATGTGCTTGATCTTTGCCTGATGGATTGAATTTTTTGCTAATGTGATTACCAATTTGCAATCAATGTTGACCTTTGTCACTTCAAATTGAGGAGGACGCATTCCATGAGCAATCTCATTTGCCGAAATGCATTATATCAAAATCATAAATAGTGATTGGCGAGAGTGTCAAAACTAACCTCAAAGGAATGGTAATGTGCCCTACCTGATAGCGCTGTGATGCTAAGTCCTTGCTCGATTGATACAGGTACCAACCAAAACATAAGATCTTTTGTTGTGATGTTTCACTTCTATGGCAAAATGTGAACTGCATCTCCTTCGTGTGACTTTTTTTATCTGTTTGCCTTCCAGGACCTCCTTAACTTGCTATTAACGACTTCCTTACAGTTGCGGTTTGTTATAGGATTTGACCTACTATTGGCAGCTTCTTATGTTTTGGATCCTTCGGTTCCTGTCGATATGGCTTCTAGAATCAAAAGATTGAGTTCCGGATTCGAAAGTGTGTGATTTTGTGTAACTCATTCTAGATTTATGTTAGGGAATCTTATACCCTAAGATGCTCCCCATCACAATGGTTATGAATTATTCCCTTAGAGCTATACATCCATCATGGATTCATACAATCAAAATAACTTCCATGGCTGATTTCTTCTTTGCAATACCGAGGTTTTTCCCATGTGTTCCCTTGGTAGATTTGTACGAATGATTAATATTATTGTTTTTATTCATGCATTTGATTCTTTGCACATGCTTGATTGAGTATTTGTCAAGTCATCACAATAGATAATGCATGTGTGATATTTATGATAAAGACGATGCTGTCTAAAGCATAACAATTACTTGTTCTGTGCAGTTGAGAACTCCGTCCGCACAATGGTATTGCTGCTCATAGCAATGTGCACCTTACAATAAAACTTTACTGAACAGCGATATACGAGTTGGTGACGAATGTATGGCTGTTGGGGAGATGTTTAATTAGCTGCAATTTAATCGGAGAGAAGGAAAACTCATTTTTATGCCCATATTATAGAATTGTTGTGCCTGATTTATGTTTAGTGAAGCAGATATTTGGATTCATTCCTTCAATGTCTATACCGAGATGCAGCTCCTCTAGTTTATACATACATTTAAGCCATTTCCACCATAAACACATGGACTTGACCCTAAGGAAGTATTTTCTTTCCCCATCGAATGGATTTCGAGAATCTAAGTCTCCTAATTTTGCTCTATCCTTCACCAAACAAATTGGAGGTCTCCATCCGCTTAACTTGGCTGCTTTTGTATGCTCACTTAGACGTGACTTGCATTTAGGATTAACATCAAGCCATCAAAGTATGAGCTTGAGGCTTCCCATGCCCAGTTTTCAGAAAATTCCTAAAATCAGTTGGAATGCAAGGCATTCCTCATTAGCAGCAGGTGTCTCCTTTGGACTATGCTTAAGTTTTTCGTCTTCTGGAGTGGTAAATGCACAAGCTTCTGAAAATGGTTGGGATAAATCCTCATCTAAGAGAACTTCTCCTGGAAAGAAAGTGTACACTGATTACTCCATAACTGGTTAGTAAATACTTATTGCAAGCGCTTTTCTTTTAAGTTATTTCAACTAGTAAGTTTTAGAATCCATTCAGTTTCTTGTGTTTTATCCTGACTCAATGCTTTTATCAGGCATACCAGGAGACGGTAGATGCCTGTTTCGCTCTGTGGTCCATGGGGCGTGCATCCGGGCAGGAAAATCCATACCTAATGAGACCCTGCAGCGAGAATTAGCTGATGAATTGAGGACCTTGGTATGTCTAGCTTCTTGTTGAAATTTTGATACCGAACTATGCTTTAAAGGGAATGCTATATTCAATGTTAATAGTCTAGCAATGCTGTTTAGATAATAGTTTTATTCTGATAACAATATTTAGTCTTACAATTGACCAGATTGCTGATGAATTTATCAAGAGACGAGAAGAGACAGAATGGTAAAGTTTTTTTTTTCCCTTCAAATGTGCCACTTTTGCATCTGTTTATGTCAGTACAAATTCTTTCTTAGGACTGCTCGATGGCATGTGTCATTAATGAGCTTGATTCTTAGTTTGACATATTGCTTATATGTAAGGTAAAAGTCATATTGGCTGTGAGTCTTAAATGTTTAATCATCAGGTTTATTGAGGGGAGCTTTGATGATTATGTCACTCAAATTAGACAGCCACATGTCTGGGGAGGCGAGCCAGAGCTTCTCATGGCGTCTCATGTTCTCCAGTAAGATACTCTTTCTCCCTCATATGTTTTTTAGTGTCCATGCATAGTTTGATATGGTATAACCACGCCTCAAATATTTGAAAGTGAATCAAAGATTTAAAATTTGGTCTTTTTTTGTGATTAAAGGTGAAGAGGTCAGCAAGTTAACCCCTTTTTTAATAAATCGAGTTTTAACATAATTACGTGCCAATATCTTTAGAAATCAAGTCAGAGTGATAGGTCTTAGTTTATTGGAGCCATGATATCACATTTTCAAAACTCAGTTTTAGCGTGCAGTTTTCTTGGCTTAGGATATAAAGGAGATAGAAGGAATTTCTTGGCTTACTAAAATTTTTAATATTATTTTGAAGACCAAAAAGATGTCAAATGTGGGAGAATGAGTGTGTTGATTCCTATCTTGAAGAATAAAGGTGATGAACAAGATTTTGCAAATTATAAAGGAATTAAGTTGATGTGTCATAGTTTAAAACTATGGGAGAGAGTTATGGAGCATAGGCTACGCGTGATACTATTGTTTCTCAAAATCAATTTGTATTCATGCCAGGTAGGTCTACTATGGAAGCCATGGTTTAACGAGAAGTATAAAGAGAAAAGGAAGATCTTCATATGATATTTATTGATTTAGAGAAAGCAGAAGATAAAGTTCCAAAGAAGTGCTATGGAGAGTTCTAAAAAACAAATAGATTAATAATGATTATATTCAAGTCATTAGGGATATGTATGTTGGAGTTGTTACTTCTGTTCAAATACAAGGTGGTTTCACCAAGTATTTTCCAATTTCAGATGGATTACATCAAAGATCGGCCTTAAGCCCATATTTTTTTTGCTTTAGTCATGGATGTTCTTATTAGAGATTTACAAGAGGATGTTCCCTGGTGTATGCTTTTTGCTGATGATATTCTTCTTGTTTATAAGACTAAAAAGGGAGTTGAAGGTAAACTTGAATTACGGAGGTCAACCTTAGAGCTAAAGGTTTTCATTTAAGTAGAACTAAAACCGAATACATGGAGTATAATTTTAGAAGGTCGGCTGGTCCGGATCGGGATTGGAAGCTCGCGTGAGATTGAAAGGGGAATGAGAGAGAGTGTTTAGCTATGAAGAGGAGTTTGACGAGCGGGGGGAAACGGGTTCTGGGATCGGTAAGGTTGGTTGGGCGTTGAGTTTGATCGGATCAGAACTTGGATCGGTCGGCTTGATAGAGTTATGAGTGGCGAATAGCGGCAGGATCGTGGGATTCAGGAGTGGAGTAATTCAAATAGCAAGAGGAGGCGGATGGTTGTGAGGAGGAAGCTTTGACTGGTGTGATTGGATAGGATCTCGTGTGATCGAAATGGGTCCAATCAGGATGCGAAGTTGGAAGCCTGTAGGAGATTCGTTTGTAGGGGATGAATCAGAGGTTGAGGGGATTTGAGTCAGACGTGCGGCGGGATCTGGGAGTTGACTTCTTCGACTGCTGGTACAAGTCGGAGCTGTGAGGGAGGATCGGAAGGGCTGCTGTTGGGAGTCGAACAGAGGAAAGAGAGCGAGAGCGGGAGAGAAGTATTGTGTGTGAGGAGAGGAACCAAACAATGTGAGCTTCTTTCTCATTTTATTATCGCGAACTAGAGCGAGATCGAGACGTATTTGTGCACACGGGGATGGGCGATTGAATTCGGCGCCATTTGTAGGCGATGGGGTGGCCGAACTGCAAAAGATTTGAGTGGGATTTGAAGCAGAGAATAAGATTTTTATTATTTTATTTTATTTTTTTGCCTTAATTTGCGTATAGTTGTCTCGGGATTCGCGTTGATTTCCCCGCACAAACATCATTAGCCCTAACTATACTCGATTTTGGGTGACTCCGTTGTTTTGAATACAACAGAGAAGTCTGTTTTACGATCGTATGTCATTTGAGTAGCATCATGCGTCAATTTCGGATGTCGGTCGTCTGTTTTGACTATTCTTGCTCGGTTTGACTGCGAGGTGATCCCTCTTACGTAGATTCGACACTTCGATCGCAGCAACATAGTTCATTTGGCGATTGAAGGTCATTTGATCATTCAAGTGATGCATCGTGCTCGCCGATTGTCATTCAAGTTGCCAATTTCAGCCCCTTGACTCGCGCTGATTTGGCAGATGTGTGGAGGTCAACAATGTCCTTAACATAAATGAGGAGAAGAGCAATAACACTAATGCATTACAAAGAATAATGATGATTTATATTAATTTTTTTTATGATGATTTGTATTAGTTTTGTTCAAATGATACATGAAATAGGGTTGAGTGAAATTTGTTCAACCATGCATAGGGGGATTGTTTGAAATCATATAAGGAGCACTTTAACTTGCATGCATCTAAATGAGAAAAGGAAAAAAATGCCATATGAAAGAATTATTTACATCTAGATGAGATCCCCACGAAGAAATGTATTTTTAACATCTATTTTCTAGATTGGCCATCCTTATAAAATACCAATTGAGAAAATCATTTGTATTATAGTTATTTTGGCTACAAGAACAAAAATTTCTTCACAATCAAGTTATATTCTAGTTTGTTTCAAAGGACAACTAAACGTGCCTGATAGTGATCCGAACTGCCATCAGAGTAATGCTTGATCGGGTAAAACCATTTGCAACTTTAACATTTTAAGGGCATTGAGCTATATTTCATGTATAATTTTCTTAGAGTGGTCGAAGTTCTTTAGCGATAGCATCCTTCCAACCATCATCTTTATTAACCTTTGAGTAACATAAAGGAATGGGAATCAAAGCCAACGTGGTATGAAAGCCATAATTTGGAGAATTAGAGGTTTTGGAAGACTGTTTAGGTGCATTGACTGAATTCTAGTTAGCATGCTCAAGTGGCGGATCAATTTGCACATGCTCAAAGAGTAAGTTTGACACCGAAAGTGATCAAATTGAATATTTTCTTGATTTGAATCTTTTAGGACTAGAATTTAATTCATCAAAATTAGGAAGAACATGCATCTCTAGCAAAGGCTCAACATAAGTAGAGAATAATAATTGATATTCAATAGATGCCAAATATTTTGGAGCATAGATCATAAAATATTTAGCCTTTGCTCGAAGCGTTATAACTCATAAATGCACATTCCATAAACCCAACAAAGAGTTTATGAAGTTCATGGGCTAATAGAAGAACAAAGTACACACAATCAAATGCACGCATATAATGTTAAGTTGGATGCTTATGAAAGAGAATATAATAAGGAGAGTCAAACTCCAAGGCACGAAAAGATAATTTATTAATTAAAGAAATTGTCATACTCAATGCTCAACCTAAAACTTTGGTAGAACTGAATAATTTAGCACTAAACCCCAAAACAAATAGGAGGTGGTGATTTCTACGTTGAACAGTATAATTTTGTTGAGGTTTATGGGGACATGATCGCTAAGAAGAAATTCCTCTTTTTTGAAAAAACATCATGAAATTCAAGTGACATATATTCACCCTTGAAGTCAGATCTTAATACTTTGATGTGGGACTAAATTGAGTTTCAACCTAAGTTGCACCGATACGGATACGGCGATACGGATACGACACGATACGGATACGGGACACGCCAATTCTTAAAAATACAGGATACGGATACGGCGCGGATACGGCATTATAATATATAAATAATACATAAAAATTAATAAAGTAATCAAAGTGTAATATTTGAAATGACAAAAAAATTGAAATAAAAGTAAGCATTAAGTATTGAAATGTCTAGTACAACAACAAAAACAAGAAGATAAATTGCCCAGCACATGAAATTTCAACTATTCAATAGAATGAATGATAGGATTAGCTTCTTCAGTGGTTTGTCTTTGAGTTTCTATATCATCTTCAATAAATATCATAGCTTCTAATTCAGGCTCATCAAGTGAAAGATTAGCAATTTCTAATATTCCCATATCCTCAAGAGATTCAAATCCATCTCCAGCAACATCCCACATCCTGTTGTCTCCTTCCATATAAGTTAGAGTTTTCCTTGTTGTATGCACGTAAACTAAATCTTCAGCCCGTTGTGGAGTAATTTTATTTCTCTTCATTGATTGGATGAATGAGTATGTGCTCCAATTTCTTTCACAACAGGATGAGGATGAAACTTGGTCAAGCAATTTTATGGCGATTGTTTGTAGTAGAGGTGCTGAAGCTCCATGTATAATCCACCACATTTTCGGATCAATTCTCCACCTATCACGCAATGACTCTTGGTCACCAAAGTCCTCTAAATAACCAAAAAATTTAGCAAGCTCAATATTGACACTTCTTCTCTCCTCCTCATTTGGAAAATAACGCTTCAAACATGTCTTCCTCATATTTGAAATTTCTAAATTTTTCTGTGGAGAAACTCTTTGAGGATCCTCTTGAAGCCATTCTTTAGTTGAATATCTTCAAATAACATTAAAATGAAAAAATGAAAAAATGTTGAAATTACAAAACAACAAATTGTGAATTCATAATGAAAAAATGTTGAAATTTACCTTGGATTTAGTGAGTGAGCCAAGCAATGTAAAGGTGTATTACTTTTGCTCCACCTATCTTCTAGAATAGCATAGATAACGTCCCAAAAGCTTGAGTCTTCATGAAGTGTCTTCCTCTCATGTCTATATATAATTTCTTTTACTTTGGCTAGCATTGAATCCCACATCTCATAAATGAGATGTAAACAAGACTTATCCGTATAAGCTACTCTCAACATCTCATAAATTGGGTCTGTGAAATTTATGATGTATTCAATCTCATCCCACCATAAATCATCTAAAAGCTTCTCTTTTACATACCTAGCCTTTCCAACATCATCTTCCCTATAACATGTCCATTTGTCACTGATCACTATAGCTTTAAGAGCATTTTTTATTTTTTTGAATCTTCTCAACATCACTATTACTGAGGTAAACCGAGTTTCAGCAACTGCAAGCATCTTTAAATTAGAGAAATCATTGAACATAAAGAGTCTCATAGAGTGATTCATAATAAAATTTTTAATTACAATTGCATCTCCAGCAATCACTGTGATCCAATGACATTCATTATAGGTGATTTCATTTGCCTCGGTATTCTTAGCTGCACAAATATTCTTCAAAGCAAGATTAAGCGTATGCACAACACATGGTGTCCAGAAAATATGAGGATATGCTTGCTCTACAAGTAGACCTGCAGCTCTACAAACAGGTGCATTATCAGTAATGACCTGAATGATGTTTGAAGGCCCCACCATCATGATAACTTCTTTGATTAAATTAGAAATGAAGAACTTATCCTTGTACTGTCCTTCACAGTTTACAGCTTTGATAAACATAGGATAACTCTCTGTTACAGCCATGAAGTTGATAAGTGGTCTTCTTTGTGGATCTGTCCACCCATCACAAATCAAAGTAACTCCTTTTTCCTTCCAAACTCCTCTAGTAGGCTCGAGCAACTTCTCAATATTGTCCCTCTCTCTTTGCAACAACTTCGTTCTAATGACATTATATCCTGGTGGCACGTATCCTGCAAGATTGTTATTGCATGCATATGTAAAGACATTTTTGTAATGTGGATTCCTTGCTAGGTTAAAAGGAAGTCCAGCTGAGTAAAACATTCTAGCTATTTCCCCATCTAGTTGTTCTCTCATTTGTAAATTAAATGCTTTATCCAAAGCACTATCTACAACATGTTTTCTTTTTTTGGTTCAAATCCCTCCATTCGAAAAGGTCCTTTGTTTACAGTACTGTCATCACATCTAATTGAAGAAGATGATGAAGGATAGGAAGCATGAGTGCTTGGAAGTGGAATATGTTTTGGAAGCTCTTTTTTACTCCTTTGCTCAGCTTCACTGATTTTTTTTTATAATTCAGCCATTTGTGATGAGCTTATCTTCGGGCAAACTTTGATTCCATGACCACTAATCTTCAACAAATGAGCTTTCACTCTATAATATGATTCTTTGTATGATGCATTACAAAAATTGCATTTGAATGCAATATTACCTCCCCCTTCTGATGTTTTACCTATTTTTGTAACATAACCCCATAAATGTTTGTTATCTTCAATATTAATTTCTGATGGACCATCATCAGAATCAATTCCTGCTCCACTAGAACTCATTATCCTACAAAGGATCTATACAAATTAAAACATTTGAATTTGAAACATGAAAAAATTTAAGTGAAAGTGTAGATATGTTGCGACTCTGCCAGGGGTCCAAGGGGGCACTGCCCCCTGGCAGGGTTCGACCTGAAGTGCTGTACCGAGCGATACCGAGTAATACCAAGTTACAATACCGAGCGATACTGAGTTCCAATACCGAGTTCCAATACCGAGCAGTACTGAGTTCCAATACCGCTCGATACCGAGTAGTACCGAGCAATACCGAGTTCCAATACCGAGCAGTACTAAGTTCCAATACCGCTTGGTACCGAGTAGTACCGAGCAATACCGAGTTCCAATACCGAGCAGTACCGAGTTCCAATACCGAGCAGTACTAAGTTCTAATACCGCTCAGTACCGAGTAGTACCGAGCAATACCGAGTTCCAATACCGAGCGGTATCGAGCTCCAATACCGAGCAGTACCGAGTTCTAATACTGCTCGGTACCGAGTACCGAGCAATACCGAGTTCCAGTAACGTTCGGTACCAAGCGGTACCAAGTTTCAATACCGAGCCTATGATTAAGAAAACGAAGAACGATGAAGAAAACGAACCTACACTGCTCACGTCGCCTTCACTGTTCGCGTTGTCAAGCTGCTTCGTCGACGAAGGATGATCCTATCGACTTTAATGCTCGCGTCGTCAAGCCTCTTTGTCGACAAAGGATGATCATGTTTGCTTCTATGCTCGGGTCATCGAGCCGCTCCTTCAACTATAACGAAGAAGATGAATACGTGTGTGGAAACGAAAAACCTAGCTCTTTGAAATGTTTCAGCCGCATAAATGAATCTGGATATTGAGCGGAAACGGTGGAAAGTCGAAAAGAAAAGGGTAAATCGTGGCTCAGTGTTTTTTTTAATAGGACACGCGTATCCGATACGCGTGTGTTGACCTCTATGTAATAACCAAAAGATCACAAATCTGCATATCTCGTCTCCATCGAGCTGCTGCCCAAAATTTCGGATATCTCGCATACCTCGGACTATCGAAGAGATCCCAGAAATCCCGCTGAAATCCCGCCTATCTCTGCTAAATCCCGCAAATCCTGCTGCAAACGGCGCCGCTCCAGTCGATTCTCCGCTATTCCTGCGACAGCTCCTCGATCGCATCCCGGATCGTGCCTTTAAAACGAGAGGGCAACCCCCTCATTTGAAAATCCTCATTCACGATCTCCCCACCCGCTCTCTGCCTCCACACACGATCGAGCTCCCGTCGATCTCCTCTCAACTCCAAGTCACACCGACGCCTCCTCTCTTCCATCCCCGACATCTCCACACGCAAATCCCACGACCTCCTCTTCTCCGATCCACTGCTGTCGATCTCCACCCCTCCCGTTCAATCCAACACAGAGAGAGAGATAGAGAGAGATGTTTGAATAGTTGCTATTTGAATGATTTATATTTGTGCAACTTATGTAGTTTTGATGATTCCAAACATTATTGTTCAAATGTATAGTTATCTCCTAACAATTTCAGAAGATTTGCACTTGCTCTTGTGTGTACTAACATTTCAGGAAAATCAGACTCCAGACTACGAAAACTTCAAATCAAATTCAACATGAGATATTTTGTTTATTTGAAGTTTGTCTTTTCTTTGAATTAATTTTGAAAGGGAGTGATTGTAATTGAGTGAATAAAATCTCACACACACACAAATAAGAAGATCTTGAAATTCTATACTGATCATACATGACGATATTTATCGTACTGGACGATCTGTCAGTTATCTCCTATAGAGCACTTGAAACGAATAGGAACTTGCTTGGAAAAATTTTTCTAAGTCCTATTCGTCCAGGACGAATTTATTATCGTCCCGGACGATGGGTTCTCTGTAAAATTTTCGTCCAGACGAATTTTATCATCGTACGAGGCGAACAGTCCTCTGGAAAATTTTCGTCCAGACGAAAATAAATATCGTACAGGACGATCAGCTCTCTGGAAAATTTTCGTCCAGACGAAATAAATAATCGTCCAGGACGATCGGCTCTCTGGAAAATTTTCGTCCAGACGAAAACAAATTATCGTCCGCGGCGATTGGTTCTCTGGAAAATTTTCGTCCAGACGAAATAAATAATCGTCCAGGACGATCGGCTCTCTGGAAAATTTTCGTCCAGACGAACATATTTTCGTCCAAACGATAAACCGACTTAGAACAGTTTTCAGCAGTTTCTAGAACCGACCTTGTAATAACCGTTCGTACTGGACGAACCTAGTTCGTACAGGACGATCAGCTGTACGAAGTCATTTCGTACACATATACAAATTGGGTCGTTTCAGATCGTTTAAGTAAAATCGTCCAGGACGATCCAGGATCGTACAGGACGATCCACTGCGTACAGAATTGAAAATTTGCAGTTTTTGGGCGGTTTCTCTTGTCTTTTATATAAATAGTCCAAATTAGACTGCCACCCAATCTTTTTGTCATTTGATCTTCGTGCCTCTTGAGAGAATAGCCTTTGGAGTTGTTTTCTCTTGAGAGAGATCATTGAGAGTGAGAGTTTGGGAGAGATTGTAAGAGTGAAGAGTGAGAGATCAAGTGAGGGGTTTGTGAGGGTTTCTAAAAAAATTTAATTTTGAATTTTTTAAATTAAGAAAATCAACAAAAACAATCAAAACACAGAAAACATAAAACAAAATCATAAATCAAAAAAAAAAAAAAAACAATTCATTCAAAAACACACAAAATTCACAAAATCACAAAAATCAAAAGGAATTCGCAAAAATTTGCAAAATGAAAAAGAGGCACAAAATAAGTCCAACAAAAAAAAATGCACAAAAATGTGCTCCAAAACTTTGAAAAGATGCGCAAAGCGCCACATGAGGTAATTCTCTTCTTTCCAAATTCGTTAAATCTCTTAATTCAAATTAATCTTATGTTCATTTATATTCTATTGAACTTTGAAATATAGAATTTTTTTTACATCTCTCTTGTAATGATTTTCAATAGTCAAAATGTCTAAATTGAATCATGTCTTTGATAAATTCTTCTTACTTACAATATTATATCATTTCTTAAATTTTATGAATTTCTATGATTGACCTAATATCTTTAGTTTAAAATTGCATACCCTATGTCAATCACCATTTAGATTAATTTTTAAAAATGAATTTCATATAATTACTTACATTTCTGGTCTATTTCTTCTTCACTTTTTGTTGCTGTCAAAAAAGGGGAGAAATTATTGTGTTTGTGTTTTTTATTTTTGTTTTCTATTTTTTAATTCTGTTTGCAAGTTTTTTGTTTGTGTTAAAATTTTTGAAAAAAAAAAACAAAAATATTGTTCTTTAATGCCTCCTTATTTTAATGTCTCATCAATTCAGGGGGAGTTTAGGAGATAGGAAAATTGTTTAACTTGAAACCTTACAAATAATAATTGTTTTGACATCATCAAAAAGGGGGAGATTGTTTGAATAGTTGCTATTTGAATGATTTATATTTGTGCAACTTATGTAGTTTTGATGATTCCAAACATTATTGTTCAAATGTATAGTTATCTCCTAACAATTTCAGAAGATTTGCACTTGCTTTTGTGTGTACTAACATTTCAGGAAAATCAGACTCCAGACTACGAAAATTTCAAATCAAATTCAACATGAGATATTTCGTTTATTTGAAGTTTGTCTTTTCTTTGAATTAATTTTGAAAGGGAGTGATTGTAATTGAGTGAATAAAATCTCACACACACACAAATAAGGAGATCTTGAAATTCTATACTGATCGTACAGGACGATATTTATCGTACTGGACGATCTGTCAGTTATCTCCTATAGAGCACTTGGAACGAATAGGAACTTGCTTGGAAAAATTTTTCTAAGTCCTATTCGTCCAGGACGAATTTATTATTGTCCCGGACGATGGGTTCTCTGTAAAATTTTCGTCCAGACGAATTTTATCATCGTACGAGGCGAACAGTCCTCTGGAAAATTTTCGTCCAGACGAAAATAAATATCGTACAGGACGATCAGCTCTCTGGAAAATTTTCGTCCAGACGAAATAAATAATCGTCCAGGACGATCGGCTCTCTGGAAAATTTTCGTCCAGACGAAAACAAATTATCGTCCGCGGCGATTGGTTCTCTGGAAAATTTTCATCCAGACGAAATAAATAATCGTCCAGGACGATCGGCTCTCTGGAAAATTTTCGTCCAGACGAACATATTTTCGTCCAAACGATAAACCGACTTAGAACAGTTTTCAGCAGTTTCTAGAACCGACCTTGTAATAATCGTTCGTACTGGACGAACCTAGTTCGTACAGGACGATTAGCTGTACGAAGTCATTTCGTACACATATACAAATTGGGTCGTTTCAGATCGTTTAAGTAAAATCGTCCAGGACGATCCAGGATCGTACAGGACGATCCACTGCGTACAAAATTGAAAATTTGCAGTTTTTGGGCGGTTTCTCTTGTCTTTTATATAAATAGTCCAAATTAGACTGCCACCCAATCTTTTTGTCATTTGATCTTCGTGCCTCTTGAGAGAATAGCCAAGGAGAGAGTGGAAGAGAGCATTCAAAGGAGGATTCCTACCACTGGAGCGAGAAGGCTTCACTTGGATTACTAAGGTAAGAGTCTCTACTTGTGAAATTGGATTTCTTCACTCTTTTCCTTCTTCCTTCTAGTTTCTTGTGAGAAGATCAGTCAAGGAGATCCGGTTCTCTGCCGACACTTGGAGAGTGTGAACAGACGAAGGGTTCTCTGCCCACACTAGGAGAGTGTAAAAGGACGAAGGTTCTCTGCCTACACTTGGAGAGTGTGAACAGCCGTAGGGTTCTCTGCCCACACTAGGAGAGTGTAAAAGGACGACGGTTCTCTGCCAGCACTGTGGATTGTGTAAAAGGACGACGGTTCTCTGCCGCACCGGGTAGTGGTGAAAAGAGTGTTTTGTACAGGCTTCTCCGCCTTGCTGTGGGTGCTAAAGGAGAGTCACTTTGTGGTATTAGTGCAATACTCAGAGGGTGCCTCTGAGGAGTGGATGTAGGTCTGGTTATAGACCGAACCACTATAAATCTAGTGTCATTTACTTTATTGCTTTTACGTTTCCGCACTTTAAATTTCAGTTTTAACAACTCTGTGGTTGAAAAACATTTTTCTACAAACTTTAAAAGAAAATTTTATTTCGGTTCAACTTTATCATTAAAAGGGTTTAAAATTTTTAAAACTACCAATTCACCCCCCTCTTGGTAGCCGTGGGACATTTACTTAGGCTTAACAACCTAATTACTGGACTCAACAAGAGAGAGAGAGAGAGAGAGAGAGAGAGGGAGAAAGCTTTCTTCCTTACCTCCTTCGGCCTCGACACTTGCAACCTCCACTTCCCGCCGAACTCCTCCCTCTGCCGAACGCCAGAGCCAGCCGAACCCTAGCCCCTCTTGCTCGGCTCCTCCTCCGACTTACCCTTCCTGGACGGATCGGAAGTTTCAACATGTTGATCCGAAGCCACAAGGGAAACTAGCTTGCTGTGAAGGTGATTATCTCGCTCTCACACGACTCGCGGCCGAATCCCGTAGGTCTGGCTGAACCAGAGAATGGGAGGGAGGGTTTCATTTTATTTTTATTTTTATTTCTATTTCTATTTTAATTACTATTAATTATTTTAGTTATTATTTAATTATGATTGTAATTAATTACTTAATTATAATTAATTAATATATAGTAGTTAATTACTAATTATAATTATTTAGTTAACTATAATTAATTTTAATTAATTATAGTTAATCATTAATTAATTATAATTATTATTAATTTACTAAATATAATTAATTAATAATAAGTTATTAATTATTAATTATGATTATTTAATTATTATTATAATTAATATTAATTTAAAAAAATGCTTAATTCCCCCCACTCTCCTTCCTCGATGTCTGTGTCTGACCGGCAAACCACCTAAGCACGCCTTTAGTGGCCGTGGTAGGAGGGAACCCGGTGCGACACCTACGACGAGGTAGGCGAGTGACCCCTCGATCCACGTGTCAACCACGACAACCCCGCGGAGGTACGTACTCTTCTAAACTCAAATCCTACTTCAATATTCGTGGCAAATTGGAGAATTGTCCTAAGCACGCCTTTATTGGCCGTGGTAGGATGGAACCCCGATGCGGCACGTGTGGCGAAGCGGGGTTACTTATAAGTACCCCCAGGCGGGGGGAAAGCAAAAATTGTCTCTTTTCAAAAAAAAAAAAATATATATATATATATATATACTTTTTAAAACCCCAAGCACACCTTTAGTGCGCGTGGTGGGAGAAAAACAAAAATACAATCGTCGCAGTGTCTCACCAACACCAACCGTGCACGTATTTATTTATGTGGCGGGTAGGCGGTCTCTTGATTTTTTCCCCTAAACGGGGGAGATGCCGGGAGGCTGCCGAAATTTTGTCTGAAATACAGACAAGGACTTGGAGCCGTTTGTGACTTGTGGACTTGAATCAAATGGGATTTGTACCTGAACTTTTGAACTAAACGACTTAATCAAACTTGAATCCAAATAAATAAAAATGTGCAAATGATGATGGACTTGAACTTGCAATGTGGATTTTGACATTGAACTCAAAACTTGTGGACATTGAACTTGAATATGGACCGCAAGGGACTTTGAATTGAACTCAATCTTGAATCAAGCTCGAACCATAGTGGACTTTTGAATATTCAAAATGAAATGAACAAAGACATGACTTGAATTCCATTTGAATATTAAGAAGAAGTAACTTGGATAATTTGAGCACAAGCAGATTCTTGCAAAGGATTTGGTCTCTAAATTGGATATGAATAACAATGTGCTTTGGATCAACAACACAATCATTGTGAAGTTTAAGAAGAGATCACCCCAAATGGAAGGAAAATGTTAGTGATTAATGGTATCAACACTCAACATATATATTACAGTCCCTCTTGAAATCATGATCTCACTTCTAATTGACGGAAGATTGTAAGGAAAATAATTTGACTACAAAGTCATGATGGAAATATGATGATATGTCAGAAACCAACAATACAAAGCTTTCATTCACTATTAAAAAATTAACATGTCAAATGGATGAAATGTGTACAAGTGAATACAACAGCATCTTCATCATCAACAACAATTCAGCATATAAGAATGAAGTATATACAATCTTGCATATTATAAAGTTGAAATTGGACATCAGTCATAAAACAATCATGCAAGAAGATACAGTAATTCGTACATCCAAGGTGTTGTTTACAAATGACTATGAGAAACTTGTCATAATACAATCCAAGTTGCTCAGGAATGAGAATTGAAGATCTGAGATACTATTAGTAACTTACACATAAATAATAGCAAATGATAAATGGTGGAGATCATAACATCTTTGCAGTCAACCATCACTCAACATCAAGGGAACACACTGAACCTCTACAAGTCGTAGTAATCAATATGCAATACTCGCAAGTAGAATATGAAGAGCATGCAGATGATAATGATTGATTTACACTATTCATCCAATCATGCAATCCGGTGATATATGTTGAGAGTTATGATGAGCGAAGAACAATATCTCAAGAGGCATGTAAGTAAGGGGGGATAAAACAAAATTATCCCAGATCATTCATACAAATCAGTCTGAATATAATGATTCATTCATGAATAATGCAATAGCACATTCATAAAAGATCTCCAACACATATAAGCTCTCTATAAAGACAGATGTACGTGCAACATGGGTAGATACAGAAAGACTTCAGTAAATGCAGTATCCTGAAGTCAATTTCAGTCTGTGAAGGAATACATCTACCTGTCCACTCGCAACAATGACGGATGTACTACATGAGCCAAACAACTACAACGAATACAAGCATCTACGAACAAAGGCAGGAGATTAGTTAGTGCACTATGATCCGCCTACAAAAATCAACAAATAGTGTACGACAGTCTACTTGTACGAAGCAGCGAACAATTCTATCCAGAAGCTGCTACGCCACGCCACCGGATCTGCAACATCTATGAAAGCAGACAGAAGGCGTCCATAATCTACAAACGCACGCCACCGGATCTGCAACCTCCGTACAAGCAGACAGAAGGCGTCAACAAATATTTCAAAATACCCCTGCACGTGCACCGTAGTTTGTATACACATAGGTACACTAAAGGGGAAAATACAATCACAAACCCGCATGAGCCCCGACGAGCGTGTTATAGAAATACACATGACGTCTAGGGATACTTCGCGGGTTATCAAATTTTAAACCCGATCCTCCTTAGCAGATGAAAGGAGTGGACAGGGTTCAATTATAAAATACCCCCAAACACCCGCATGGGCCCCGACGAGCGTGTTATTGGTACACACGCGATGCCTAGGGATGCTGCGCGGGTTGATAAGTGAATTCTAGTTCGAACCCGATCCTCCTATACGGATCAATAGGAGTCTACAAGGTTTGAACTCTCAAACAAATATACGGTTGTGGCGACCGGTATATTTGTCTTAATACATTCATATTAGGCCTTTAAGGTCTATAACAAAGAGAATTCACTAATAAGGGCATAAAGCCTACGAAACCCGATCATCTGTCGACAGTCCGACAGAGTTAACAAGGTTCAATCCATAAAAAGAAATGACCCCCGAACACCCCGATGATGGCCGTGTTGAATGCAGATCTCAACCGGAGGGGTTTTCAAATATTTTCAAATATCTCCCAAAAGTCCATTCCAAATACTCAAAATGCCACTTCAATATCCAAACTCCAAAAAATTCCAAAAATCATCCAGAATCAAGAAAATTCCAAAAATATTTAAAATTTGAAATCCAATCCATCAAAAAAACTTAAAGCAAAATCCATCCACCCTCCGCAACAGTTTGCCGAGGCGGACAAATTGAAATCTACTCTAGCTCACAAAGAGCCAAATGCCTAGTCGAAAATATCACTAGGATCCATTCTCAAACAATCTCTTGCCAATAAGGACGTCGTACGTGTTCTCTAACTGGCAGTTTCACCGCCAAATGGCACTGCAGGTAAATGGTTATGACCCGGGGCCCTCTGAACCGAGTGGTTTTGCCGCCAAATGGCACCACAGATACCGGTTATGGCCAGCGCCGATACGCTCCTTATTGGCATCAAATCCTTGAGATATGAATCAATAGGATATGATCGATAGGGCACAAAGCCCTCTGTCAGCTAAGGTGGATTCAAATTTGTCCCCTTAGACAAACATTCAACCCAGGTCTCAAGGTTCCCTTGGACGAAGTAACCCATGGCTGCCGACAAGGATCCTTCTGTCAGGTTGGGTCGACTACCTCCTCTGACTAAGTAGACCAGGGACCACGATGGCCCGGGACGACGGAACCATGGGATCTTGATCGGGTCTATCATCCATTCCCCCACAATTCGTTTTAAGTGCAAGATGGTGAAAATTTCTATTTTAAATATCAAACCTTCAAATTCCAAATCTTTAAACCTTTCAAATTCTAAACCTCCAAACATTTCAAATCTCAATACCTATGCTGCTACTATATGCCAGATAATACGTATTTGATTGACGACTAGCCTTAATCGAAAGTTCTCTCTCGTGATCGGGAGGGGTAATTAACTATAGGGGCTTGCGCCTATAGGAAACCAGAACTCAGATCATAAAGTCCTCACAAAATGAGGGCGAAATCTCTGGGTAGTGTCTTATCTACAAACCCATCTGCCTTCCAAAATTTACCCCGGAACTTAGTTCGTTAAAACTCCCTCGCCGAAAAAGAAAAGCGAGCGGAGGCCGGGGCCGAATTTTCGGAGCCCACAGTGTGTCCAGTCAAATTTAAATAATATTTTAATCGAACACGGCAAGGCCGTATCCGACACGTATCCGTGCCGTATCGGAGGCGTATCCGTATCCGACACGTATCCGATACAGCATGCCTCGTAAATAGGAGTATCCGTGCAACATAGGTTTCAACATAGGCTATAACTGTAATATTCTGAAAGATAATGAATGTTTAGATTTTTTATGAAGAAAATAAATCCAAGTATATTCATTGTAATATTCAATGAATGTTTCAAAGTACTAATAATTTTCTTGCAATATAACGGGACTAATATCACATATATCACTGTTAATTAAGTTAAAACAGTTTTCAGCACAACTATCATGTGATTTTTGTGGTTTTTTAATTATCATGGGATGGAATAGGAAGGCTCTTGCTTTTACCAATTTTGTATCTCATACCTAAAAAGACTTGGTTAGAAAATATTAGAAATGATCTTTCTTTATTAGATTTAAATGAGAATTTGACTTTTAACCGGACACAATGGCGAAAAGGGATTTATATAGCCGACCCCACTTAGTAGGACAAAGGCTTGATGTTGTTGTTGTTATACTAAAAAAAATTGTCAAGAAAATCTATTTTTGTTACCCAACAAACCATTGTTCATTTAATGAGATAAAGCAGTATAATTTGGATAAAACCTAATCATTTGTGATATAGGTTGTTATTTTGATTTACTATAATACAAGGCAATGAAATTACATTCCTAGATGAAACGGAAATAGTCATCCAATTTTCATCCTCTTCATTAGATTTTCTCCATCACCAGATCCTATAAAATGCAATCATCCCAATAAAATTGAATATAATACTTATTATCAATTTTTTTTTTTTTTACTGAGATCAGATTATTAGAAAGCATTGGTGATGAAGGACATATTTCATGGCATAATTAATATCCTTAATAGTTTTAATGGATAATTAACTATAATTACTAATCTGAATTGTTGATATATGGTCGAATATTATGAAGAAGATCTGACGTACCGGTCATATGATTGGATGCGCCAGAATCACGAACCAAGATAAATGAGATAGTGCATTCATACCTTGTAGCCTTAAGGAAGATGGGACTTTAATGATCATTTACTTAACCATTTCATGAGTAAGACATGATCTATCCGTAGTTGCTAAACCAACAGCATGATCAGCAACTGTTGTTTGTTTAAAATTTGATTGTCGATTCTAAGAATGAGAATGACATTTTTTAATAATTTGCTCAAGTTTATTATTATAGTTGAATTTTTTTTTTCGTTGTTGGTAGCAATTTTTTGTAGCCCTTAGAACTACAGCTTCTTACATGTTGCATTTCTTTTGCCTTTCATGTGGGTTGCATACTCAGCTGCACTGTCATTTATTTTATGCTATTGTGAGATAGTTTGTAGGAAGACTTCCCTCATAGCGAAGTAGTTCTCTAAAGCTATTGCTTTATTCTTGGACATCATGAACTATTGAAAGCTATTCCATACATACCTTTACATAAATCATGTAAACTAATTCAAAATATAAGTTTTAAAATCTAGAGAAAGAATCTTTTATGGAGTGATATTCTGTGGTGTAACTAGCAATTTCATTTTATAATTGGTACTAATTAGGAAACGCATCCTTTGCAAATCAGCAAGATGCAGTGATTTGGTAATCGACGATCTCTCAAACGAGCATTCTTGGTTTGCTAAAGATGATCTCAACTAACAAGACATAGAGCTTAAAATCATGGCTTTGATAGCATATTTAAAATTTTACTTGCACCAATTGGTTTCCCTCACCTAAAGGGTTCACCTCATTAGATATAAAAGAATAAGTATTATACTAGATAAAGCTTTGGTGATATTCTCCATGAAATATGTACAAAGAAAAATTATATAATAATATTTCCTAAAGAACAATAATTTTGTAATTATACTTAAGATTTGCATCCACAACTAAAATGCAGGTATATGTGGTATTTAATTCGTATTTTGTTGGAAGATCTCTTGATGTAATTTTTATTATGAGGCTAGTTTTTACTTTTGGCTAACAACTGAAGATATATTGTGCCAATTTTTTACCTTAGCCAAAACTTGCAAAAATGGCATAAATTTATTTTAGATTGTTTTCGAGCAATCATTAACTACATGAAATTATACAATATAACTCAAGATATAGATAGGGATATAATGCCATTAAGAATTGCCTTTGGAGTACTATATTATAAAAGATTATTTGTTAGACTTAAAAGAAAATTAAAAAAACTATAATTAAATCCGTTAAGTGTCGGTGATAAAGACTCACTAATGATATGTGGCAAAATGTGAATGCTCAAATGATATGTGGCAAAATTAATGAGGATATATTAAGAACTGATTATTGAAGGGAGACTTGAGTATTGGTACCTATTTAAGTTTAGGATAATGAAAAATAAATTTATATGCTTTTGATAAGTATATCAGAGGTAAAAGTTGCACCAATAAGACAAAATATAGAAGAATATTGAGGGAACAGGATAAACTACAAAGTTATATGGATAGAAGTTAAAAATAAAATCAAATTACACTGAATAAATTTATCACCTCAAGTAGCACTTTACTGGAATAAAATAAAATTACACTGAATAAAGTTTTTTTCTTGTAGGATGCCAATCACAGTCTATATTGATGATGCTGAAGCAGGTGGCCTGATAGCCATTGCTGAGTATGGCCAAGAATATGGGAAGGAGGATCCAATTCGAGTTCTTTATCATGGCTTTGGCCATTATGATGCACTCCAAATTCCACGAAGAAAGGTAACAAATTCAAAACTTTAGTTTAAATACTTTCAGGAGATACAAAACAATTATTCAATCAAAATCTGTGATCAAACCCATCGGCTGCACAGACTGCAACCAATGTAATGAGTTTACTATAGAGTTTCAAGGTCAGAATAAGTAACCCTTTTCAATTACATTGTTAAATTTGATCTCTTCTTATGGATTTTTTTTTCTCTCAAAAATGAAGATTGAATTATTACATGAATTTTGTTATGCAATGTCTAAATTTTCTATTGATTTTATAGTATATCTCAGTACTTTGGGAGTTATGAACCTAGAATTGCTTGCTTTTCTCTGCTTCTGCCATTTCATGATATAAAAAAAAATGTGTTCGTATACAGTGCAATACTAATATTCGTGTGACACTATTTAAATTGTGAAAATGCGATTGTAAATTGTGGGTGGAGCTTAAGGCGGACGGCAAAAATCTATTTGCAGATCGATTGAAGATGGTCTAAGAGAATGAGTTGAATGTGTGGTTCTAGATACTATGAAGTCAATGGCTAAACTAAGGGAGTTGATGGTGACTATTTCATTAGATTTGAGAAACTTCAGTATAATTATATATAATATTAATTTTTTTATTTTTTATTTCTTTTATATATTATAAAAAACTTGCCCCTTGAATGTTGCATAAATCTTTTAACCTATTATTAAAATCCTAGTTCTTCCATTTGCTTATTGTTATCATGGCAATTATAGAGGTGGTTTTATCTTAATTATCCAATTCCCTTTCAATGATGGGAATTTAATCGATAAACTATATTTAAAATCGCTTTAATTTTGGTGTGTTCAATTCTCGTCATCCAAAGTGGATAGAATTTATCAGATAAGTCAGTATGGACCTCTATGGTTACTGCAATAATAGGATACACAACTTGAATGCAAATGTTATTGAAATTAGTATATAAGAAATTAATGATTATATATATATATATATATATATATATATATATATATATATATATATATATATATATATATATATATATATATATATATATATATATATATATGATGTTATATTTCTTAATCAGTTATGCATCAACTTTCTCATAATTTTTCTCTTGGTTCATATATTTTCTCATAATAAGAAATTCTCTCTATCTCCCCGCCCTTGCTCGTTGTCCGTCCGCACCCTTCTCAGCATGAAGGCTTCCCAATGAGATCATGCCCCAACTTGCATGCATCTTTGATGAATACACGCAATGGTTGCACACCGAGTCAAGTCGAGCTCGAGTCACCTTGACGAGCTTGAACTTGATTCGAGTTTGATCCAGCTCAGTCTCGGCTCATTTATTATGAAAGAGAAAAAATAATTATAATTTAAACAATTATTATAATAAAATGGCTAAAAGAATAAAAAATTATAAGAATAAGAATAAAGTATTATTTGATATAAAAAATTGGAATATAATTTTTAAGTACTATTAATTAATAATCACTATTAATTTTTAATATATTTTAAAGTAAATTAGAATATAATTTTTAAGTACTATTAATTTTTAAGTATCATTATTTGAATTTTAATATATTTTATATTAAAATATTTTAACTGAGTAAAGAGTCGGGTCGAGACTAGTTCAAACTTAACTTATTAACTCATCAAACTCACTCACACCTTTCGTTGCACCTTTTACACTTCACCGTCTTGAATTTCAGTAATAGCAAAAGCAATTGAGAAAATTAAGATATATTTTATAATCATTTTAAAATTGAAGTGTTATATAAATAAATAATAAAATTAAATATTAAATATATAAACAATAATAATTTTATAGTTTATGCATATAAATCCCCCAAATATTTCTGACTTTTTATAACTTTCCAAGAAAATAAAGCTGCTTTCCCATCCTTAACAGAAAACTAACATACTTTGAAACAAAAATGATAAATTTGAGAAATAATTGAATCCTTTAACTCCTATAATATTAATTTCAAAGGCCTTAAATCTATACTACTATATAAAAGTGGCTTGGGACTTCACCCATATTAAATATTAATCGTTCATTTATAAACATAAAATTAAATCTACACCATTCATTTATAACTCTTCATATTCTTTATTTTTAATTTCCTCCAAAAGAGGCTTGAGTTTCATATTAAATGTATTTCATTGAAGACTTTAAATGCATAACTGAAAAAGCCTTAAATTTCATTAATTAATTAATTACCACCTTCGTTCTCTTTAACTTCCAAAACTCTTCATATTCTTTATTTTTAATTTCCTCCAAAAGAGGCTTGAGTTTCATATTAAATGTATTTCATTGAAGACTTTAAATGCATAACTGAAAAAGCCTTAAATTTCATTAATTAATTAATTACCACCTTCGTTCTCTTGAACTTCCAAAACGTTTGCACTAAGTATCTCGCATTTCATGTTTTGGAAGATGAAGGAAACCGCCTATATTTGTGCCTTGGCTATCAAATCGTCGTTTCATTCCGCTACCAAATTATTTGAAACTATATTATTAATTTAATCTGCTCCATCCGTTTTTGCGCCTCTTTGCATTCCATTCCGCTCACCTCTTTTTATATCTTCGCTTCCTCTTCTTCACCGAGACAAGTGAAATCGCTAAAAAGTTTAATCGCCTTCTTCTCCTCCTGTCGGATGGGAAGTTACGACAGAAGCTCTAGCTCATCTTCAAATCTATTCACACCCTGTTTTAGGCGTATTCGTCTCCCTACTTCGTGTGAAGAAGAGTTTTGGGAGGGTAGAGGAAACTTCTTCCTATGTTGTTCCTATTTGATCGATCGGAAGTCACGATGAGAGATCCCCATGATTTCAAGTCTCTTCATATCATTTACCTCTTCGTTCACCTATTTCACATGAAGAAGAGTTTTGGGCCCTTGACTACCAAATCGCCGTTGCTTCTCTTCAACTTCTATCCTCCTAAGGTTGGAAGAAACAAATTCATTTTAGAACTTCCAAGCATCCTACCTGCGGTAAGTTTTACAGGTTATATATTCTTATTAAAAAACACTCAATTAATGCGTGCTTAGATAATTATTTTATTGTCTCTATAATTGGCTTTCTCCCATATCGTTTCCTTTTATTTTGATGAGAAGGATTTTTCCTTAATATTTTGACGAAAATCTATACTACTATATAAAAGTGGCTTGGGACTTCACCCATAGTAAATCTTAATCGTTCATTTATAAACATAAAATTAAATCTACACCATTCATTTATAACTCTTCATATTCTTTATTTTTAATTTCCTCCAAAAGAGGCTTGAGTTTCATATTAAATGTATTTCATTGAAGACTTTAAATGCATAACTGAAAAAGCCTTAAATTTCATTAATTAATTAATTACCACCTTCGTTCTCTTTAACTTCCAAAACTCTTCATATTCTTTATTTTTAATTTCTTCCAAAAGAGGCTTGAGTTTCATATTAAATGTATTTCATTGAAGACTATAAATGCATAACTGAAAAAGCCTTAAATTTCATTAATTAATTAATTACCACCTTCGTTCTCTTGAACTTCCAAAACGTTTGCACTAAGTATCTCGCATTTCATGTTTTGGAAGATGAAGGAAACCGCCTATATTTGTGCCTTGGCTATCAAATCGCCGTTTCATTCCGCTACCAAATTATTTGAAACTATATTATTAATTTAATCTGCTCCATCCGTTTTTGCGCCTCTTTGCATTCCATTCCGCTCACCTCTTTTTATATCTTCGCTTCCTCTTCTTCACCGAGACAAGTGAAATCACTAAAAAGTTTAATCGCCTTCTTCTCCTCCTGTCGGATGGGAAGTTACGAAAGAAGCTTTAGCTCATCTTCAAATCTATTCACACCCTCTTTTAGGCATATTTGTCTCCCTACTTCGTGTGAAGAAGAGTTTTGGGAGGGTAGAGGAAACTTCTTCCTATGTTGTTCCTATTTGATCGATCGGAAGTCACGATGAGAGATCCCCATGATTTCAAGTCTCTTCATATCCTTTACCTCTTCGTTCACCTATTTCACACGAAGAAGAGTTTTGGGCCCTTGACTACCAAATCGCCGTTGCTTCTCTTCAACTTCTATCCTCCTAAGGTTGGAAGAAACAAATTCATTTTAGAACTTCCAAGTATCCTGCCTGCGGTAAGTTTTACAGGTTATATATTCTTATTAAAAAACACTCAATTAATGCGTGCTTAGATAATTGTTTTATTGTCTCTATAATTGGCTTTCTCCCATATTGTTTCCTTTTATTTTGATGAGAAGGATTTTTCCTTAATATTTTGACGAAAAAGAAGTAAACATAAATTAATTGTATTATCATTGTTATTATGATAATACAAATTCAATCACTCAAGATTGGGCATCTTCAAATTATTTTTAATAAATTTAATTACATGATTTTGAAATACTTGCACAGATATGAAATGATCTCTTAACCTCTATGATTATTTTTAAAATACTCAATTAAGTCGTCTTTAAGAGCTTATGTGATAAATCAAACATCTTTAGATATAATAATAGAGATAGAAATGTGATTAAGTGCACGTACAGATGTGATCAACTGCACTTAAAAAGATATAGTAATAGAGATAGAAATGTGATTTTTTAAATTTTATTAAGTGCACATACAAATATTTTATTGTCTATTTCATTCGAATTCTTTAGTTCAAAGTTAATGTGAAAATTGTAAGTGTTAGAATTCCTTTAGTAAGAATGTTTTTATTTGAAAAATAGGATTAAAAGTTGTTAAAAAATTAATGATGATAAACTATTGGCTAAAAATAACCAATTTTAATTCTGATCAAAGATATCAAAGATTTTAGTTTCTTACTAAACTATAAAAATATATATTTTTTGTTAAATATAATTTTATATAATTCTAACTTTTTATTAATATGATCATTATTACAAATGTTTTTATTGATAAATTTATTTATTCATATAAATAAATAAATATAGTACTATAAATTATAATGTTTATTTTTATTTTTATTCACGTGAACTCAATGTTTAATTTGATGCTAAATATTTTGTCTTATTTGATATAACACATTTGTTTCTTTTTTTGTTTTAGTTGAATTCACTTGACATTGTAGCTTATCATTTTATTTTGATATTTTAATTTCATATCTTAATGACTATAAAGTTTTATCTTCTAATTATTGTACATAAAATCTATGAGGCTTCCTACTCTTTGGTTGCATATTTTAGATGACTCCTTCCATTATATTTTCTTGTGATTTCCTTCATTTTGAGGGAACTTTTTTCTTATGATTTGATTATATTTGTATCTTCAAAATAAAAAAAGTCATATATGGAGAAGTGTTAGCTCTTGGTACTGTTCTCTACTTGCGTTAGATTCCAATTAAGTGGTCAATAACATTAATATAGATGAAGTTTGGGAAGCAAGCATACCTCACACTCACCTTGCACATGAGAAGTTTGATCAGAACTTGATGGTTGTGAATGGTCATAAGATACATTTTCCCTGTGATAGCACTCATTTTCATCACAGAGGTGACAAATATAAAGCCTCAATTGCAAATGTAAGTTGATTTCTTCTTCTGCCTATTTATGCTTTTGAGATTAAATTAATTCCTAGAAAGTCTTTGTGCTGGCTTCTTCTGCTTTGTTTTAATATTTAGTGATTCATTTATCTCAAATATTATTTATTTATTTGTCTATAGAACTGCTAAATCTTAAGAAATTCATCATCCATTGCAATCTCTTTCAAAGCATATTATTTTTTGTTGAACAATAAAATGAACGACTAATTTTACTTAGTTTATTTGATGGAAGTTGAAGTTCCCAAATAATGTTAATAAACAATGATGCAAGATTGAGAACAATCATGGATGTATGTTGTGGAGTCTTAAGTTTTGTACAATTGGCAGGATCTTAGTGAGCTTGCTTTGGACCTAAATTTTTCCTTCATGCATTTGTTTTTGCCTTTAAAATTATAAACAATACAGCTCTTATAATAATTTGTTATGCGAGGTGTAGTTCACTAAGTTCCAAATTTACTACGAATTATATCATATATAATATTTATTTGATGAGATTGTATTGAAGTTTCTATTGTTTGTAGTTCACAAAAATTATGCTTCTTTGTTATTTCAGCTTAAAGACTTTTATATGAAGACGATGGTTAAAAGATAATAAGATAATATAAAAGTTTATTCTTTTTATTTTGAAACTTAATTTTATTTCATGTTATTTTTGCAATTTTCTTTACGTAGATTTGTTTTTTTTTTAATCTATAGCTTTATTGTTTTATTTATTAATATTTTATTATTTTGTTATTTATCAAGAATGAAAGAATTTTATCATATGAGATTCAGTTTTTGAAAATATGTAACATTTTAAATTCTATTCAAAACATATTTCCTTTTTAACAAAACTTTTTTTATTAAGTTATTTGTCAGTCAATGTAGATGAATGGATTAACAAAAAGAAATTAAATGCAAATAATTGATGGATAAAACAAAAATAAGTGCTTATGTTGTTCATTTCTTTTAATTGAGTAATAGTATTGTCATCCAAAACAACAAATGATAATTCCAATAAATGATAGACCATATATTTTATTTAAAGATTTCGTTGATAAATTTTATTGATTCAAATTGAAAGATATTTGATGTGAAGATAAATTGATGGAATCATTAATATTTAAGTATTATGTATTTTTAATGACCTGACTCTATCAATTGATCCATATAATATTTTATTATGAACTTATTTTCATTTGGCCTATATAAAAAAATTATTTCCTTTTAGTGTGTTAGTTGTTGAATACTAATTAATTTCTCTTGATATTTTACTTTACTAATTAATCATCCTAATTTTCATATTTTCTTCATCTCTTTGATCAATAAAAGTTAAATCATTGTCACTTAATTTACCTCTTTCCTTATTACATACCACGAATTTGAATTTTAAAAAATTGTTTGTTTAAATTATTTTATGCTATAATTGGTTATTATAAGAGGGTACTGAGCTTGCTTGATGTATGTTTGTAATAGGACATACGAATATTTTAAAATATAAATAGGAAATGCAAATAAAATTGGATGATAATGACAATGCGCGCTTCTTGAACTTAACTTTCTTATGGGTTCAACAATTGATTATGCATTCCTAAACTATAATTAATGTAAATGAGGTTACATTTATACTTTGATTATATCATTGATGTGAAAATCAATCTACAAGTGGCTGGAGCTGTGTAGTTTAAAAATATCTTAATTGTTTTACATATCGATCTTTTTAATTATTCAAATTTACTTCTTGTTTGATAATCAATTTATATTTTGAATTTTTTATTCAGAGATAGAGTGGACATTTATCTCACTTTGATTAATTTCTTATTTTAAATTTTTTTTCTTCTTTTTTCTTGTTTTAGTTGCCTAAACTCTTAAGGATTAAAATGCTTTTCGCGTTTAGAAATTGACATGGATGATCAATCATAATTTTCATAATATGATAGTATACTTTTTAACATCTAAAAATATCCTAAAATAACGTATCAACTAAAATTTTAAGAAAAAATTTCAAGTTATTCAATAATATGATCTTTATTAAAATTAATTATAATGATAACTTTATTAATTTATAAAAAATTAATAAAATAAAAATTAAATAAAATTTTAAATTTTATTCACATGCACTTGGTTCACATGCAATCATATTATATAAATATTATTTTTTAGTTTTTATTAACGTGCACCATGTGCACGTGCATTTATACTAGTACATACAAACATATGCATTATCTGCTACTAAACTATTTCAATTAAAAAAAAAAATAACACATCTACTTTATAAAAAGTTTGGGAGCAATAGAGTACCAAATACTGGTAAACAAAAATTTATTTTAAAAAATGAGAACTTTGTTAATTGAGAACTTGACTGCACCTCTAAAATTGTTTTTTTTTTTTTTTTTTTTTTTTTTTTTTTTTTTTTTTTTTTTTTTTTTTTTTTTTTTTATGAGCGATGATAGCTATGGATAAGAGGATCAAGAACATCTGAGTAGTGCCAATAGATCTGCTGGAGACACGCAATAAATATGAAATCCACAATTTATATAGTATAGTCCACAGAAGCATTCCCCTATACAAAATCGCTAAGGAAAAAAAAAAAAAGTTCACTGTAGGAAGCTAAAATCTTTTGCTTGCTAGAAAACTGATTCGGAAGAATTAAGACCTCTGATTAGCTTTCCGAATACGCAAGATTTTTCCCCCCTAAAACAAATAAAGACTGCTAAGATTCTCAAAAGAGATGCAGGTCAAATAAAGCTTCAGTGCAAAAGCACTTCATCTCCTCGAGACAGGCGGAGAAACGGGCCGGGCGCATTCCCTATTGAGGAAAAAAAATGCATAAATTTATCATTAAGAACGCATACCTTTAAAAAAAAATAATGTAATTTCCAGCAAAGCTGACACAAGCTTTGCAAAAGCTTGCACAAAAATTTACTTAGCAAACAGTTCATATAAGAAGTTTCCTAGGTTTAATGATTATCATCCAACCATTTAGTCTTGTAAGCAGCCAATCCAACAATAAACAATACAGCAATATGAGCAAAGTTCTAGCAAGAAAAAAACAAAAATCTAAGAAAATTTTCTTGGTCAAACATGTTCGATCAATTTAGGCCCTTATCCAAATGCACTTCCCAATACTTTTTTACAGTACTCTTTTAGTTTCGTTCAGGAAAACTAAAAACAAGATGAGAAATTATTCTATGCAGACACCGGACTGTTCGGAGGCGAATTAGAACACGACATGTCACCTAATACATAGCCACGGTACAAACCGAGTACACAACCGCAGTACACATCAAAGAGGGTGACATGACACACTCTAATACGCATCTGAATGACGTCCATATCCACATAATAATTTCTCTAACGAGATATATATAAACAGAATAGAGTAGCAAGCTTGTCCATCCTATTTCAAAAAGCAGAAACACAACAAAACTATTTGGAACCAAGGACTAGGTCTTTTTTTTTAATTTTTTTGAAATAACATTGCATTGCATAGAGTTTAACTTATATACCCAGCATCATAGGATATGGCCATACCTGCTGAGGAACGCCATTTCCACTTAGTAATATGACTTCCGAGGATTGTTCTGCAAAAGTAGCAAATCTCCATGAGCTATTGCACTTTGAAAATGGTAAAAAGATATGTTCTCCCAGTACATGTTGTACAAGGGAGATGTTCTTCCAGTATAATCCCAATAAATAAATAGAACCAAGAGTGGGTGGTAGACATTACCAGAGGATTTGGCCTGTATTTATAACCAAGCATCATCCTTTTCTTATACTGATCATAGATGTCATCCTCAGGTGTAACCTCGCCTGGGTTCTCAGCACCAACCCCCAGATTATTCAGTTTTACATTCCCAGCCATAACAGGATCTGCACGACCTGCCTTGGCACTGCCAAGTCCCTCGCCTAAAATAAACATATATTACTTAAATAGGCACGAATCCTACTGAATTGTTTCATATGAGATGTACAATAAAATTCATGAAAGGACATTTATTAAACAATTCATAAAATAGCTCGTGTGCTAAAAAATAAAAAAATGTCCACAACTAGGGGTGTAAATGAGTTGAGCCGAGCACGAGCCACCCATAGGAGCTTGATTAAATAATCAAATTTGAACTTTAGCTTAATTTAAAGTTTGAGCTCGCTTTTTTTATAATAAAAGAG